>CM054947.1:16951684-17004184 GCA_029168755.2 Tillandsia fasciculata | reverse complement strand
TATATATATATAATTAGGCTAGAATACATCGATAGTATTAAGCCATTGGTATATCAAGTTTTAACCGTTTGTGAAAAAATATGCGGTTAGGATTATAGGGGCCCCTAGGGTTTACTAGGTGGTTGGTTGAATAGTAAAAATTTTAGGGGACCACATAATCCCAACCGCATATATTTTCATCCAACGGCTGAAAACTTGATAGCACCAATTGTTTGGTACTATCGATAGTATTCTAGTCGGGCTCTATATATATATATATATATATATATATATATATATATATATATATATATATATATAGAGTTGTTGCTGGAAGCTATTATAGCACCAGCCCAACTTGCCACCCATTTTGTAGCTCTTGGATCGCATTGAGATTCGTGGAGGCTCTGTAATGAAAAAAAGAGAAAAGAAAAAGTAAAGAGAAAAAATAAAAAGTAAAAAACTCTCTTTTTTAATTAAAGAGCTTGCACAAATCTCAATGCGATCCAAGGGCTACAAAATGGGTGGCAAAATTGAGTTGGTGCTATCAATAGAATTCCAGCACGACTCTATATATATATATAATATATAATATATATATATATATATACTATATATATTATAGATACTATAGAGAGAGAGAGAGAGAGAGAGAGAGAGAGAGAGAGAGAGAGAGAGAGAGAGAGTTTAGTTGGAAGACTATCAGTAGCAAATCGGCTCGATTGCCGCCCATTTGTTTTTGATATTGGAGCTTTCAAATCGACGATCGGTACCGTTGAATATGATCTAAACTATTAAAAATATCTAAAAATTAAATTTCAAATTTTTTCGATATTATTGACCTTATGATCAAAATATTATAAAATTTATAATTTTAATAGTAAATATAAGTATTTTGCTCATTTAACAGTATAAAGAGATCTAAATTAATTAAATTTTTATAAAATAAATAAATTATTTAAAATAAGATATATACTCTTGATCTTGATTACAAGACTTCTATCATTATTTTTGAAATATATTTATTCTCAGCCATTCATTTTTTTGTTCACATGTGATGAACTAAAAAAAAATATCGAAAAAATATAAAATTTAATTTCTATATAGTTTAAATGGTCTAGATCATATTCAACGGCGTCGACCATCGATTCGGAAGCTCCATCATCGAAAATCAAATGGGTAACAAACGAGCCGGTTTGCTAATTATAGCATTCCAGCCTAGCTATATATATATATATATATATATATATATATATATATATATATATATATATATATATAGTAGAGCTTGTATATTTTTAAAAGCACAAGTCTAACTATATTTATAAATTTTTTACCATTGAATTTATATTGGGATCTGTGATATTGTACTTTCTCTTTCTTTCTCTTTAGTTGACTTTACAATAGTACAAATCTCAATACAAATCCAATGTTAAAAAATTCATAAGTACAGTTGGACTTGTGCTTTTAAAAATATATAAACTCTACTATATATATATATATATATATATATATATATATATATATATATATATATATATATATATATATATATATATATATATAATTGAGCTCCTATGCTTTTAAAAGTGTCACGCCCCGAGTTCAAAAACCAGTGTATAAATTATTTTTTTTTTTTTTATCAGAGTTGCAAAATAGCCAGGGCAATGACAGACCGCCACATATATAGGAGAGTCCCAATCCCCCATGGAATTGAGCCTTTCTATATATGCACGGCTAGCTTGGCAACAACATCAGAGTACTAACTACGTACTAACAATATTACAAAATAACTTTTACAATAACTTTACAAATTACAAGTCTTTTCCCCAAATTACAACATCTTTCAACTTTAAACTCTTTAACTAAGTACACGGCTGTCCAGGGTCGAACATCTATCTCGATACCTCGCCAATTCGTCCCGACATCCCAACACCCGCTTGACCTGAAAAACAGTCACCCGAGGGTGTGAGACACACCGGAGTGTATCCCAGTGGGCACGACGAGCCGAGGATCAGCTAATCGTACCTACTGGGTACTAAAATCTGCGGATAGTAAAGATCAATAGGAAAAGCTGGAATGTATAGATGTCTACTAATAATCAGAGTAAGACTGCCAGTAAGTATGCTGAACAATCAGGGTATATCAGAGATAATCTATCATGAAAACTGTAGAGCATGCATGTCGGAAATCAAAAGTCAACTACAAGGATAATGTATAAAGAACTACAAATGATACAAGCATGTCTACAAATAATAGTGCTGGAAACAACTGAACAACAGTACGAGTAAGAGTAATGCGTCAAAGGTAGAAAACCAAATATCCAATCATGTGCCAATATTGGTCTCAGAGAACCTCAGGCAATGCCACTGTTCGGCACCTTTTCGGCTGACATAACCTTGTCGAGGGCTCACGGGTCTATCATCAGACCACTTTACCGGTAAAGAACAATCTCCACGGGGAGCTACCCCGGCCATGTTCGTGAAGTACAGCAGTGCATGGCAAGTCATAATGATCAATCTGATGGTCAAGTGACCGAGTAGTCGGCACACGCCGAAATCCCAACAGGGAATCATCTGTCTGTATCTATCCATCGGAGTCAATCAATCATGCATATCAAACAGTATCTATCAATCAGGATCAATCAAGATGTATATCGAGTAGTGTCTATCAATCAGGATCAATCAAGATGTATATCGAGTAGTGTCTATCAATCAGGATCAATCAAGATGTATATCGAGTAGTGTCTATCAATCAAGGTCAATCAAGATAATAGTCGGCTGATCATGAATAAGTAATCACAGGTTTAATCAGTAAATGTCAATCAAAGGGTCATGCTATGTCAAACAAGATCAGTATAAGTCAGGCTAGGTCATATAGGCAAAATCAGCAGGGCAAGTCAAGAACAGGTGTCCGACTGGACTAAAGCAACTAGAGGGCCAAAAAGCTGAGGCCCGGTTCGAAGATAACCCACCTGTCAAAGCGCAGGCGAACAGACCGTATCTGACTAACTCGAAGATCAGAGTTACTGGAACACCTGAATCAATTTATATTATCCAGAAATTAGTTTACTAACCAGTATACGTTGTGATTTTTGCAACTAGACCCCTAGGGTTTTCAAATTCTCACTTTTAGTGCCAATTTGGGCACTGTTTTCGCCCGTTCTTTCAACTGGAAATTTATTTTGACGAACCGTCACTTCCAGCCGGTGACATTTATCATGTTGGACACCGTGCTCACCAATTTGTGGCAGCACGGAACCCGAGGCAAACTTCGGGCCATAAAATTCCCCTCTAACATAGCCAAAATGCATTTTTGTTTCTCCGGCTCTTCAAACCCAAAATCACATGAGCACCGCGTCCAGTGACCCCAAATTAGCCAGGAATACACTATCGCGGCTTCGCCAAGGGCCCGGAACTTAGTTTTGTTTCAACATTTCTTTAAAAGGTTGATTTTAACATAACTTTTAATCTAGACTTCAAACAAGAATATCTTGTATATCAAAGTTGGTCTGGGCACTTCCAGGACCTCGGTGCTCACCCTGGTTGAGACCCAGGGGTGCTGGTTCAAACAGAACCAAGGTCAAGCTTACACCCTAATTCACAAGGCACCAAACTTTAATCCACACAGTTTCTGATTGAACTGAAGTGAGCACAGAGCTCAGGGGACTATTTGGAGCAAGTTTCATATACAAAGTTTTGTCAAATTCCATTTACTTCTTCACTGGGACATTTAATCGAACACCCTACATGCACACTCCATAACACTCACACACAAGCACCACTTAAGTTCGGTTCTCAACAATTACTGGACCAAATCCAGATTTTCTTGGATCAATTTGATCCCTCCAGGATCTGGAGCCTTTTTCCTCCATCTGGATCAAGACAGAAGCTCTCGGGTGAGCTTGGCTCAAGGAAGAAGATGAGCTCGGATCTTGAAAATAGTGACCATTGATCCCATGCATCCAAGACCCAAAAAAAAGCACCAATAGATGCACCTCATCCCCCTGAAGCCTCCAACACCCATGCTCGGCCGTCGGGGTGCGGCGGCAGCGGCGGAGCAAAGCTCCGGTTTGGAGCTTGAGGAGCTCTAATGGCAACTTTCAACCGAGGCATCGTGGAGCTCTAAAACTTGGAGGAAGTTGCTCCCTAGGTCACCACGAAGCTTCCTGTCCATGCCTCCCCGGCCGAAGTTGGCCGGAGCGCCGGCGGCCGCGCCAAAACCCATTTTCGGGTCAAGCCTGGCCGCGCCACCCTTGGCTTGCATGGGGGCCATGCACATGCATGGTTGGGATCCTCTTGGTCCCAGAAATGCTTCTGGACACATGGCCGGCGGCGGGGAAGCGCGCCGGCGCCGGAGCAACAAGCTCGGCCGGAATGCAAAAATCCCGATTTCTAGGGCATAAAACTGCCATTAATTGGGTCAACCATATTCTTTGAAACTTTGTAGATTTTATCTACATGCCCTACAGTCCACGCACACCAAATTTTAGCCCGGTTGGTCCACTGGTTGCCGAGTTATCTCGAAGCGGAGCTCGGCTAGGTTTCCGGCGAGAGCTTTTCCCCGCCGGCCAACCCGCGTGCATGGGGGCTCGGGCTTGTGCAGGGATCAAGCTTAGGGCATAGGGAGTCTGCTGCTAATGGTCCTGGGCTTCTATAATCCAAGGTTAAAGAGACTCACCTTGCCGAACTCGGGGAAGAAAGGAAGAAGCCGGATCTCTCTTCCTCTTCTTCGCGCTGCCACGGCAAGACTCCATCAAGGTCCAGAGGCCTCAAGAAACTCCTCAGACACTCCCAACTCCAATCTAGATGCAGTTGGTTCCAACCTCTTTCTTCCTCTCTCTCTCTATCTCTCTCTCGGGTTGGCCTCAAATGGAGATGGTTCCTCAGCCAATTCCGCACCAGAGCTATAAAGGATGCTCCTGGGAGTTACAAGAACTCAAGAGTCACCTCGTGTAACTCTCACACGAGTAGCCCAAAAGCCAAGTGGACTTAAAGCATTAATCCCTTTACAAAATGCCTTTGGGTTCGGTTCACACTTAACCCTAGCATCCGAGGCTTAATCTGGGGTTGCAAAATGCACCCAGCACCTTGTGGTATGAAGCCCTAGCACTTAGGCACATAAAATATTAGGGTTCCTTACAATTTAGTCCATTTTAGGGCATTTTTCACGCATTTTGAGGCAATCCGATCGCCGTTTTGCGAAACGGACTTCGCCACAACGTCCGGCTCGTCGAGACCTGTCAGGTAGCGTATTTTTTTGATTCGTTCGACGCTCGGATTAAAAGTCGCTCCATAAAGTTGGTCGACTTATCGCGCGTGGCACGCACTTCGATGCACCCGGGTCGCCAAATGCGAAAACCGTCAGTGCCATCGCGCTCAGAACGTCAAAATTAGCTAGGACTCATTACTCATACCCCTATGTTACATTTTAAAACAATGAATCTGCCTTTAGTGTTCTAAGGGAAATTAAGTTATAGGGTTTACTATTCACTTAAGTTGTGGGGCCCGCCCGTTTCTTTTCTGATTTCTGGAAGATCCGACTGTCGGATCGAAAACATATGAATATGAAACTTCTATGTTTCGACGAGAAGATCGCAATGGTGATCTCGGATTTTCCAGATCAGACCCCGATCAGAAGTCGACATTTTTGGGCCACTATTGACCCAATAATTTCCACAATTTTGCCATTTAAATAATTCAGAAATTATTTAAGCTTATATTTTAGATTTTTAAAATTCACGGTTACTACAAAAAGTACCATGTTATTGGTGCTTGTAGGTTTTTAGCCCTTGGATGAAAAGATGTATTGTTAGGATTAAATGAGTGTTTGGTAGAATAGAATAATCTAAGTGATGAAATTAGTCAAAGGGATAGATTTAACGGTAGAAACTTACAAACACCAATTGCTTGGTGTTTATACAAGTATAATAGCCGGAATATATATATATATATATATATATATATATATATATATATATATATATATATATATATATATATATATATATATATATATAGAGAGAGAGAGAGAGAGTTGGGCTGGAATGCTATTGATAGCACCAGCCCAACTTTGCCACCCATTTTATACTCTTTGGATTGCGTTGAGATTTGTGAAAGCTATTTAATGAAAAAAAAAAAAAAAAAAAAGTAAAAGAAAAAGTAAAAATTAAATAGCTTTCACAAATCTCAACGCAATCCAAAGGGTATAAAATGGGTGGCAAAGTTGGGCTGGTGCTATCAATAGCATTCCAGCCCAACTCTATATATATATATATATATATATATATATATATATATATATATATATATATATATATATATATAAAGATAGAGAGAGAGTGTGTGTGTGTGCGCGCGCGCTAGGCTTGTGTGCTTTTAGTGTCACGTTTCGGACCCGCCGATTGATCGGTTCGGAAATACGAACAGACTTCCTGCCGAACGGATAAGCCACGCTTCACCCGAACGGAAAAGTCAGTCGCAATCACGCTTAATTAACAGGAAATGAAATAATGCTCAATATCAGAGTATAAGGGATAAAATATTAAAATATAATTTATTACATCTATCGGTTCGGTAATAAAAATGAGCAACCAACCGAGCCCTCGGCTCAACAAAACAACAACCGAATGGCACAGCACAAGGGACGACCAGCTAGACTCCTAGCTTTGCTACTCGACCACATTCTTGTTGTGATCGTGAGCCTCACCAACCGATCCAACACCTGAAATGAGTAAATCATAGGGAGTGATAACTAATTAAAGTTTTCAGCGGGTTCAATCACCGAGAATGAATGTTTTACACTTATTGGTGAATGTTTTACACTTATTTGGTCTATAGAAGACATATACAAAAGCCAAACAGAAAATAAGACAAGCAGATAAGAAAAATAATAAGGGTTAAAGGAACACCCCAGATGCCTTGCCAACACCTAACCAAACCACCCCTTCAGCTCAGATCTGCCGAGCTCACTTACCTGCGCAACAACCGAAAGGGTCTCACTTTTCCGATCGGTTGACCTGTATGAGCCACGAGTGGAGGTCGAATTCTCGAACTGCACTCCTATCAGTGACCCGTACATTCATCTGGCAGAGTCGGTTGACTGTTCGCTCCCCAGATTGGTCTTGGGTGTCAAGTAGGGCGCCGAAGAGTTTCATACTCGCGCCACCTAGTGAAAAAAACCTACCGCCAAGAGAGTCGGGATCAAGCACACGTCACCCTCAGTGAGTATTCCACTATATACTGCGTAGCACCTAGAGAACCGGGACCGAACCCACTTCATCCTCCGATGGTTCCTTCACCACAAATTACCGAATGGCAAGACGGGTTACACCCCCGTCACCACACCCATCGTTAGCTCTGTACATCCATTTTTAGATGAGTCAAAAGTATTGATTTACTTCTCAGTCAAGCGCTCTTACGTCACTCCACAACCCAAAGGCTAACTATCCAGCTCACAACATACCAGAGTATTCGCCTCTAGTCCTTCTTAAGCTACTCCTAAGACAGAGTCTGCCAACTTTCCCACTCAACCGAATCCTTGGTTCCACATCCCCATGGTTCTATCCTGAAGTCCACATGCAAAACACCCAAACACAGGGTCACTAATCTCTATGGTTCCAAAATCTTAAGGCTCAGAAAAATCTACACAACACTTCCCCCACAAAACACATTTACAACTAGAGATAAGAAACTATCGGCAAGACAAAGCTCAAAACAATAAACAAGATAAGAGATCACTCATGCTTGATGATATCCCCCACCTCATGCTGAAAAACTACAAAGGGTTGCAATCGGTTGCTTGGATCGCCAAAGAAGGCTATTTTGGGCATAAGCCGATTCGAGGAAAAAGTCCTCGGACTCCGCAGTCCGCTGAAGGTTTCAGGTTCTCGGCTCGAGCTAGCACCTCACAACAATCAACACGGTATCCTCCGAGTAGACTTGTTCTCAATACTATTTATGGAGGAAAACGGTTGGACACGAAGGGAACAAAAGTGGGTCACCCCGGCTCATCCTCATAATAACAATCCCCAGTGTCAGCGCAGGTTTCGGTGGCTGTCTCATCGCCAATTGGATCCGTTGACTTATACATGAGCCGATAGCGCTTGCATGAACCAAAATGTTGTCCCCACATCGCCTCAGAGCATTCAGTTCCTCCTCAAGTTGGTTCGGCTCACCACAACTGATTCGACTCATCATATTTAAAAGTACGAAAGCCTCCATGCTTCCGAATCGTTTTCGATGTTAGAATTTTCAAATGAATGATCGGCTCTGTTAAAAATGTTCTAGAGTATTTAAGAGATCTAGAAAATAAATTTCGTAATTTTTCGATATCATTTGCCTAGTGATCAAAGGGGCTCAAAATCAACCATTTTAATTATCGTGGTGAGCCGTTTGCAAGTTTAACGATGTAGAAATATTCAAATCATGTAAAACTTTGATAGAAATTTTTTTATACTATGTAAAATAAAATTTTTTTTTAATTTAAAATTTTAATGTCATATCATCATATTTTTGTGAGATTTTTATTTTCACCCGTTGATTTTGAGTCCTTTCAATTAATAGATAAATGATATCAAAAAATTATAAAATTTATTTTATAGATACTTCAAGTATTCTACATCAAGTCCAACAAAGCCAATCACCAATTCGAAAGCCCCAATATCGAAAACAACCTGATAACACAGATGTGCTTCTAAAAGCATGGAGGTCTCCATTGTAACGACCCGACCCACTAGTAATAATATTTCGTTGGGCCTAAACAATCGGTCCAAAACGCTTAAGCCTAATTATTATTACTAATAATCATTGTCTCTTATATAGCCAATTATAATCTCATTCTCATCTGATATGAAGCTATTAGAGTGTCACATTCGTGATGAGTGGAAAATTTATTTTCTAGGCCATTTATTTAAATTGCGTCATCTTGAGATTCATGCAAATATAAAAATCTAGCTAAAGCAAAAAAACACACCAATAAAATTTAGAAAAAGTATAAGAAATCACAATCATTGTCCACTTGCTTTAATGATTTGAATTGTGATTCATGATCTCTTTCACTATTAATGCCATGATTAATTTACTAGTCTTAATTTCTATTATTATTTAGATTCACTCCATTGGTACAGCCTTAATTTACTTAGCCCCACTAATATTGTAATCATAACCAAAAAATAATATTCATAACACTAATTAATACAAATTAACTGCTCTTGGATATGGTGAATTAATGCTAAGTTAAGCTTAATTACTTTTCAATGCCTATAATTCAAACATGGGAAATTTTTTATTCAAAATGTGGAGTACTAAATTTATTGACCTTTTCCCAACCTTCAAAAAAATTAAAAAAACAAAAGAAAAAGAAAGAAAAGAAGAGCATGTATGTGTATAAGAATTGAGCTATTATACTTGTAAAAACACCAAGTCATATATATATATATATATATATATATATATATATATAGAGAGAGAGAGAGAGAGAGAGAGAGAGAGAGAGAGAGAGAGAGAGTTTGACTATTATACTTGTATAAATACCAAGCAATTGGTACTTGTAAATTTGTTACCGTTAGATCTACTCGTTTGACTAATTTCATCCCTTAGATCATTGTATTCCACCAACAACTCACTTAACCCAAAGAGCCCACTATCATACTAACAACACATCTTTTCAACCAAAGGCTAAAAACCTACCGGCATTAATGAGTAGGGTTGCTATACTCTTATGAGTATAAACTCTTTCGTACTCATAAGTATTTTAAACTTCTAGAAACTAATTTCTTAATTTTTTAAAATTATAATAAAATCCATCGAGTATAAAATAAAAAATTAAATTTGAACCACCTCCTAAAAATAGAGGATCGAATTTTTTTATTTAAGATCGGAGTTATAAATCTCTATTTAGGTAGTAAATAGAATATTCTATCAAAATTTAATTTATTCTGATTTTTATACATTATTATACTAGCAAGTATCTTATACCTGCCGTTAAAAATTATCGATTTTGAGATCTTTTGATCATAAGGTAAATGATGTCGAAAAATTATAAAATTTAATTTTTAGAAATTTTAAATGCCCTAAATTATGTTTAACAGTATGGATCGTCGATTCGAAAACTCTATAATCAGAAACAACTTATGATCACGAAGTCGATCGTACTCATAAAAGTATATTAGCCGAATTATATATAAATAAATATAAATATATATATATAATATATATATATATATATATATATATATATATATATATATATATATATATATATATATATATATATATTTATATATAGCGTAGGGCTACTATACTCTTATGAGTATAAACCTTTCTGTATCATAAGTTTTTCGCCCTTGGATGAAAGAATGTGCGGTTATGATGATAGTGGTCCCCCTAGGGTTTACTAAGTTGTTGGTGAAATAGTATAAATCCTAGGAATTATTATAATCTTAACCGCACATTCCTTCATCTAAGGGATAAAAATTTATGAGTACGAAAATTTTTTTCTCATAAGAGTATAGTAGCCGGACTCTCTCTCTCTCTCTCTCTCTCTATATATATACATACATACATACATATATATATATATATATATATATATATATATATATATATATATATATATATATATATATATATATATATATATATATATATATATATATATATATATAATTCTTTTATTCTTTAAACTATTTATTTTTATCGTTAAACTATAGATTTAATTCTAGATCTCAATTATAAGAATCATATTATCATTTTATGAAAGATATTTATTTTTAGTTGTTCGTTTTTGTGTCCACTTCATGCACAAGAGAACAATATTGACAAAACATAAAATTTGATTTTAGGTACTTCTAGTGGTATAAACCATGATCAACGATGCTGGTCATCAATTCAAAAGCTCATTATCGAAATAAATTAGTAGCAATAAAATATGCTAGCTATCGATAGTACTCTAGCTCAATTTTCTCTCTCTCTTTCTCTCTCTCTCTCTCTCTCTCAAGCACTTGGCGCTATCAAGTTTTTCGCCATTAGATCAACTCTTTTAATCATTTCTGTAGTGACCTGAATCTTTGTGATGCTTGGCTACGTGGTCAGTGACAAGTAGACACATATCTTTGTGTGTCAAGTGTGTTTACGTGCTAAACGGACGCGAGAAATGGACTCAGCGCGAAAAATCGATCAAAAATACATATTTTTGTGTTTTGGGGGGAATTTGGGCGCCTAGATTAGTGTTTCAGGCGCCTGGAAGCAAGCGCAGGATGCCGCGGACCACGGGTCAACCGAGCCATGTGTCGTACAGCTGTTGTAGCCGTACGGGACACATGGCAGTGCGGGATTGGGCGGTCGTGCGGGCGCGGCGCACCCGACGCAGTCAACAAGCGGCCCATATCGCCTATCCACGTGGTGCGCCGTGATTGGTCGGCGCCAACCGCTCTGTCGGGCGGGACGCATGGCGCATTGTGGGCACTTGATCGAGGTTTCGGGCGCTGCTTGGATGGCCGCCGCGTGTCCGGGCGCGCCCCTACTGTTTTGGGGCGCCCGAAATTGCTCGTTAAGGCTGAGAGTTGGGCAGAATTGCTTAGTAGCTATAAAAGAGGCCTTATTCCATTTTTGAGGTTTGATGGAGTTTCTTGAGACCAGAGGTGAAGCTTGAACACTCTCCCACCACTCTTGATGATTTTTGGAGGGATTTGAGAGCTTTTTGATCATCTTCTTCTCCTCTTTAGTGAGCTTGGTCATCCCTGCGATTGTTGACATCTTCGTCGACGTATCTTCCCGGGCTTCCCCAGAGCAGACCACGTAGAGTTTTGAGTCGAAATTTGGAGAGGAGCTTCTCTACTGGTAGATCTCCAACTTTTATACTGGTGACCACCCTCCATTTCAGCTTTTACTGAGGTATTTCGCATCATCTTTGGAGCCCTTGTGCATAAGGTAGTTTTCTGGACAACAATGGTTGCTCATGGGATTTCTTTGTCTTTTGTTTATGGATTTTGAGGTTTAAGGGCTTGTAACTCTTCTAGACTTCAAGAGGAACACGTGAACACCTTTCTTTGGGATATTTGAAGGTGATTTGTTTGATTTCTTCCCTATTTTTGTGATCCCTGTGACAGAGTGGATATGTTGTTTTCTGTGATTGAACTTGTTATGATGTTCGGCTTTGGGATGCAGATTTAATGGTGATCTTACAGTTTTCCGCGAATGTAAGAGTTTGAGCACAATCTTATGAACAAGGTGAGCAACTTCCCTTTCGGTTTCAGCTTGTGATCATGTATGATTTAGCCTCTACACTTTGTTGAACTCGCTTGCTGTTTTTGGAGGCAGATCCGGACAGCACCTTGAAGAGTATGCCCTTGCAGAATTTTTAGCACATGTAGAGAGCTTTTCTTAGCTACTGGGATGTTCCTAAGTTGGAGGAGAACTTAGAAACCAAGTTTGGGATCTTCTTGTTGAGGTATGAGTTAAGATTGGGCACCCGATTGCATTTAGAGTCGCTTGCTAGAATTCTGCGCCTAACCTAGTGTTTTTGCAATTGTGCTCAATCTGGTAGGAATTTTTAGGAGCCTTTTGGTTCGTTGGAACCGCAGGAGCCTGAGGAACGTGCACACCGAGTTTCGGCTCGATCGAATTTCGGATCGCTACGTTCTAGGTGGGTTGGATTTCTTCCAAAATATATGGGCTCTGGCCTCTTTATGTCTATTTTGTTAAGACCCCTGCATGTTATTTAGCTGTGGATATGTTATTGAGCTTGTGGTTATGTGCAAACTTGTGAAAGCAGAACCTTGAACCCAGAATATTTTTGGACACACATATTTTCTGTAAACTAATATCTTTTCTCTGAACTTCGAAAGGTCGTCGAAACCTGTTCTTATTTGATTAAGGTGAAGGCACTAGCCTTTCGGGGTTTGGAAAATAAAAGTTGTTTTAATTAATTTCTTAAAAACTAAAAATTTATTAAAATTAGTTTTCTCAAATCAAGATGGTTTTCCAATAAAATAGCTATCTTTTCTCCTCACCCGAAGAGAGTTCGAATGAAAATGATTTTTTAGGAATAAATGTTATCTTTTCATAAAACCTCCTCACCCGATGAGGGTTCAGGTGATCTTGGTTATAAGGGTTGTTTTCACATTCGGGCCGAAGAGCCGAATTATGTTTCCCTTCTGTCGGCTGTTTTGTGTATGGTTAGTTGACTCTAAATGGTTGCCTCCGGATGTTTTTACCCGTGGAGGAGCCGATTTCTTCAATTGGATTGGTCGAGAACTTCGAGAGGCTATGTCTGGAACCTGTTCTTATTTGATTGGGATTGTAGGCACCAGCCTTTCAGAATTCTCGGACCATCCGCTGTTGTCGGTTTGTTTTCTCTAAACTGAGAGTTGTAGTTGAGCTGATCTCCTTATATTGTGAGTTTGTATTTGAGCCGAGTGTGAATCTGGTTGATCTCGAGTGTGGGTTATAGCCTGCATGAGTCGTATTGGGCTCGACTATGATGCGCAGTTGTTCCTCGATGGGGCTGCTCCCCTCGAGTGCAGCTCCGGAGCTGGGTCTATTACTTGTGTTCGCGCGACGTCGATGCAGTCCGTGTGGGACGCCCTACGTAATTCCAGTCCTCCGTAGATGTAATGGTAGTAGGTGGGCACAGGTTTGACTGGACCCTATAAGGTAGTCATTGAGATTGGATATTATTATTTGCACCTCGAGAGTGAGTTGTTGCTTTCCTTTCTATCTCATTTTCATTGAGCACAGTAGATAGAGGCACAGTAGCTGTAGATTTCTTTGCAGCTGATATATCTATTTTTCTTACCCATTATTGTTATATTGCCTCTAGTAGACTTAGTGGGTAGACCGTGGGTCTTGAAGACGGTACCCACTGAGAACTACTTGATTGATGTAGTTCTCACACCCACTGTAGTGACTTTTTTAACATAGGCTTCCCCGTCTGTTACTGCACCAGCTCGCTTGTCGGATCGAGGTAAGAAAGTCGCGAGCTAGATCCTTACCCGTGCTGCATTTTGGTGAGATAGATATACCTCTCCTGATAGTGGGTCTTATCCGGTACCATGATTGTATTATTTTAGTTTTTCCTTTTGTATACTGTTAGGTGTTGTATTCGAGATATTTTGGGATGTATAGTGTGGTACAGTGGATTTGAGATTTTATTTATAGCAGTTTTATTTCAGCTCTGATATTAACTTTATCTTTACAGATTTGACGCTTTGCCCATGCGGGATTTTCCGTATGGGTGGTGGATCTGTTAGCGAGCTCGAATCGTAGTTTCGACCCCGAAGTGTGACAATTTCCATCCTTTAGATCATAATATTTCCTCAACTACCAATCACTAAATTCTAAGGCTGCGTTTGGTTCGGGGATAAGAAAAGTTTAGTTACACCGGGGATAGGTATAAGTTATGGGATAAGCAAGAACTAATGTAAATTTGCGTTTGGTTGGATAGTTGAGTTATACCGGGGATAAAGAAAATTGTGTTTGGTAAATTATATAGGAATAAGAAGAACAAGAGGAATAAGAAAAAACTGTGTTTGGTTGGGTATAGAGGAATAAGATGAATTGAGAGGGGATAAATATGTGTTTTGACTATTTTGCCCTTTAAATTAAAATTTAAGTAGGAGTAAAAATTTTAAGTGGGAGTAAATAAAAATTAATTTTTAAATTTTAAATGGGAGTAAAAATTTTAATTTTTAAATTTATATAAATTTTAAAAGATTTATGAAATAATTGTATAAATTTTAATAATTTAAAATTAATAATTATTTTTTACAAAAATGAAATAAAATAAAAAAAATGTATTAAAAAATAAATTTAAAAAATTTAAAATTTATAAAATAAAAAATTTTAAATTTTAAAATTTATAAATTTAAATATTTTTTAAAATTTAAAAATTCTAATTTAAAAAAATAAAAAAATTAATTTTTATTAGGTGTATGCAAAAGAAAGGAAAAAAATTAAAAAAATAAAAAATATATGCCGTGAGTGAGAGAGAGAGAGAGAGGAGAGAGAAAGGGCTGCTTGGGGAGCAAGCCTCCTCTCTCCCTCGATTCCCGTGCCCGATCTCCCATTCTTCTTATTCCAGCTTTTGGTTGGAATAGCTAAACCCGAGAATAGCTAGAATAACTCTTAAATCCGGGTTTAGCTATTCCCAACTTTGTTAACTCCGTTTGGATATAAATCTGGAAATAAGGGGGTTATCCCCCCTTATCCCCGTTACCAAACGGGGTGTAAGAGCCCACTATCATTCTAACCACACATCTATTCATCCAAGAGTCAAAAATCTAACAGCACCAATAACTTGTGCTATTAATAGTACCAAAACATTTGTACTATTAAGTTTTCGACACTTTAATGAAAAAATATGTAGTTAGGATGATGGTGGTCCTATAGGGCTTAATAGGTAATTAGTGTAATAATATGATCCAAGAAATTAAAATAATTAAAAAGATAGATCTAACGGTGAAAAATTTAATAGTACTAAATATTTGATATTATTGATAAGATTGTAGCCGGACTATATATATAACTGGGTTTATGAATAAATGCATGAGGGGGGGACCCTATTTATTCCTTGTCTATGAGGGCACAGTGCACAAGTTGCCCTCTTGAGTTGTCCACTTATCACACTCACATATATGCATTGGATAGCGTCCTCTCTCTCTCTCATTATTATTAGGGATAATTGCCTGTGTACCCCTGAAATCTGAAGAAATATCTAATTTACCCCTCTTATTTTTTTCTTTTCAATATACCCCTCATACGTTCCACCGTTATTAAAAATACCCCTACCATTTTCCTTTGTTAAGTTAACTAGGGTTAAACTAGAGTTAAATAATAATCGGAGTTGAAAACTAGCAGATATACCTATTTTGCCCCTATCTACCAAAATATTTTCTTCAGAGTTAAAAGTTAGTTATGGTAGAAGGGTATATTTGAAAGGGCAAATTGGTAATTTCACACAGATAACGGTAGCTCCAAACGGTACACTAACAGAGTTTAACTTCAGGGGTATTTTGGAAAGAAGTTGGAACGTAAAAAGGGTAGTTTTAATATTAGCCTTCTAAGAGGGATAAATCTGAAAACAGGAAAATTTTTAGGGATATATAGAAAATTGCTCCTTATTATTATTATTATTATTATTATTATTATTATTAAATTTAAGGTTTAAATTTTAACTCACAAGAACTATAGAAAACTTAAATTCTGAACACTGAACTCTAAGCTTTGAAATTTAGATTTTTATAATTTCAAAATGCAATATATATAGTTCGAATAAGATCTATGTTTATTTTACAATTTCACCCTTGTGCATTCAAATATTAACCATAAGGCCACCCATTCTTTCCCTAATCCCTACACATGCCCATTTAAGTATTCTCATGAGCGAATTATTATTTGGGTCGGGCCCACAAATTTTTTGTCATTTAAATAATTTGGGCCTAAGTTTATAAACAATTTGGGTCCATGACTAGTTAAAAAATAAATATTTTTTGAAAGAGTGAAAGTTGAGGGGGCCCATTGCAAATTGGCCTATAGTCGGGCTGGTTTTGGGCCCTGTTGGATGTGAATTTGAATTCGAAATGGGATTCAAATGTTACATTTATAATATTTTTGAATTCTGATTCGGATATGGATATATTAGAATATTTTGAATTTAGATTTGGATTCAGATTCAAATTTAGTTAGGATATTCAAAAATTAATATATATTATTAATTTATATATTTAAAAAAAAAAAAAAAAAAAAAAAAAAAAAAAAAAGAGGATGGTGTAGTTTAGAGAGGACAGAGCTTTCTCATATGTAAGGGGTGTAGAATTCAATTTAATAATAATTATTAAATTTAAAATAAAAATTACTCAAATATATAATTTAACTCAAATTAAATTATAAATTTAGATTTGAAATATAATTATAAAGTTAAATCTACCATTTTAATTATTTTCATCCTTAAATTATAGTATTTTATTAAATATTAACTAAACTCTAATTCTAACCCAACATCGCTTAATCCAAGAGCTAAAAATTTAATACAAATTTTTCGTCCTTAGATCTATTTTTTAATTATTTATATTTCTTAAATTATTTTATTTTTTCAAAAATTCACTAAACTATGAAAGATTACTATCATCCTAACTGCACATCGCTTAATTCAAATTCAAAAGCTAAAATTTAAAACAGGTTTTCCACGATTAAATTTATCTTTTTAATCACTTTCATCTTTTAAATTATATTATTTTATAAAAAATTTACTAAATCTTAAAAATATAAGATCATCCTAATCCTAATCGGATACCGCCTAATTCAAGATATATATATATATATATATATATATATATATATATATATATATATATATATATATATATATATATATATATATATATATATATATTCATATATATATATTATATATATATTCATATATATATATTCATATATATATATATATATATATATATATATATATATATATATATATATATATATATATTTATATATATAATAAAAAATTAAGTATAAATTATTTTAAAAAATATTTATTTAAAAATATGAGCAAAAATTAATTTTAACCGACTTTATTATTTTGGTGTAGTGATTTCCTTTTTATCTAACTAATATATAACAATATTTTTTTTATATATATATATATATATATATATATATATATATTTCTTTTTAGATGAATATTTATAGATTATATCTCAAAGCTATCTACTAATATTTAATTATTATATTATTTTCTATTTATTGCTACTAACTATTCTGAAATTTGAAACGTTTATATATATTTCATATTCTCGCTAGAAGTTCTAAAATAGAGACACGGAAGAAGATTTCGTCTTTTTATTTGGTAAGTTAATCATATTTATTTATTGTTCGTTTATAATTTTTTTTTTTTTTTTTTTTTTTCTTTCTTTGAGGCGCTATTTGGTTCATCAGAAAATTAAAGAAACATAATTTTTTTATCAAAATTTTATCCATTTGATAAAAAAATAATAATAATAATTAGGTAAAATAATTTTTTTTTTCTCGAAAAAGGTTTTCTAAAAAAAAATTGTAATGGCAATCTTTTTTTTTTCAATTTTTTTTTGCTCGTTTGGATTCCCAAAAAATCAACAATTTTGGAAAAAAAAAATATTCATATTTTATGAAAAACTAGTTTTTTCATTTTAAAAAAACGAAAATGATAATTTCTTATAAAATCTTTAAAAAATAATTCAAAATAACTAGTTTTATATTATTTTATCAAAAATTTACGGATTTGTGTTTTTTATTTTTTATTATTTTTTTCTTTTTTTTATTTGATTTTACAATAGTACAAATTTCAATATAAATTTAATAGTAAAAAATTCACAAGTATAAATTGACTTATACTTTTAAAATTATATAAACTCTACTCTATATATTATAACTATAGAAGTGCAATACGATGGAAGAAGTACCGGCGCAAAAGAGAAGGAGAATACTGCACTACCTGGAGAAGAAGGATGATGAGAAGACAGAGATTGCAACAGATTGCATTAGTCTTCTTCCTGATCATCTCCTCCACGAAATTTCGCCTTTCTTCCGACCAAAATTACCGTCAGCACGGCCCTCCTCTCCCGGCGATGGCGGACGGTCTGGACGACGTCCCCTGACCTCTCCATCACCCGACACTCCTCCTCCTTCATCGACTCCGCACTCGGCCTTCGCGACTCCGCCGTCCCTCTTCGCACCTTCTCCTTCGTCACGTCCGATGACGCCACCATCGTTTACCCCCACAAACTCCACTCTTGGATCCGCTGCGCCGCCCGCTCCGCACTGCAATGCCTCACCATCACCATATGTCTTCTCGTCGGCAGCACTTACTTTCCCTATCCGGACTTCGACGTTATACCCTCGGCGGTCTTCCGCCTGCCTACGTTAAAAGTGCTCGTGCTTTCCTTCCGGGGAGGAAAAACGCCCGTCAAATGGCCTGCAACTGCTTTCCTACCTTCTTTACAGAGGCTCGATCTCGCTGACCTAAATTTAATTCTGGCGGGCAAGGACGCGATCTCGAAAAGCTGCCCGGCGCTCAGGCACTGGCGGATGTCGCTCTGCACCACCATGAATTGCGAGTTCGACGTGAACTGCCCGTTGCTGGAGGTTTTCGAGCTGACGACGCGCATCGGGCCGGTGGGGGTGATTAGTATGTGCGGGTGCAGCCTCAGGGAGGTGAGGGTGCGGCAGGAGTTCGCGGACTCCGCTCCGCCTTACCTAAAGATGTCGGCGCCGGGTCTCCGGACTCTGGAGTGGCACGGCCCGCTGCCGTGCTCCTTTGCCGCCGTCAGCGACTTCCTCCTTCCTGATTCTCTCGACTCCTCCCTCACCATGCTGACATCGGAGGATACGCTCGGCGATCTTGTTCTGAAGAAAACGCTGCTGCACGAGGGCGGCTGCCACAAGCTTTCCATGCTCAGAATCAATCGACTGATCTTGCCGACACGTCGTATAACCAAAGTATCATTCTATACCGAAATTTTTTGTTCAATTTATACAAATTATTTAATGATATGATATATATATATTTTTAAATTAAATAATACAGGTGTTGGGAAAATTAGTTCTTAGTAGCATCAATCATGAAAATCTTCCAGATCAGAAATATGAGAATCTCAAGCATTTGGAATTGGCTGCTTACTTTGGAGGATTTGGTTCGCTGGGTGTTGCATTCTTGCTCAGAAAGTTTTCTAGGATAGAGACACTGCAAATTTCTCTCGGCGGAGGATGTTCTAAAGATTTTGTAAGTAATCAAATTTTAAATTTTCGCATTTTCATTTTTGCTCTAAATTTGATCATAGTCGTCGTAGCGGAATAGAGTAAAACTCTCTAAATAAAATTAATTAACGAAGAAAAAAATCCGAATCTTTATTCTGAATCTCTCACATCATTCTTTCATCTAATATTTAAATTTTAATAAATTTATTTCTAACAGATTTAAATATTAATCTTAATTCGACTATAAATTTTACCAATTTATGAGGAATAATTTGAAATTTAACCAATTTATTTACTTTGTCTTAATCTAAAACTTAACAATACTTTATAATTTTTCACAAAAAAATAATAATTATGCAAGTTCGATAAAATTACTTTTTAACACTTTTACATGTTGCTTAAATAACTCTTAAAACGTAGTATAGAAATATTATTCAATAAAATGTTTGGTAACAGCAAAAAAATATTTACTTTTTTAAAGTATGTTAAACTAATCCACTCTAATCAAACAAAAAAAAATCATCATTTTAGGGCTTCCTCGCTTTCAAAATATGTTAAATTTTAAATTTTAACATAAAATTTATATTTTAAAATTTTAAATTTTAAAATTTAAACCTAGGTTATAAATTTAAAATTTGAAAGCTAGAGTTAACAAATTTTCTAGAAAATTTTGAGTAAATTAAAAGAATCAGAAGGTTCTGCAGTGAATTTCAAACTTCAAAAGTTTCAGTAGTTAATTCAAAATACAGCATCTTTATATTTTCTATTTTCTCCCATCTTTTCTCTTACTCTATTATTATTATTATTATTATTATTTTTTTTTTTTTTTTTCGTCTTTCTCTAGTCTCAGTCCAAGAATTTTCACAATTACTTCAATTTGAAGGGCGGATTTGGCCGAGGAGGATACTGGGATAGTCAAAACTGCTGTCTGGAGAAATTGGTCCGCGCAGCGATGCATAATTTTTCAGGAGAAAGATACGAATTTGATTTTCTTGAGTTCTTATTTCGAGTTTCAACTTCACTACGAAAAATAACCATCGCCTTGGAAAGCCATGCGAAGTTATTTTCACTAGAAATTTTACAGAAGATGGAGCAACTACACCGATCTTTTCCGCATATTAAGATTGTAATTTCATAGTTTTATTGAAGATAGCTTTGTTACTCTTGAACTATTAGAGAGGTAAGGTATAATATAATGTGAGTCCGGATCGTTATATTTTTAAAAGTACCACGCAATCGATATTTATAAATTTTCCACCGTTATTATGACTAATTTTATCTTTTAAATCATGATATTTTACCAACTACTCACTATCATCTTAATCGCATATCCTTTCATCCTGCACTAGTAACTTGCTACTTTTAAAAAAAAAACATATGAGCTCAATTCAATATAATATTTAGGCTAAATTACAGAAAACTCTCTTGTAATATTTTACTTTTTCACTTTGCCCCCTATCTTTTAAAAACCTATATTTTGCCCTATATTTTGCCCTCTTATAATTACCAAGTTAACGGAGGACGTAAATTGACGAAAATGCCCTTATCTTATATTGGAGGGAAAAAAAAGGTAATGGAGGGAAGGGAAAGGGATCTAGACTTATTTCCCGTCATTCTTGGAGGGTATTTTAGGTATATCCAATAATATTTTTAAAAAAACTGACGGCTCACCCACGGAATCGTGACGGCGGGGTAAATGCATATTTCGATAATTACGATGGGGCAAAATATAGGCTTTTAAAAGACAGGGGGGCAAAGTGAAAAAGCGGAAATATTACAGAGGAATTTTCTGTAATTTAGCCTAATATTTATAATAATATCTAGATATTTCTGGTTGGCTTAAAAAGGTTAGTATTCTCTCATGTGGCCAATGAGGTGTCTATATACTTTAAATAAATTAGCTGTATAATTTAATATTTTTTTTGTTTAATTTAATTTTAATTTGGAGATGTAGATAAAGAAATGTATTAACAATAATTTTAATACATTTTGAATTTGGCTCTGAATTATTTGATTCCTTTTTTTTTTTCAATTTTAAAATATCTATAAATAATCGCAACTATTACTAAATTTTATAATATCTATAAATATTTGCTCGTATAGAAAATATATAGGTACAAGATGTATTCAAATTAAAATATTTAATAAAATACATTTATAATTATAGATTATTAATAATATTAATTTTGTTATATTGTAAATATTTTTTATATGTATTTCATAACGAGGAAATTATCTTTTAATATATACCTAAATTTAAAAAATTTAAATTAATTCAAAATTTTAATTTAAAAATTTAGATATAAATTTATAAACAAAATTCAAATTTTGAAATTTATTTTGAATTCATAATTTGAATATAAATAGTTATGGAAGATACGAATCTATTTATTAACCAATCTATCTTTAGAACTTGTGGTGTGGAGGAATATGATAATTAATAATATTTTTTGTTTGTTTTATTATGAATTTCGTATTAAAAATATATTTTATATTTACTAAATATTAGATATTATTTAATAAATTATAGATACATAAAAAATTGATTAATATGAATGTAAAACTTTAGTTGCATTGTTGTTAATTTTATTTTATATTTAATATGCATATTAATATATATAATAATAATTATCTGAATAATATTCGAATATAAACTCGATTCATATCTTAATCTGAAAAAAAAAAAAATTGATCAATATGTTAATAAAAATTTTATTCGAATTCATATTCGAAAAAATATAAGTCCAAAAAAATATCTACTCATATTCACATTAATTTTTTAAATTTTATCAAATATTCCATTTCCATATTTAATTAAATTATTAATTATTAATTACATAATCGCGTGTGTTTTTTATACACTACATATATAATTTTATAGTTAATTAATCAATATATATATATATATATATATATATATATATATATATATATATATATATATATATATAATTTTATTTTTTTTTTTCCCAACTCGATCTTATTTAATAATGGAGTTACATAAGCTGCAATACCAATCTGTCCCTAATTGGAGTCATGTGGCTGAAAAAAAAAAAAAAAAACGATAATTACAAATATTTTAATAATTAATAAAAATTATTAATTTGGGATAAAAATAAGATTAATTGAAAATATTATGGCAATAAAAATAGTTTAATGAAAATATTTTAAAAAATAAATTTACAAATCCAAATATATATATATATATATATACACACACACACACACACACTGAGGTTTCAGCGGTTAGATCTATCTTTTTAATTATTTTTTTTCTTAAATTATACTATTTTATCAAATATTAATTAAATTCTAAAAAATTAATATAATTCTAACTGCATATTTCTTAATTCAATGACTAAAAATTTAATAAGATCTACTTTTTAATCATTTATATCTATTAAATTATACTATTTTATCTTGATTTAACCGCAGATCGCTTAATTCAAGGACTAAAAATTTAATACAATTTTTTTTAATTAAATTTATTTTTTAATCACTTTCATCTTTTAAATTATATTATTTTATCAAAATTTTAAAAAATTACTGTTATTATCCTAACTGTATAGCTCTCTCTTAATTCAAGTGCTATATATATATATATATATATATATATATATATATATATATATGATGATGATGATGATTATAGGTATAGCTATAGAAGTGCAATACGATAGAAGAAGGATCGACGCAAAAGAGGAGGAGAAGACTGCACTACCTGGAGAAGAAGGATGATGAGAAGACAGAGACCGCAACAGATTGCATTAGTCTTTTTCCTGATCATCTCCTCCA
Organism: Tillandsia fasciculata; assembly: GCA_029168755.2. Lineage (NCBI taxonomy): Eukaryota > Viridiplantae > Streptophyta > Magnoliopsida > Poales > Bromeliaceae > Tillandsia > Tillandsia fasciculata. Next base: position 16,980,674 of record CM054947.1, on the reverse strand, counting down.
CGAAATCTTCGCCTTTCTTCCCACCAAAATTACCGTCAGCACCGCCCTCCTCTCCCGGCGATGGCGGACGGTCTGGACGACGTCCCCCGACCTCTCCATCACCCACCAATACCCCGCCTTCATCGACTCCGCCCTCCGCCTTCGCGACTCTGCCGTCCCTCTTCGCACCTTCTCCTTGGTCGCGTTCCGCAACGCCGCCGTCATTCTCCCCGTCCAACTCCACTTCTGGATCCGCTGCGCCGCCAACTCCGCACTGCAATGCCTCACCATCACCGTCTGCTCTCTCGGCGGCGGCGCTTTCTTTCCCCACCAGAACTTCGACGTTGGCACTTACTTTCCTCGTCAGAACTTCGACGTTATACCCTCGACAGTCTTCTGCCTGCCCTCGTTAAGAGTGCTCGTGCTTTCCTTCCCGGGAGAAACAACGCACCTTGAATGGCCCGCCACCGCTTTCCTACCTTCTTTACAGAGGCTCGAACTCTCTGACCTAAATTTAATTCTGGCGCCCAAGGACCTAAATTTAATTTAGAGCAAATAAAAAATAAAATTAAATATTATTTTAATAAAATATAATTTGATTTTGATTTTATCTTTTTTTTTAAAGCTTTAATCTATTAATCAAAATAATGAAATTATAATATAACAAATACAAAATTAGAGTAAATAAAATATAAAATTAAATCTTATTTTAATAAAATATAATTTGATTTTGCTTTTGATTTTGATTTTATCTTATTTTTTTGTCAAGTTTTAATCTATTAATTAAAATAAAGAAATTATAATTTTTTTTTATCACGTAATAAAGTTTGAGGGTAAAAAGGTTATTTAACCCAACTAAATCTCTTTATTCATCTTATTCCTCATTTTCATGCCAAACACAAAATCTTTTATTTCTGGAACCATTCCAAATGCTTTTTTATACTAATTCCGTACTTTATACTTATTCCTGCTACTATAACTAGAATAGCCTTTCTGGAATCATTCCAAACATTTTTTTACACTAATTTCGTATTTTATACTTATCCCTGGTATAACTAGAATAGCCTTATCCCGTTACCAAACGCATCCGTTACCGAACGCATCCTTAAGAGGCTCACTATTATTCTAATAGCACATCCTTTCATTATATGGCTAAAAACCTGCCGGTGCTATTTTTTTTTTTAAAAAAAAATATAGGAGCTCAATTCAATTTTTATAATAATAATATATCTTGATAGTTCTTGTTGGCTTAAAAGGGTTAGTATTCTGTTCTGTATGGCGAAAGATCAAATTGGATCGATTTATAATCATGTTTGAAATGACGAATGATTTATTAAATCGAGTCATAATTAAAACACATATGAACACTTTCTTTTAAATAAATTAGTTACATAATTTAATATTTTTTATTTAATTTAATTTTAATTTGGAGATGTAGATAAAGAAAGCCAAATTTTAGGTTTGATGGTTTTGAGGTGATGGTAGCTAGGCGTTGAATTGTGTTTCCATTAGATTCGAGTTAAATTTGAACTGATTCAAATTAATTTGGAGGATTAATAAATTATATATTATTAATAATATTAATTTAGTTATATTGTAAATATTTTTCATATATATTTCATAAAAAAACAAATTATCTTTTAATATATACCTAAATTTTAAAAATTTAAATTAATTTAAAAATTTAGATTTAAATATATGAACAAAACTCAAATTTTGAAATTTATTTTAAATCTATAATTTGAATATAAATAATTATTTAAAATAAATTATAGATTTATTTTAAATCTATAATTTGAATATAATTTTGGAAGATAGATTTATCAACCAATCTATCTTTCAAACTTGATTTATTCTCAAATTAGTTAATTATTTTCGATTTGAGATATTTTGTTGATAGAACCTAATTTAAAATTTTAAATAAAATTCAAATTTTGAATTAAAATATAAACTACCATTATTAGATAAATTTGGATAAGTACGAATATTTTTCTGTATTTTCAAATGAAATGTAGTATTTTTTCACTTTAAAAAGAAGTTTCATCGATAATTATTTTAATAGTTATCTCAAATAAATATAATTTTTTCATCATATTTATTCAAAAATTTACAATAAAAATTATTTTTTTAAAAAAATAAATTTATCAATTATTTTTATTCGAAAATATCTCTATATTTTTTTTTCTTTTTTTTATAGATACATTAAATATTCTCTATATTTTTTAATTCTCACAAATCCAAAATTTAAATATATATTTTAAATAAAAAATATCAAAATTTTAATTCACTTTTAATTCAAAATTTAAAATTTAATTTTGATCCACTTTAATTAAAATTTTCAATTATTAATTCATATTTAATATCCAATTTAAATTCAATTCAATTTAAAGTCAAATTTTAATTTTAATTTAAAATTTTATAAATTTAAATTTAAATTGTATAATTAAAGTTAAATATAAAATTTATAAAAAAAAAATGAAATCTAAATCTATATTTTAAATTTAAATAGTTATTAATGGTATAAAATTTAGATGAATGCTTTTAAATTATCTCAAATACTATCTACTAATATTTAGTTGTTACGCAAAGCACGTACTTTTAATTTCTTTTTTTTATCTAATATATAACAATATTTTTAATTAAATATTTATATTTTATTTTCTTTTCTTTTTTTTTTAGATAAATATTTATATATTATCTCAATACTATCTAGTTGTTATATTATTTTTTATTGATTGCAACTAACAATCAAATTTAAACTTAATTCTAAATATATATTTAACTTTTAATTTTATTTAATTTTAAAATTTTATTTCATCTTAAATTCAAAATTAAAATTTAATTATACATTGAATATTTTTATATACTTTTCAAATTTTGATGAATTGAAAATTTAAATCTGTGTTTAAAACCAAAAATGTCATAATTTTAATTCAAATTTTAAATTTTAATTTTGATATACTTTAATTAAAATTTTAAATCATTAATTCAAATTTGATATTCAAAATTAAATTTCATTCATGATTTATAAAAAAAAAAAAAAAAAAAAAAAATAGAACTATATAACTATATAGTCAGGTAAAACCTACGTATTTTAATTTAAGTTAAAATAGGATAGATATTCTCAAATAAAATATAAAAGATAACAGATTTATTTATTATAAGAAGGAAGCCGTATGCAATTAACCTTTTTTTTATTATCATTATTTTATTATTTTATATTTTATTATAGAAAGGAAGAGAAACTGATTTGGAAGAGAAAAAGAGAGAACTACGTGAAGATTTTATTATGGGAATGAAGAAAAACTGATTTGGAAGAAAAAAAAAGGGAACAACATGAAGGAGGATGAGAAGAAGGCAGACTTCATCAGTCTTCTTCCCGACCATCTCCTCCACGAAATTCTGGCCTTTCTTCCTACCAGAACCGCAGTCCGCACCTCCCTCCTCTCCCGACGATGGCGGGCAGTCTGGCCTTCCTCCCCCGACCTCTCTATCACCCAAATCGCCCCCTCCTCCGTCTACTCCATCCTCCGCCTCCATGACCCGGCCGTTCCTCTCCGCACGTTCTCCCTCGATGCATCCTACGACGTCGTCTCCGACGCCGACCACGTCCACTCTTGGATCCGCTATGCCGCCAATCCCGCCCTACAGCAGCTGAAAATCATTTTCAATCTCCGCACCATCGTCCTCCATTCGTTTCGTCTATCCCTATCCCTGACCGTCTTCCGCCTACCAAATTTAAGAGTGCTCGAACTCCGATTTTCGGGAATGGTACCGTCCTTCGATTGGCCCGTCGACGCTTTCTTACCTTCTCTGGAGAGGCTCGATCTCAAGAAAAAAAATATAGGTCTTGCCGGTCGCGACGCAATCTCGAAAAGCTGCCCGGCGCTCAAGCACTGGCGGATGGTTCTCTATGATGCCATAGCTCTCGAGCTCGTCGTCAACTGCCCGCTGCTTGAGGATTTCGAGCTAACGACGTACATCTGGAATATGCGAAGGCTCAAAATCTACGGGCGCAATCTCAGGAAGGTGAGGGTGGAACAGACATACGCGCACAACGAATCAGTTTACCTCAAGATATCGGCGCCGGGGCTCCGGACTCTGGAGTTGGTTGGACTGCTGCCGTGCTCCACCGCCTCTGTCGCATCCGTCGTCATCGACCCCCTCCCCGCAGACTCGCTTGTCTCCTCCTTTACGTCGTTCCCAGACATACTGCTGCCCTACTTTGGTTCCGTCAACGGTGGTGTGGTGCTGAACGCCGGCCTTGCCGCTTTCAGAGTAAATCGACTGGTCTTCTCGGAATTTCTTATTACTAAGGTGTGTTTTCCGTACTCTCAAATCACTTTTGATATCGTAATTTGAGATTTTCAAATCTCCAATCTATTCTTCTCTTCAGGTGTTGGGAAAATTAATTTTTGATAGGCGCAATGAAGAAAATCCACCAGAGGAGAAATATGAGAATCTCAAGCATTTGGAAATGGCTGCTTATTTTGGAGGATTTGGTTCTCTGGGTGTTGCATTCTGGCTCAACAAGTTCTCTAAGATAGAGACACTGCAGATTTGGTCTCTCGGTAGAGGAAGTTCGGACTATTTGGTAAGTTAATCAAAATTACTTATTGTTCACTTGTAATATCTTTATTTTCTCTTTTTCTCTCTTTCCGAATGGAGTTTTCATAAATAAATTTTATTATTAGAAAATTATTTTCACCTAATTATTGAATATAAAATATATAAATATTGTTCTCTAATAATTTAAGTTTTCGATAACAAACATTGTGATAAATTCTTTTATCACTAGAATAACTTATTATTCTGAAATATAATTTTAGAATTAATATTTAAAATAGCACTATTACACCAAAATGGTGGAATAGTTTATCCCAAGTAATCCCGGGATAATCAAGGATAGCAAGGTTTGACCGAAATAAAATATTTCAGCAAAAAATTATATCATTTGGCAGAAATAGCAGGATAAAATAGGTTATTTTCTCTTAATCCCACCATATTTGGTTGGGGGATAAAGGGATAACTCCTTTATCCCCCAAACACACACAAAAAAAAAAAAAGAAAAAAGAAAAAAAAAAGGAGATTTCTTATCCCCCCTTAACGGGTTATTCTGAAATAAGCCCGTTAAGAAGGGGATAAACAATTCCCCCATTGATGGGAACAAGCACTACAAGAAATTATAGCTATAACGACTAAGTTTTAACGACGGGCGCCATAAGTGGTCGTTAAAAATAATAAATTAACGACGGGCGCAATTAATAGTCGTTAAAAATAATCAAATTAACGACGGGTGCAATATTTCGTCGCTAAAAGCAACAGAATTAACGACGGGTGCAATATTTCGTCGCTAAAAGCAACAGAATTAACGACGGGTGCAATATTTCGTCGCTAAAAGCAACAAAATTAACGACGGGTGCAATATTGCGTCGCTAAAAGCAACAAAATTAACGACGGGTGCAATATTTCGTCGCTAAAAGCAACAAAATTAACGACGGGTGCAATATTTCGTCGCTAAAAGCGACAAAATTAACGACGGGTGCAATATTTCGTCGCTAAAAGCAACAAAATTAACGACGGGTGCAATAAATAGTCGCTAAAAGTAGATAAATTAACGACGGGTGCAATACGTGGTCGCTACAAACTTTTAATTTAACGACGGACACAATAAGTCGTCGCTAATAGGAATCAAATTAACGACGGGTACAATAAGTTGTCACTAACTACAACAAAATTAACGAAGGGCGTAATAAGTTGTCGCTAAAAACAACCAAATTAAGTGAAAAAAATTTTATGATAAAATTTAGGATGATAAAATAAAATTTAAATTTAAATTTAAAATAAAATTTAGGATGATAAAAAAATTTAAATTTAAATTTCAAAATAAAATTTAGGATGATAAAAAAATTATATAAAATTAACGAAGGACGTAATAAGTTGTCGCTAAAAACAACCAAATTAAGTGAAAAAAATTTTATGATAAAATTTAGGATGATAAAAATAAAATTTAAATTTAAATTTAAAATAAAATTTAGGATGATAAAAAAATTTAAATTTAAATTTCAAAATAAAATTTAGGATGATAAAAAAATTATATATCACCTTGAGGACGTATCGGTAATTTACCTATTTGATTGTAAAAGAGGAATTTTTTTTTAGGGTACTTAATAAATTTAGGGCTAATTAATGTGACCTAATACCTAATTTTCCCTTTAACCCCTCTTCCTCCTATTCCCAATTAAGCCACCGATCCCTCTTCTCTCCCTCGTCCGTACCACCGATCCCTCTTCTCTCCCTCGTCCGTACGCCCTCGCGCCGACGAAGCCGGAGCCGCACAAAAGAAGGTGACTTTAATTAATTAGTTTTCTTCCCCTGTTGAGCTTAATTAGGCTTTATTCCCCTGTTTGGCACCCACAGATCGGGCCCCCTCGCGAGTCGCGCGCCGTGTGGATCACCGCGCGGGCCTGTGCGAGGGAGTCACGCATTCCAGCATCCGCGCGGCGCCGCTACTCGCAGCATCCGCGCCCAGGCCATCCGTGCGGTGAGCTAGCTTATATATCATCAGAGTTTCTTTTTAAAAAAATTTCTAGTACTTCTCCCCTTTATATATTTTGTGTTTCTATTAATTTTGTTGTATAAATTATGTCACAACACGAAGGATAATAGAATCATGTGATACTACATTATTATATGGGGTGATCAGGTGACGAATCCATTGCATGTATCTCCTCAACGTGCCAATGATCGATGCCACTCCATGCATGTGGACAATAATATTTTTCTACTCCTACCCCTACCTAAATTGAAACAAAATGACTCAGAGCCTACTAAATTAGTTTAGAATATAATTAAATAAAAAATGTCCACAGGTAGGGTTGTAGCAATCAATGGTGTTGAAGATGCTGAAAAATACAAACCAGATGATGTACTTAATGCACTTCTATTTGTTAATTATTAATCAATATGTGCTTGCGTATCCTTTTGCTTCAGTAGGTTTTATTAATAAACTATATATATATATATATATATATATATATATATATATATATATATATATATATATATATATTATATATATATATATATATATATATATATATATATCTCAAGAAGAGATAATTAAGTACAGTAGGTCTTAATTGTCCTCGATAATTAGCGCTTGTTTGGCTGAACTTGTAAATTAAATATGTTTATATTTTGAAGGATGAAATTGTTGAAGCGTCGCAATCAAATCCTTCTTCTTCCAACATAGAACTTATTGAAAAATGCTATGGATCTCAAAGTCGTAATCATGTGATTTGTTTCGGAGGTGGTATAAAAGCAAATGATTTGAGACCTTCGAGAGCGGAACTTCATACTAAACTTTGTAAAACTCAAAAGGAAAATGAGTCACTTAAAAGTCGCATTGACGGAATGGAGGAAGAACTTCGAGCAATTACGGAAATGCTACAACAACAATTCAATGCTCCTCCACCACCGACTCGATCTGAAGAGTAAGAAACACAATCTTACTATTGTTAATAGTAATTATCCAAAAGCATATATTCATTTAAATTTTCTAAAATATTATTTTTTATTTCAAGAAGTTTCACATATTTCTTATATTATTTTAGTAATGTTGTAATAATATTTACTTTGGTCTTTTGCAGATAACTGAAGATGTTCGTATTTGAGCAAAGAGGATCGTCTTGAAGCCAACAGAGTAGATTTCCAATTATCTTTTTTCTGCTTTTCTTTTGAAGCACAATGGATGGTTGCATGTTTATTTTAGAGTGGTTACTTCTTCGGTTGCATGTTTATTTTGGAGTGGTTACTTCTTCTTTCGAATCACAATGGATGGTTGCATGTTTATTTTGGAGTGGTTACTTTTAATTTAGTAAACATTTTGGTAACTTTATATGTAGACTTGAAATGGTGTGTATGTGATGGTTGTATGTTGGATGACAATACTTTTGATAATTATGTTGACAAAATGGTGTGTATGTGAATGTAGTTTTAATTGAATGTAATGTCTTCTCTATTGTATTTGTTGTTATATGGTTTAATGGTAATATATATTTTGTATTATTATACTATTATTAGCGACCAAAATACTGGTCATTATTATTATACATTTTTTAAAACGTTCATTTATTAGCGACCAAAATACTGGTCGTTATTATTATACTCTTTTTCTAAAGGTTTACTTTTAGCGATTAGTCGTTATTGTCATATTATTTCGTAATAATTTAATTATTAGCGACGAAAATATTGGTCGTTAATTTACAAACTTCTAAATCATAAGCTTATTAGCGACGACGAATAGGTCGCTATTGTTGCATTATATGGTCACTAATGAATACTGATTAACGACCGGAAATTTCTCCGTCGTTAAAAAGTTCCGTCGTTAAAAAGCAATAACGACCGGTTTATACGGTCACTAATGAATACTGATTAACGACCGGAAATTTCTCCGTCGTAAAAAAGAAATAACGACCGATTTTTCTAAACCGTCGTTAATTCTTTTAGTAAGGAAGGCAATAACGACGGGTGACGACGATATTTTATTCCGTCGTTAGTTGTTTTTAACGACGAAAAATGGAACAATAACGACGACTTTTCCTTTCGTTACAGGGCAATTTTCCTGTAGTGAAGGTTGTTCCTATTTTTTAAAATTTAAATTAAAATTTATAAAAGGTATACATTTTAACATTCTAAATTTTAAATTTAAATTTTTTTATTTTATAAATTTTAAAATTTTTAACTTTAATTTTTTTTATAAATCTAAAAATTTTAAAAATTTTAAAATTTTAAAATTTTAAAAATTTTAAAATTTTAAAAATTTTAAAATTTTAAAATTTATACAAAATTTGTATATATAAACTTTTAAATTTTTTATAATTTTTTAAAATTTATACAAATTTAAAAATTAAAATTTTTGCATCCTTTTATATATTTTTCGAGATAATTAAAATTTAAATTTTTAAATTTAGTGAAATTTTAAATTTTATAACTTTTTAAATTTGTAACTTTAATGTTAAATAAATTTATAAATTTATAAATTTAATAAAATTTAAAATTTATACAAATTTTAAAATTTTTTATCTTTAATTTTTAAAAAAATAAACGGTATTATTTACTAAAATATAAACTTTAATTTATACAAATATTAGTTATTATTTAATTAACATTTTATATTAATTAATTAGATAAAATATTATTATTTTAAAATTATAATTATTTTTATTTTTTTACTATTTAAACTTATTCTAAGAAATGAACCAAACACAATTTCAGCTATTCCTAAGAATAACAGCTTTATAAACCAAACACTATTTTTTTTTTATCCTTGACTATTCCGAAATAACAAGCTATCACAGGGATAAAAAAATTTATCCCCAAGCTCATAATCCCTGAACCAAACGGTACCTTAGAGTATAACGGTTGTTTCATATAGTTTCACATAATATCAGAGCAGTTTCTTCTATTAATTAAACTTATATCTCAAGTTTATTAAAAAGTTTCCAGCCCAAACGCGAGGAAGTGTTGATTATAAAATAAGTTCTTTAGTAACTTAAGTTTTTGGACTGCGACGATTTTATATTGTTTCACACTAAGTGCTTAGTTTTCTAAAATAAAAAAAAAAAAAAAAAAAAAATCATGACAATATTTTATTTTCAATTTTTTTTTGCTTGTTTGGATTCCCAAAAAAACTAGCTCTTTTGGAAAAAAGAAAATTCATATTTTATAGAAAACTAGTTTTTTCACTTTCAAAAAAAAAAAAAAAAACAAAATAGGAAAATAATAATTTTCTATAAAATCTTTTAAAAAATTTCAAACTGGCTAGTTTTTTTAAAAACAAATCGGGTGAAAAAAAAAAATTAGGAAAAAAAATTCTATCCATGCTTTTTCTAGGAACCAAACAGCACTAGTTTAAGTTATTTTTATTTTATCATGCTTTGGTTTAAATAATTTTTATTAATTTTTAAATTTTTTATTAATTTTTTTATTAATTTTTAAAAATTACTTTAAATATTCTTATTTTTATTCATTTTTATTAATTTAAATATTCTTAATTTTTTAAAATTATTTTTATTAATTTTTAAAAATTACTTTAAATATTCTTAATTTTTCTAAGATTTACTATTAGAAGAGTATTTTGGTTATTTGAGAATAAATTTCAAAATTTTGAACAATAATATATGGTAAATAAGCAAAACTTTTTTTTTTCCCTATATTTCTATATTATTATTACAATAAATGAGTCAGGTTCCCTTTCCCATTTCAAGTTAATTTCATATATGTATCTATAAAAGTGTTAAATAAGTGATAAATTTCTGTAAAATTTAAGTGATTAGATTTATTCTTTTAAATTTTTTTCTGATTTATAAATATATTTTAAAAGTTCTGGTTTGTTCATGTTCTTTAACCGTAGATGTGTAAAATGACTATCTTATCCTTAAAAATTTGTCAATATAAAAAAAATATTTTTTTTTCTCTCTCTTCTCGCCTTCGTCATGGCATGTGTGATCTCGCCATAGATAAAAAGAAGCAAGTGAAAACAATTACAAAAATTAATATTAAAATACAAATTATATATACATAAAGGGTAAAAAGGTCATTTTACCTCTTAGTTAACTATAGTTGGTTTTTTTAACATATGATTATCTAAATTTTAATAGCAGAAGTATATATTTGCAGACAAATTAAAGAACTATTAAATGAATAAATCAGATAACTTACTATCGATAAAAGGGCATAAAAATTTTAAAAGAAATAAAACTTTTAAATTGTATTTGATTTTCAACCTGCATCAAGGCAACAAATTTTCTGTAGTCTCATATAATTAATGCTTCTTTTTTTTTTTTTTTTTTTTTTGGTCCCAGGATGTTTTTCAGGAGTACTTTCAGTCTAAAGGGGGTTTTGGTCCAGGAGGATACTGGGATTCTCACAATCTCCGTCTTGAGAAATTAGCTCAAGTATCAATGCATGGTTTATTCAGATGCAAATATGAATATGAATTTCTGGAGTTCTTACTTCGAACTGCAACTTCATTACGAAAAATAACCATCTCCTTAGATTGCAAATATCATGATGCTTCAGAAACCATTAATGTACAAAAAGTGGAGCAACTGCAGCAATCTTTTCCGTATGTTGAAATTTTGCTTTAATAATTTTTATGGAAGACAATTTTGTCACTCTTGAGAATAGAATGGACATGTAAACAATGCTTACTATTACTATTATTTGGATAGATATTCATTTGGTGTTATTGCAATTTTTTTGTTTGTTTTTAATGTGTTTGTGTGTGTGGAGGAATGATTTTTGACACACTTTCTTGGTATTCAGAATCATTTTTTATATATTATATATTTATAATTTATAATGATTTAAATATCGAGTAGATTCTTGATAATTTTGAAATTAATTTATTTTAATCAGTCAAATTAGATAAGTCAAAAAAATCACTTCTAATTATTCTAATCGGTGAACTAAATTTTTTTATCAATTCATATTAAAATCCAACGACTTAAATCAATCTCGTTTTTGTTTGTAGTTTCGAGATGTTTGTGGTATTCGAGTCTGGTGTAGTCTAGATTTTGTTTAACTGTTTTGTTGTCTCCATCCTGCTGGTGTGTTTGCTTCAGCAATTCGGGTCGTTTCGTTGACTACTCTTGTACTCAAATAGGGTTTCACCCTGTTTAATCAAAAAAAAATTATCTATTAACACATATTAGTTTTACTGAAAGTGAAATTTGAAAACATATATATGCTTAGTTTGATCTAGAAATGGCCAATTTGCATAAAAATAAAAATAAAAAAATTATAGATTTTGCATTTTGGAAGTGGGCTCACCTTTTTTGTTTTTATATATTTGGTTCGAATTTTTAAGAAACTGATCAAAATACTCTTTTTTTTTTTTCTCGACTCATCTTTCTCTTATTTTCAAATTACACTGTTTGATATGAAAATTGCGCTCTTTGGGCCAAAGTTGCATTGTTTTAGTAAAAATTCTTTGCACTCTTTGGAGCCTGAGGTGTACGTTGTCATCGCTCTTTCTCTCTCTGTATCTCTCTAACCCCATTGAAGCATCATCATCACCATCATCATGCTCTATATCTCCTCTTCCTCCTCTTTCGAACCATCTTCCATCATGCTCTATATCTCCTCTTCCTCCTCTTCCGAACCATCTTCCTCCTCCGCTCCCCAGTCCGAAAAAAAACCAACCGCTTCCGGCCCATCCCCTTATGCTCCGCCTACGAGTCGAGATCAAGTGGTGCACCAATGCTTAGCAGCGCGCCTACGACCGCAGCCTCCTCGCCGCGCCCCGCGTCGCTCTCGACTGTGCCGTCGCCACCCCTCTTTGCGTCCGTGAAGTCAAGGAGGTCGTCGACTCGCCCACAGCCAATCTTGCTGGAGCCGTGTCGTCTTCCTCTCCCACTGCAAGCCCCTCCTCCTCAAGTCCGCCGCAAGAAAACTTCACCAGCGTCGTCGTCGGTACCCTCTACCCTCTCTGTCTCCGTCTTGGGCTCCAACATCAAGTGGCGGCACTCCGACGGGGTCCATGACAGCGGCAAGGGCGACGACGATGACGGTGGCTTGGACGTCGCGCGAGGCAAGGGTGTTAAAGCGTGAGAGCGAGACGACAAACTCGAAAAAATTGAGCTGTCAAATAGTGTAATTTTTAAAAAGCACAATTTTCATTTCAAAAAATATAACTTTTACTCAAACTGTACAACTTTCACCCAACCTTTCTGTCTCCATCTTGGGCTCCAACATCAAGTGGCGGCGCTCCGATGGGGTCCATGACAGCGGCAAGGGCGACGACGATGACAGTGGCTTGGACGTCGAGCGACGCAAAGGGTGTTAGATCGTGAGAGCGAGACGACAAACTCAAAAAAGTTGAGCCATCAAATAGTGTAATTTTTAAAAAGAATAATTTTTATTTCAAAAAATATAACTTTTTCTCAAACTGTACAACTTTCACCCAACCTTTCTGTCTCCATCTTGGGCTCCAACATCAAGTGGCGGCGCTCCGACGAGGTCCATGACAGCGGCAAGGGTGACAACGATGACAGTGGCTTGGACGTCGCGCGAGGCAAGAGTGTTACTGCGTGAGAGCGAGACGACAAAGTTTACAACTTTCATCTTAAAGAGTGCAATTTTTACCTCAAAAAATGCAACTATTATCTCAAACAGTGCAACGTTCTTTTGAAATAGTGTAACTTTATTTTAATAGTTCAACTTTACTTTTTTTCTTCTTTTTTCTCTGGGTTTGAGTATTTCTTGTAGTAGCGACGATGTATAATAATTTTCTTAGGAGAAAAAATATTTTTAAAAATTCTTTTCTCTTTATTCTTTATTATTCTTTTTTTTCTACCTCTACATTTTTTTTTCTTCACCGCTGCCATGAATTTCGCTGGAGTGTTGTCCCTCAAAGTCGTACTCACTCCTATCATGACCACGCTCGTGTTTGCGACATCGTGCCAATCAGATACGCTTGGGCGCTAGCGTAGCGGGAGCGAGCGTGGAGTTGAGGGGTGACACTTTAGTGGGGTTCATGGCCGCGGCTTGAACGTCAGGTGGGGTGAGGATGGAAAGGAAAAGGGAAAGAAGACGAATCACGAATAGAGAAAAAAAAATAAGAGAAAAAAAGTATTTTGATTAATTTTTTAAAAATTCGGACTGAATCTAAAAATAAAAAAAAAAAAAAATACTTATTTTTGTCAAAATGTAAAATTAATTATTTTTTTATGCAAATTGGCATGTAAAAATTAATATTTTATAATTAAATGTGATAGTAGAATAAAAATATATGCATATTTTTTTTATATAATAATAATAAGATTATTATTTGTCATGATGATGTTCTTGTAATATTTTGATGTCGCTGTTTGATTCAATTTTTAAATCAGCGAAAATAAAAAATACAGGTGAGGGCCTCACCTTATAAGGGCTTATTTTATAGTGGGTAGAGTTGATGGGGCTCCGTGCAAATTTACCTTCATACAACTATAACCACGGCGCGAGATCAAAACCATCCTCGATAGAGAGGGGAGCTCTCCCTCCTCCTCCGACCATCGCCGGAACCCTAGATTTCTCCGGCGATCCCCCGACCATCTGGAAACCCCAGATGCCCCTCCGATGCTCCTCCTCTTCCCTCCTCGTCCGCCGCTCCCTCCACGCAGCCCCCTCCCCCATCACCTTCGAGATCGCCTCCGCCCAGCCCTACTTTCGACCAAATCTCCAATCCCACTGCAAGCTCGTCCACATCCTCTCCCGCGGCCGCCTCTTCGACGACGCGAGGGCGTATCTACGAGAGCTGGTTAGGGTTCGCCGGTGCCCTTCCTCTTCAATGAGCTGGTTAGGGTTTACAGGGAGTTCTCTTTCTCGCCCACGGTGTTCGACATGCTCCTCAAAGTCTACGCTGAACGCAGGTTCGGAAAACACGCCCTTTACGTGTTTGATAATATGCCCCAATATTTAAAATATTTGAAATATTCGGTAGATAAAAAATAAAAATAAAAATAAAAAATTAAGTATAAATTTTTTATTTAAAAATATCAGCAAAAAATAATTTTAACCGTCTTTATTATTTTGGTGTAGTGATTTCTTTTTTATCTAACTAATATATAACAATATTTTTTTATTAAATATTTTATATATTTTTTAATTTTTTTTTTTATTTTTAGATGAATATTTATAGATTATATCTCAATGCTATATACTAATATTTAATTATTATATTATTTTTTATTTATTGCAGCTAACTATTTTGAAATTTGAAACGTTTATATATATTTCATATTTTCGCTAGAAGTTCTAAAACAGAGACACGGTAGATTTCGTCTTTCTATTTGGTAAGTTAATCATATTTATTTGTTGTTCACTTATAATTTTTTTTTTTTTTTTTTTTTTTTTCTTTGAGGGACTATTTGGTTCATCAGAAAATTAAAGAAACATAATTTTTTTATCAAAATTTTATCCGTTTGATAAAAAAAAAAAAAAAAAAAAGTAAAATAACTTTTTTTTTTTTTCTCGAAAAAAAGGTTTCTAAAAAAAATTGTAATGGCAATTTTTTTTTTTTAATTTTTTTTTTGCTCGTTTGGATTCCCAAAAAATCAACAATTTTGGAAAAAAAAAATATTCATATTTTATGAAAAACTAGTTTTTTCATTTAAAAAAAACAAAAATAATAATTTCTTATAAAATCTTAAAAAAATAATTTAAAATAACTTATTTTATATTATTTTATCAAAAATCTACGGATTTGTGTTTTTTATTTTTTATTTTTTTTCCTTTTTTTATTTGACTTTACAATAGTACAAATTTCAATATAAATTTAATAGTAAAAAATTCACAAGTATAAATTGAATTATACTTTTAAAATTATATAAACTCTACTCTATATATTATAACTATAGAAGTGCAATACGATGGAAGAAGGACCGGCGCAAAAGAGGAGAAGAATACTGCAATACCTGGAGAAAAAGGATGATGAGAAGACAGAGACTGCAACAGATTGCATTAGTCTTCTTCCTGATCATCTCCTCCATGAAATCTTCGCCTTTCTTCCCACCAAAATTACCGTCAGCACGGCCCTCCTCTCCCGGCGATGGCGGACGGTCTGGACGACGTCCCCTGACCTCTCCATCACCCGACACTCCTCCTCCTTCATCGACTCCGCACTCGGCCTTCACGACTCCGCCGTCCCTCTTCGCACCTTCTCCTTCGTCACGTCCGATGACGCCACCATCGTTTACCCCGACAAACTCCACTCTTGGATCCGCTGCGCCGCCAGCTCCGCACTGCAATGCCTCACCATCACCATATGTCTTCTCGTCGGCAGCACTTACTTTCCCTATCCGGACTTCGATGTTATACCCTCGGCGGTCTTCCGCCTGCCTACGTTAAGAGTGCTCGTGCTTTCCTTCCGGGGAGGAAAAACGCCCGTCAAATGGCCTGCAACTGCTTTCCTACCTTCTTTACAGAGGCTCGATCTCGCTGACCTAAATTTAATTCTGGCGGGCAAGGACGCGATCTCAAAAAGCTGCCCGGCGCTCAGGCACTGGCGGATGTCGCTCTGCACCACCATGAATTGCGAGTTCGACGTGAACTGCCCGTTGCTGGAGGTTTTCGAGCTGACGACGCGCATCGGGCCGGTGGGGGTGATTAGTAAAGGAAATCGTAATTGATGGAAAAATGGTTGTTGTGCTTAATGAAGAGCACAAAATCAACCCTTAATATATAGCATTATTGGATACAAAATAAAATCCCATTATTCTTGGGATTATAATATTTACACAATTACATTCTATAAGTGTACAACATTTGAATTTAAATAGTTTCTATTTGGTGTGGTTGCCATACTTGCGAGATTGCCATTCTTGAGTTTCCTTAATTTCTCGTGATTTGAATACTTGTCATAATTGGTAGATTCTTGATTATGAGAATTTGATTTGTCCATAATTAATTCCTTAATTGTATCATCATTTGATCCTCCATTACGCCCCCTCAAGCTTATGGGAGGTGCACGCACCATTAGCTTGTCTTTGAGAAATTTGAATCGATGAGAAGATAGTCCTTTAGTGAAGATATCAGCAATTTGATCTTGTGACGCTACATAATGAACATCGAGATCTTGTCGAATAACCTTTTCTCGTACAAAATGATAATCAACTTCGATGTGTTTAGTCCGAGCATGAAAGATAGGATTGTACGCAAGTCGGATAGCACTAATGTTGTCACAATAAATAATAGGTTTAGAATGTAGAAATATGTGAAGATTTTTAAGGAGCAATCGTACCCAAGAAAGCTCAGCAGCAGTGTGAGCGAGAGAGCGATATTCAGCTTTCGTACTAGAACGAGATACTGTAGGTTGTTTCTTTGCACACCAAGAAACTAAACACGGACCAAGAAAGACACCAAAACCACTGGTAGAGCGGCGATCATCGGGATCTCCTGCCCAATCTGCATCACAATAGGCGTGCAAATCAAGATTACCGATTCCAATATGGAGTCCGTGGTCCACTGTTCCTTTGAGAAATCGAAGGATTCTTTTAACAGCAATTAAATGTGTAGAAGTTGGTGCATGCATAAATTGACAGGCCTGATTGATAGAGAAGGCTAAATCTGGTCGCGTCATAGATAAATATTGGAGTCCCCCTACAATACTCCGATAGAACGTTGCATCATCAAGAGAATCGCCTTCAGTGAGGGAGAGCCTCTTATGAGAAGAGACTGGTGAAGTGCATGCTTTCGCGCCATCCATATATGCACGTGTAAGAAGATCAATTGAGTATTTTGATTGAGATAAAAAGATGCCTGTTGAATCGCGATGTACCTCAATACCAAGAAAGTAATGGAGAGGACCAAGATCTTTCATTGCGAATTGATTGCCAAGTTCATGAATTAGATTATGAATAGAAGTGGAATTACTGCCGGTAATAATAATATCATCCACATATATAAGAAGAATAAGAACTCCATTATGAGAAGTATGGATGAAGAGAGAAGTGTCAGCATCGGCACCATGAAATCCCAACGCAAAAAGATATGTTGTAAAACGTTCAAACCAAGCACGCGGTGCTTGTTTCAATCCATAAATCGATTTATGGAGCTTGCAAACATGAGTTGGAGCAAGAGGATCAACAAAACCAGGAGGTTGTTGCATATATACTTCTTCTCGTAAAATACCATGCAAAAAGGCATTATGGACATCGAGTTGACGTATGGGCCACCCAAAATGAACTGCAATAGTCAGCACAATTCGAATGGTGGAAGGCTTGGCAACAGGGCTAAAAGTTTCACTATAATCAAGCCCAGATTGTTGATGATAACCTTTAGCTACCAAGCGGGCCTTGTATCTTTCAAGACTACCATCAGCTCGTCGTTTAATTCGATAAACCCAACGGCAGCCAACAACATTCATATTAGGGGTAAAAGGGACAAGAGACCATGTACCGCACTTTTGCAATGCATTAAATTCGGTAGCCATTGCATCCCTCCACTCAGTACTTTTAGAAGCTTGACTATAACAAGTTGGCTCAATTTCTGTAGTAGTGGCAAGTAGCGCTTTGGGTAAAGGGTGGCGAGTGGCATTCAATGTGAGCAGTTGCTTTCTCATGATAATACCTGACTTAGATCTAGTTTGCATAGGATGAGAATTAGAATTAGTAATGGTATTATTGGTAGTCAACTGTTCTATGGAAGTGTCGATTGTAGGTTGGGAGGTAAGGGAAAGTTGATATTGTAATGGTGGTTGGTTCGGTATTTCAGGGGAGGCACTCGGAGTTTCATTGTTGGACGATTGGGCGGGTATAGATGGTGGCGAGAGAGGAGGTGAGGAAAAAGGTAGCCATGCATGAAGAACTCCAGTTGGTTCGAGATCCACTTTATCCACTGACCGAGTAGAAGGACATTCCAAAGGTAATTTATTAAAGGGAAAATGAGATTCATTAAAAACAACATGCCGAGAAAGATATACACGGCCTGTAAAAGGATCAAGACAGCGATAACCTTTGTGATCCAAACTATAGCCAATAAAAACACATTTTAATGAGCGAGGTTCGAGCTTATGATGAGAATAAGGGCGTAACCATGGATAACATGCACAACCAAAAACTTTGAGAAAAGAGTAGTTAGGTTTGCGAGCAAACATTTTTTCCCAAGGAGAAATATTATTTAAACGTTTCGATGGCATTCTATTAATGAGAAAGATGGCTGTTCGAAAAGCTTCTACCCAATAATTAGAAGGCATGTGTGCATGAAAAAGAAGAGAGAGTCCAGTTTCAATGATATGACGGTGTTTTCTTTCAGCAGTACCATTTTGCTCAGGCGTATGTGGACAAGAAAGCTGATGAGAGATACCATGTTCAAGTAAAAATTTTTTGAAGCGATTGTTTAAAAATTCTCCACCTCCGTCGGAGCGAATACTTTTGATTTTTCGATCAAGTAAATTTTCAATTTTGGATTTAAAATCAATAAAAATTTCACAAACATCAGATTTTGAGTGTAAAGGAAAAAGCCATGAGTATCTAGTAAAATCATCAACAATGACCAAGTAATATTTAAAACCACTCATTGACAGAATAGGAGTAGGTCCCCAAACATCCATATGTAAAAGTTCTAAAGTGGAATAAGATACATAAGTAGAAGGGAGAAAAGGAAGACGATGACTTTTGGCAAGTTGACATGAATCACAAAAATTTATTTCTTTTATAGAACCTTTTAAAAAGATATCAGAATGTGCAGATAAATAATGCAAAGTAGTAGCAGAAGGATGGCCAAGCCTGTGATGCCAGACTGAAGAGGAAACTCTTTCGCCAATAAGAGCAAAAAGACCAGATTTATGTTGATTATTTTTGACGGATTTAATGGGATATAGTCCATTTTCACTCGGCCCTTGGAAAAGCGTCTTCCCCGACTGTTTGTCCTTCACACAAAAACCATGAGAGTCAAAGAGAAAATAACAATCGTTATCTTTAGAAAACTGGTTAACGGAGACTAAATTGGTTGATATTTCAGGAACATGTAATAAGTTGTTTAGTTGAAAAGATTGAGATGGGGTATGAAGTACGGATGAACCAGTATGGAGAATGCGCAAACCTTGTCCATTGCCTACAGATATTTTGTCGCTTCCTTGATAGTCGGTGCGAATAGTAAGATTGGAGAGATCAGAAGTTAAGTTGTTGGTGGCTCCGGTGTCAGCATACCAAGTTTGATCAGCGGAGGGAGAAGTTGTTGCCACCATTGCTTGAAGGCGCTGAGGAGGAGTACGCCCTTGATATGCAAAGTCCATTCGATGATGACAGTCGAGTGCAATGTGGCCAATTCGATTGCAGATTTGGCAAGTGGGACGTTGCCCACCATTTGCACTTGTGTTGTTGTTGCGTGGATGTTGGCCTCCACCTCGGCCATAACTACCACGTCCTCTTCCACGTCCCCTGCCATTATTAGTATTGCGCCCTCGGACATAATTGGAGCCAAGGTTGTTTTGAGAAGAATTGTTTTGTGCAATGAAGGCGGTGGATTCATGGGTGATGGAGGATTGAAGTTGACGTCGTTCCTCCAAAATTAGCTCTTCACTGGCTAAAATAGCATGCACTTCCTCAACAGTAGAAATAGAGGGATTAGTGCGAATAGAGACCCGAATAGGGTCATATTCCGGGGGAAGACCATGAACAATATGATGAATCAAATCATCGTCATGAACCGATTTACCAACAGCTGCCAAATTATCCGATATGGCTTTTATTTTATTCATATAATCAGTGATAGACATACCTCCCTTTTTGATAGTTTGAAGTTGAGTGGTAAGTTGTGAAATATGGGCACGTGAGAGAGAAGCATACCGACGTTCCAGCGCAACCCAAACGTCGCGGGAGGTTTGTAAGCCGACAACTTGAGCAAGTACGCCTTCGGTGAGGGTTGCTTGAATCCAAGAGAGTAGATGACGATCTTGTTTCATCCACTCCAAAAAGGACGGATTGATAGTGTCGGTAACAGTGCCATCTGCATTTTTGAAGAATTTTGATGGACACTCTTTGGATCCATCAATAAAACTCATCAAGTCATGAGCAAAAAGAATGGGAAGAAATTGTTGTCGCCATAACAGATAGTTGCCGCGATCAAGTTTAATAGAGACTAAATTGCTAATGTTAGCAATAACAAATGTGGGGCTTGTGGTGGAAGAGGAAGCACCGAAAGTGGCCATTAGATCAAGTATGATGACTGACGTCTTATGGCTCTGATACCATAAAGGAAATCGTAATTGATGGAAAAATGGTTGTTGTGCTTAATGAAGAGCACAAAATCAACCCTTAATATATAGCATTATTGGATACAAAATAAAATCCCATTATTCTTGGGATTATAATATTTACACAATTACATTCTATAAGTGTACAACATTTGAATTTAAATAGTTTCTATTTGGTGTGGTTGCCATACTTGCGAGATTGCCATTCTTGAGTTTCCTTAATTTCTCGTGATTTGAATACTTGTCATAATTGGTAGATTCTTGATTATGAGAATTTGATTTGTCCATAATTAATTCCTTAATTGTATCATCATTTGATCCTCCATTAATTAGTATGTGCGGATGCAACCTCAGGGAGGTGAGGGTGCGGCAGGAGTTCGCGGACTCCGGTCCGCCTTACCTAAAGATGTCGGCGCCGGGTCTCCGGACTCTGGAGTGGCACGGCCCGCTGCCGCGCTCCTTTGCCGGTGGTCAGCGACTTCCTCCTTCCTAATTCTCTCGACTCCTCCTCACCATGCTGACATCGGAGATACGCTCGGCGATCTTGTTCTGAAGAAAACGCTGCTGCCCTGAAGGGCGGCTGCCACAAGCTTTCCATGCTCAGAATCAATCGACTGATCTTGCCGACACGTCGTATAACCAAAGTATCATTCTATACCGAAATTTTTTGTTCAATTTAACAAATTATTTAATGATATGATATAATATTTTTAAATTAAATAATACAGGTGTTGGGAAATTAGTTCTTAGTAGCATCAATCATGAAAATCTTCCAGATCAAAATATGAGAATCTCAAGCATTTGAATTGGCTGCTTACTTTGGAGGATTTGGTTCGCTGGGGTGTTGCATCTTGATCAGTGAAGTTTTCTAGGATAGAGACACTGCAAATTTCTCTCGGCGGAGGTGTCTAAAGATTTTGTAAGTAATCAAATTTTAAATTTTCGCATTTTCATTTTTGCTCTAAATTTGATCATTGTCGTCGTAGCGGAATAGAGTAAAACTCTCTAAATAAAATTAATAACGAAGAAAAAAATTCGAATCTTTATTCTGAATCTCTCACATCCTTCTTTCATCTAATATTTAAATTTTAAAAAATTTATTTCTAAAAAATTTAATATCTCTCTTAATTCGACTATAAATTTAACCAATTTATGAGGAATAATTTAAAATTTAACCAATTTTTTACTTTGTCTCATCTAAAACTTAACAATCTTATACTTATATATGATTTCTCATGTCTAAATCCATTGGCTTACCTAAATTATTTTGAAAATGGTAAGCCCCTCTCTCTGGTTCCCCCCCACAAAACCCTTCATATCTTAGTCTTTTTCTCTATATTTTCCCAATCCTTCAT
The DNA here is from genome assembly GCA_029168755.2 of Tillandsia fasciculata. Lineage (NCBI taxonomy): Eukaryota > Viridiplantae > Streptophyta > Magnoliopsida > Poales > Bromeliaceae > Tillandsia > Tillandsia fasciculata. The sequence continues at coordinate 16,958,597 of CM054947.1, read as the reverse complement.
CAATGAGATCAATGTACAAGAGATAAATTATAAGAATATATGAATAACTAAGTAATATTATAAAGTTCTATATATTTCTATTTAAATAGACCAACAAATTTTAATTCTTTTCTTCATCAATACTATTCAATGACAAGGGATTCCCTTGCAATAAAATAAGCCTATAAGGTTGTAGAGGGTTTAGTTAATTTTAATTTAGACATTAAAAATTTTCTTTAAGTATTTTTTTAATGGGTGAATTATTTATATGAGTATATAAATAGTGGGGTTGGCTATGAAAAAGTAATAAAAAGAGTTGTATGCTTATAGTTATTTTTTCTAAGTAAGAGAGTTCTTCGTTTTTCTACGGAATATTTTTTTTTTTTTTTTGGCAAAATCGAACTTATCAAACAAAGCGATCAAATTTGCCTCTCGAGCAGGAAGGCGGACGCCGCACGAGCTTTTGCTAGGCGAAAAGCTTAAGTCCGTGATTTTTATCTCAAATTAATTCATAATAATACTTAATTCTTTCGTCTCATTTTCCCCCCGCCACGGTCGAAGGAATTGTCGTCACCGTTGCTATCACTTTCGCCGGTGAAGACGTTATCGGGCTTATTCGCACCACCAATAATAAGGACTTTTGATGAATATAACAAATAGATACACAAAAAAAAATATTAATATTTTATTATTATTAATTATTTTTATATTTTCTATCCGCTACGAAGTGCGGGCTCCTTCACTAGTACTTTATAATTTTTCACAAAAAAATAATAATTATGCAAGTTCGATAAAATTAACACTTTTACATCTTGCTTAAATATCTCTTAAAATGTAGTATAGAAATATTATTCAATAAAATGTTGGGTAACGGCAAAAAATTATATATATATTTTTTAAGTATGTTAAACTAATCCACTATAATCAAAAAAAAAAAAAAAAAAAAAAAATCATCATTTTTGGGCTTCCTCGCTTTCAAAATATGTTAAATTTTGAATTTTAAATTTTAACATAAAATTTATATTTTAAAATTTTAAATTTTAAAATTTAAACCTAGGTTATAAATTTAAAATTTGAAAGCTAGAGTTAACAAATTTCCTAGAAAATTTTGAGTAAATTAAAAGAATGAGAAGGTTCTGCAGTGAATTCCAAACTTCAAAAGTTCCAGTAGTTAATTCAAAATACAGCATCTTTATATTTTTTATTTTCTCCAATCTTTTCTCTTACTCTATTATTATTATTATTATTTTTTTTTTTTTTTTTTTTTTTTTTGGCCCTTTCTCTAGTCTCAGTCCAAGAATTTTCACAATTACTTCAATTTGAAGGGCGGATTTGGCCGAGGAGGATACTGGGATAGTCAAAACTGCTGTCTGGAGAAATTGGTCCGCGCAGCGATGCATAATTTTTCAGGAGAAAGATACGAATTTGATTTTCTTGAGTTCTTATTTCGAGTTTCAACTTCACTACGAAAAATAACCATCGCCTTGGAAAGCCATGCGAAGTTATTTTCACTAGAAATTTTACAGAAGATGGAGCAACTACACGAATCTTTTCCGCATATTAAGATTGTAATTTCATAATTTTATTGAAGATAGCTTTGTTACTCTTGAACTATTTAGTGAGGTAAGTTATAATATTTATATTTTTAAAAGTACCAAGCAATTTATATTTATCAATTTTCTACCGTTATTATGATTAATTTCATCTTTTAAATCATGATATTTTATCAACTACTCACTATAATCCTAACCGCACATCCTTTCATCCTGCACTGCTACTTTTAAAAAAAGGCATATGAGCTCAATTCAATATAATATTTAGGCTAAATTACAGAAAATTTTTTTGTAATATTCCGCTTTTTCACTTTGCCCTCTTATCTTTTAAAAGTCTATATTTTGCCCCCTCGTAATTACCGAAGGTAAATTAACGAAAATGCCATGCCCTTACCGTATATTGGAAGGAAAAGGTAATGGAGGGTTATATTGGAGGGAAAAGGAAGAGGTTTAGACTTATTTTTCACCATTCTTGAAGGGTATTTTGGTTATATCTAATAATATTGCTCACTCATGGAATCGTGGCGGGGGGACAAAATGTAGAGTTTTAAAAGATATGGGGATAAAGTGAAAAAGCGAAATATTACAGAGGAATTTTCTGTAATTTAGCCTAATATTTATAATAATATCTAGATATTTTTGGTTGGCTCAAAAGTGTGAGTATTCTCTCATGTGGCGAATGAGGTGTCTATATACTTTAAATAAATTAGCTGTATAATTTAATATTTTTTTTTGTTTAATTTAATTTTAATTTGGAGATGTAGATAAAGAAAACCTGTGGTAACAATCATTTAGCATTGCTTGAATTCTGTTTCTATTAGATTCGTTCAAAATTTGAACTGATTCAAATTCTATTAGATTCGACCTAATTTTAATACATTTTGAATTTAGCTCTGAATTATTTAATTCCTTTTTTTTTTCAATTTTAAAATATCTATGAATAATCGCAACTATTACTAAATTTTATAACATCTATAAATATTTGCTCGTATGGAAAATATATAGGTACAAGATGTATTCAAATTAAAATATTTAATAAAATATATTTATAATTATATATTATTAATAATATTAATTTAGTTATATTGTAAATATTTTTTATATGTATTTCATAACAAAGAAATTATCTTTTAATATATACCTAAATTTAAAAAATTTAAATTAATTCAAAATTTTAATTTAAAAATTTAGATATAAATTTATAAACAAAATTCAAATTTTGAAATTTATTTTGAATTCATAATTTGAATATAAATAGTTATGGAAGATACGAATCTATTTATTAACCAATCTATCTTTAGAACTTGTGGTGTGGAGGAATATGATAATTAATAATATTTTTTGTTTGTTTTATTATGAATTTCGTATTAAAAATATATTTTATATTTACTAAATATTAGATATTATTTAATAAAATATAGATACATAAAAAATTGATTAATATGAATGTAAAACTTTAGTTGCATTGTTGTTAATTCTATTTTCTATTTAATATGCATATTAATATATATATTAATAATTATCTGAATAATATTCGAATATAAATTCGATTCGTATCTTAATCTGAAAAAAAAAAAAATTGATCAATATGTTAATAAAAATTTTATTCGAATTCATATTCGAAAAAATATAAGTCTAAAAAAATATCTACTCATATTCACATTAATTTTTTAAATTTTATCAAATATTCCATTTCCATATTTAATTAAATTATTAATTACATAATCGCGTGGGTCTTTTATACACTACATATATAATTTTATAGTTAATTAATCAATATATATATATATATATATATATATATATTATATATATATATATATATATATATAATTTTATTTTTTTTTTTCCCAACTCGATCTTATAATAATGGAGTTACATAAGCTGCAATACCAATCTGTCCCTAATTGGAGTCATGTGGCTGAAAAAAAAAAAAAAAAAAGATAATTACAAATATTTTAATAATTAATAAAAATTATTAATTGGGATAAAAATAAGATTAATTGAAATATTATGGCAATAAAAATAGTTTAATGAAAATATTTTAAAAAATAAATTTACAAATCCAAATATATATATATATATATATATACACACACACACACACACTGAGGTTTCAGCGGTTAGATCTATCTTTTTAATTATTTTTTTTCTTAATTATACTATTTTATCAAATATTAATTAAATTCTAAAAATTAATATAATTCTAACTGCATATTTCTTATTCAATGACTAAAAATTTAATAAGATCTACTTTTTAATCATTTATATCTATTAAATTATACTATTTTATCTTGATTTAACCGCAGATCGCTTAATTCAAGGACTAAAAATTTAATACAATTTTTTTTAATTAAATTTATTTTTTAATCACTTTCATCTTTTAAATTATATTATTTTATCAAAATTTTAAAAAATTACTGTTATTATCCTAACTGTATAGCTCTCTCTTAATTCAAGTGCTATATATATAATATATATATATATATATATATATATATATATATGATGATGATGATGATTATAGGTATAGCTATAGAAGTGCAATACGATAGAAGAAGGATCGACGCAAAAGAGGACGGAGAAGACTGCACTACCTGGAGAAGAAGGATGATGAGAAGACAGAGACCGCAACAGATTGCATTAGTCTTTTTCCTGATCATCTCCTCCACGAAATCTTCGCCTTTCTTCCCACCAAAATTACCGTCAGCACCGCCCTCCTCTCCCGGCGATGGCGGACGGTCTGGACGACGTCCCCCGACCTCTCCATCACCCACCAATACCCCGCCTTCATCGACTCCGCCCTCCGCCTTCGCGACTCTGCCGTCCCTCTTCGCACCTTCTCCTTCGTCGCGTTCCGCAACGCCGCCGTCATTCTCCCCGTCCAACTCCACTTCTGGATCCGCTGCGCCGCCAACTCCGCACTGCAATGCCTCACCATCACCGTCTGCTCTCTTCGGCGGCGGCGCTTTTCTTTCCCCACCAGAACTTCGACGTTGGCACTTACTTTCCCCGTCAGAACTTCGACGTTATACCCTCGACAGTCTTCTGCCTGCCCTCGTTAAGAGTGCTCGTGCTTTCCTTCCCGGGAGAAACAACGCACCTTGAATGGCCCGCCACCGCTTTCCTACCTTCTTTACAGAGGCTCGAACTCTCTGACCTAAATTTAATTCTGGCGCCCAAGGACCTAAATTTAATTTAGAGCAAATAAAAAATAAATTAAATATTTTTAATAAAAATATTTGATTTGATTTTATCTTTTTTTTAAAGCTTTAATCTATTAATCAAAATAATGAAATTATAATATAACAAATACAAAATTAGAGTAAATATAAATATAAAATTAAATCTTATTTTAATAAAATATAATTTGATTTTGCTTTTGATTTTGATTTTATCTTATTTTTTTGTCAAGTTTTAATCTATTAATTAAAATAAAGAAATTATAATTTTTTTTATCACGTAATAAAGTTTGAGGGTAAAAAGGTTATTTAACCCAACTAAATCTCTTTATTCATCTTATTCCTCATTTTCATGCCAACACAAATCTTTTATTTCTGGAACCATTCCAAATGCTTTTTTATACTAATTCCGTACTTTATACTTATTCCTGCTACTATAACTAGAATAGCCTTTCTGGAATCATTCCAAACATTTTTTTACACTAATCGTATTTTATACTTATCCCTGGTATAACTAGAATAGCCTTATCCCGTTACCAAACGCATCCGTTACCGAACGCATCCTTAAGAGGCTCACTATTATTCTAATAGCACATCTTTCATTATATGGCTAAAAACCTGCCGGTGCTATTTTTTTTTTTAAAAAAAATATAGGAGCTCAATTCAATTTTTATAATAATCATATATCTTGATAGTTCTTGTTGGCTTAAAAGGGTTAGTATTCTGTTCTGTATGGCGAAAGATCAAATTGGATCGATTTATAATCATGTTTGAAATGACGAATGATTTATTAAATCGAGTCATAATTAAAACACATATGAACACTTTTAATAAATTAGTTACATAATTTAATATTTTTTATTTAATTTAATTTCAATTTGGAGATGTAGATAAAGAAAGCCAAATTTTAGGTTTGATGGTTTTTGAGGTGATGGTAGCTAGGCGTTGAATTGTGTTTCCATTAGATTCGAGTTAAATTTGAACTGATTCAAATTATTTTGGAGGATTAATAAATTATATATTATTAATAATATTAATTTAGTTATATTGTAAATATTTTTCATATATATTTCATAAAAAAACAAATTATCTTTTAATATATACCTAAATTTTAAAAATTTAAATTAATTTAAAATTTTAATTTAAAAATTTAGATTTAAATATATGAACAAAACTCAAAATTGAAATTTATTTTAAATCTATAATTTGATATAAATAATTATTAAAAGAAATTATAGATTTATTTAAATCTATATTTGAATATAATTTTGAAAGATAGATTTATCAACCAATCTATCTTTCAAACTTGATTTATTCTCAAATTAGTTAATTATTTTCGATTTGAGATATTTTGTTGATAGAACCTAATTTAAAATTTTAAATAAAATTCAAATTTTGAATTAAAATATAAACTACCATTATTAGATAAATTTGGATAAGTACGAATATTTTTCTGTATTTTCAAATGAAATGTAGTATTGTTTTCACTTTAAAAAGAAGTTTCATCGATAATTATTTTATAGCTCAAATAATATAATTTTTTTCATCATATTTATTCAAAAATTTACAATAAAAATTATTTTTTTAAAAAAAATAAATTTATCAATTATTTTTATTCGAAAATATCTCTATATTTTTTTTTTCTTTTTTTTATAGATACATTAAATATTCTCTATATTTTTTAATTCTCACAAATCCAAAATTTAAATATATATTTTAAATAAAAAATATCAAAATTTTAATTCACTTGAATTAACATTTTAAATTTAATTTTGATCCACTTTAATTAAAATTTTCAATTATTAATCATATTTAATATCCAATTTAAATTCAATTCAATTTAAAGTCAAATTTTAATTTTAATTTAAAATTTTATAAATTTAAATTTAAATTGTATAATTAAAGTTAAATATAAAATTTATAAAAAAAATGAAATCTAAATCTATATTTTAAATTTAAATAGTTATTAATGGTATAAAATTTAGATGAATGCTTTTAAATTATCTCAAATACTATCTACTAATATTTAGTTGTTACGCAAAGCACGTACTTTTAATTTCTTTTTTTTTATCTAATATATAACAATATTTTTTATTAAATATTTATATTTAATTGTTTTTTCTTTTTAGATGAATATTTATATATTATCTCGATCAATACTATCTAGTTGTTATATTATTTTTTATTGATTGCAACTAA
>CM054947.1:16846792-16951584 GCA_029168755.2 Tillandsia fasciculata | reverse complement strand
AATTTATTTGGTAAGTTAATCCAAATTTATCATTGTTTAATTATAATATAATTCTTTTTTCGTCGATTATTTAATTGGTAAGTTAAATTAAATTTATTCATTGTTCATTTAATATTCATTTTTTTTTTTTTTATATTGGAGGTGGTTCATTTTTTTTTTTATCAAATTTTCATACCCCACTTACTAAAAAAAAAAAAAACGTGTTTTTCTAAAAAAAAAAATAATAATAATGACAATATTTTTTTTTAAATTTTTTTGCTAGCTTTTGGAAAAAGGGAAAATTCATATTTTAGAGAAAACTAGTTTTTCCACTTTCAGAAAAAACAAAAATACTAATTTTTTCTAAAAATCTTAAAAAAATAATTCAAAATAACTAGTTTTATATAAGTATAAGATGTATTCGAATTACAATATTTATAAAAATATATTTTAATTTAATATATTATTAATAATATGAATTAGTTATATTGTAAAATATTTTTTATATGTATTTCATAACAAAGAAATTATTTTTAATATATACCTAAATTAAAAAATTTAAATCAATTCAAAAATTTTATTTAAAATTTTAGACAAAATTATAATACAAAATTCAAATTTTGAAATTTATTTGAATTCATAATTTGAATTATAAATAGTTGTTGGAGAACAAATCTATTATTAAAACCAATTTATCTTTCAAACTTGTGGAGGAAACGATATTTATAATTATTTTTTGTTTGTTTTATTATGAATTTCGTATTAAAAATATATTTTATATTCCTAAATATTAGATTTATATTATAAAATATAGATACATAAAAAATTGAATTAAATAAATGTAAACTTTAGTTGCATTGTTGTTAATTCTATTTTCTATTTAATATGCATATTAATATTTATATATATAATTATCTGAATAATATTCGAATATAAATTCGATTCGTATCTTAATCTGAAAAAAAAAAAAAAAAAATTTGATCAATATGTTAATAAAAATTTTATCGAATTCATATTCGAAAAAATTAAGTCTAAAAAAAATATCTACTCATATTCACATTAATTTTTTATAAATTTTATCAAATATTCAATTTCCATATTTAATTAAATTATTAATTACATAATCGCGTGGGTCTTTTATACACTACATATATAATTTTATAAAAGCTTATAGTGAAAATAAAAATAGTTAATTAATCAATATATATTAATAACGTTGAACTTTTAAAGAGATAAATATGAAAAGTTGAACTTTGTAGGAATATATCTGCTATTCGATATGTTTACAAGAAGCTGTATGCAATTAACCCTTTTTTTTATTATCATTATTTTATATTTTATTATATGAAGGAAGAGAAACTGATTTGGAAGAGAAAAAGAGGGAACAACATGAAGGAGGATGAGAAGAAGGCAGACTTCATCAGTCTTCTTCCCGACCATCTCCTCCACGAAATTCTGGCCTTTCTTCCTACCAGAATCGCAGTCCGCACCTCCCTCCTCTCTCGACGATGGCGGGCAGTCTGGCCTTCCTCCCCTGACCTCTCCATTACCCAACTCTCCTCTCCTCCGTCGACTCCATCCTCCACCTCCATGACCCGGCTGTTCCTCTCCGCACGTTCTCCCTCGATGCATCCTACGACGTCGTCTCCGACGCCGACCACGTCCACTATTGGATCCGCTATGCCGCCAATCCCGCCCTACAGCAGCTGAAAATTATTTTCAATCTCCGCACCATCGTCGTCCATTCGTCCGTTATCCCTATCCCTGACCGTCTTCCGCCTACCAAATTTAAGAGTGCTCGAACTCCGATTTTCGGGAATGGTACCGTCCTTCGATTGGCCCGTCGACGCTTTCTTACCTTCTCTGGAGAGGCTCGATCTCAAGAAAAAAAATATAGGTCTTGCCGGTCGCGACGCAATCTCGAAAAGCTGCCCGGCGCTCAAGCACTGGCGGATGGTTCTCTATGATGCCATAGCTCTCGAGCTCGTCGTCAACTGCCCGCTGCTTGAGGATTTCGAGCTAACGACGTACATCTGGAATATGCGAAGGCTCGAAATCTACGGGCGCAATCTCAGGAAGGTGAGGGTGGAACAGACATACGCGCACAACGAATCAGTTTACCTCAAGATATCGGCGCCGGGGCTCCGGACTCTGGAGTTGGTTGGACTGCTGCCGTGCTCCACCGCCTCTGTCGCATCCGTCGTCATCGACCCCCTCCCCGCAGACTCGCTTGTCTCCTCCTTTACGTCGTTCCCAGACATACTGCTGCCCTACTTTGGTTCCGTCAACGGTGGTGTGGTGCTGAACGCCGGCCTTGCCGCGTTCAGAGTAAATCGACTGGTCTTCTCGGAATTTCTTATTACTAAGGTGTGTTTTCCGCACTCTCAAATCATTTTTGATATATCGTAATTTGAGATTTTTCAGATCCCCAGTCTATTCTTCTTCTCTTCAGGAGTTGGGAAAATTAATTTTTGATAGGCGCAATGAAGAAAATAATCCACCGGAGGAGAAATATGAGAATCTCAAGCATTTGGAAATGGCTGCTTATTTTGGAGGATTTGGTTCGCTGGGTGTTGCATTCTGGCTCAACAAGTTCTCTAAGATAGAGACACTGCAGATTTGGTCTCTTGGTAGAGGAAGTTCTGACTATTTGGTAAGTTAATTAAATTTATTTATTGTTCACTTATAATATCTTTATTCTCTCTTTTTCTCTCTTTGGGGGTTGGGGTTGAGAGTGGAAGCGAGTTTTCATAAATAAATTTTATTCTTAGATTACTTTTTGAATATAAAATATATAAATATTGTTCTTTAAGGTATCGTTTGGTTCGAGGATTATGAGTTTAGGAATAAATTTTTTTATTTCTGAGATAGCTGAGATAGCTTCAGTTAGGAATAGTCGGTAAAAGAAAATTATGTTTAGCTCATTTATTGGAATAAGCGAGAATTTAAAAAAAAATAAGAGTAATTATAATTTAAAATAATAATATTTTATTTAATTAATTAATATAAAATATTAATTAAATAATAATTAATATTTGTATAAATTAAAGTTTACATTTTAGTAAATAATACCTAAAAATTTTAAAATTTGTATAAATTTAAAAATTTTAAAATTTATTAAAATTTATTAAATTTATTAAAAATTAAAGTTACAAATTTAAAAAGTTATAAAATTTAAAAAAAAAATTAAATTTAAAAATTTAAATTTTAATTATCTTGAAAAATGTGTAAAAAATAATGCAAAAATTTAAAATTTTTAAATTTTAGATTTATAAAAAATTAAAGTTAAAAAATTTAAAATTTATAAAATAAAAAAAATTTAAATTTAAAATTTTATAAATTTTAATTTAAATTTAAAAAAAAAAATAAAAAAAATGAAAACAACTGTTTCCGAGTGGTTCCCACCAATAGGGGAAATTATTATCCTTCTTCTTAAGGGGCTATTCTATAATAGCCCGTTAAGGGGATAACAAATTCCTTTTTTTTTTCTTGTCGGATCGTTGACGCTAACCATTAATCTCAAAAGCTCGAGATATTAGAAATACGCAATCAATTCACTAATAATTTAAGTTTTCGATAACGATTTTTTATCCCTAGAATAGCATATTATTCCGAAATATAATATTTAGAATTAATATTTAAAATAGCACTATTTCATCAAAATGGTGGAATAGTTTATCCCAAGCAATCTCGGGATAATCAAGAATAGCAAGGTTTGACCAGAATAAAATATTCCAGCAAAAAATTATATCGTTTGGCAGGAATAACAGGATAAAATAGATTATTTTCTCTTTATCCCTTAACTAAATGTTATCTATTAATTATTCTCCCTTTATCCCCCAACCAAACATAGCCTTAGGTAGCGTTTGAATTGGGGATAAGCCAGAATGAGTTATACCAGATATAAGTATAAAGTATAAAGTAAGGGATAAGCCTGGTATAAAGTAAAATTGTGTTTGGTTGGGAATGAGGTTTAAACCTAGTATAAGAAAAATAGTGTTTGGATTGGGGTTGAAGAATAAGGAGGAATAGAGAGTTGACTTTTGTGTTAAAAGATTAAAATATCCTTTTCTTTTTAATAATTTTTTCGAAATTAAAATTTTAAAATTTATTCAAATTTTAATTTTTATAAAAATTTTAAGTGGGAGAAAAAAAAAATTTAATTTTAAAATTTTAAGTAGGAGTAAAAATTTTAATTTTCAAATTTATATAAATTTTAAAAAAATTATAAAAATATTGTATAAATTTTAAAATTAATAATTTTTAAAAATAAAATAAAATTTTTAGATTTATTAAAATATAAAATTTAAAAAAATTAAAATTTATAAAATTTAAAATTTAAAATTTAAATATTTTTTAAAATTTAAAAATTTTAATTAAAAAAGAAAAAAAACCAGAAGCATAAAAGAAAAAAAAACGAAAATAAAAAAAGGAAAAAAAAAATGCCCCTTCCCAAGGCACTGCCTTGGAAAGGGACGAATGACGATTTTATCCTTACTTTTATATATATATTTAATTTGATAATTAAAAATTGTATTATAAAAATTTTTAGTGGGAAAAAAATAAAAAAAATATTTTATTTTTAAAAATTTTAAGTAAAAATTAGTAAAACAATTTTTAATATTATTTTTTAAAAATAAAAATTAATACTATAATTATTAAAATTATAAAAAAAAATTTAATTTTATAAATTTATAATAAATATATAAATATTTAATTACAAAATTTATATAATATATATATATATATTTTTATAATAAATAATAATATATATAAATATAATACTAATAATTTATTAAAATATTAAATATAAAAATATAAAAAAATTAAAATTTATATTTAAATATAAATTTAAATAATAAATTAAATAAAATTAAACCCTTTTTAAACCCTATAAAATTAAAAAATAAATAAATAAATAAATAAATAAATAAAACAAAATTAAATCAAAAGCAAAATATATATATTTTCAATATATATAATATTTAATATACTTCAAAGGAAAATAATATTTTAATAATACGTATAGGGTATATTATATATAAAATATATATATATTAGGGGTACACAGGCAATATATATATATATATAAAACCTTTGGTAAAACCAGGGGTGTAGGGGGGAGGGGGATATCCCAACCCCAAACCGGGGATATCTCCGTTTGGGAGGAATATTCCAAACCGGGGATATCCCAAAGGTGTTTGGGTACAAAGGAGGGATATCCCCCTTTATACCCGTTTCAAACAAGCGCTTAGAGTACAACGGTTGTCTTATATAGCTTCACATGATATCAGAGCAGTTTATCCTATTTAATTAAGCCTACATCTCAAGTTTATTAAAAAGTTTCAAGCCCAGACACGAGGAAGTGTTTATTATAAAATAAGTTTTTTAGTAACTTAAGTTTTTGGACTACAACGGTTTTATATTGTTTCACACCTAAGTGCTTAGTTTTCCAAAACAAAAAAAAAAAAGAAAAAAAAAAATCATGACAATATTTTTTTTTCAAATTTTTTTCTTGTTTGGATTTCCAAAAAACGAGCTCTTTTGGAAAAAAGAAAATTCATATTTTATGGAAAACTAGTTTTTTTCACTTTCAACCAATTTTGGAAAAAAATTCATATTTTATGGAAAAATCATATAAAATGGGCTATTCCTATTTTATCCTGCAACCAAACAGTACCTAAAGAAATAAATCAGATAACTTACTATCCATAAAGGAGCATAAAAATTTTAAAAGAAATAAACCTTTTAAATTGTATTTGATTTTCAACCTGCATCAAGGCACCAAATTTTCTGTAGTCTCATATAATTAATGCCTCTTTTTTTTTTTTTTTTTTTTTTTTCTCTGGTCCCAGGATGTTTTTCAGGAATACTTTCAGGCTAAAGGGGGTTTTGGTCCAGGAGGATACTGGGATTCTCACAATCTCCGTCTTGAGAAATTAGTTCAAGTATCAATGCATGGTTTATTCAGATGCAAATATGAATATGAATTTCTAGAGTTCTTACTTCGAACTACAACTTCATTACGAAAAATAACCATCTCCTTAGATTGCAAATATCATTGTGCTTCAGAAACCATTAATGTACAAAAAGTGGAGCAACTGCGGCAATCTTTTCCGTATGTTGAAATTTTGCTTTAATAATTTTTATGGAAGATAATTTTGTCACTCTTGAGAATATAATGGACATGTAAACGATGCTTACTATTACTATTATTTGGATAGATATTCATTTGGTGTTATTGCAATTTTTTTGTTTGTTTTTAATGTGTGTGTGGAGGGATGATTTTTGACACACTTTCTTGGTATTTATAATCATTTTTTATATAATATATATTTATAATTTATAATGATTTAGAAATCGAGTAGACGGTTGACAATTCTGAAATCAATTTGTTTCAATCGGTCAAATCAGATAAGTCAAAAAATCACTTCAAATTATTCCAATCGGTGAACTAAATTTTTTTATCAATTCATATTAAAATCCAACGACTTAAAATCAACTAAACTGATTTTATTATCTATTAACACATATTAGTTTTACTGAAAGTGAAATTTATATATGCTTAGTTTGATCTAGAAATGCCAATTTGAAAACATATATATGCTATAGTATATATATATATATATATATATATATATATATATATATATATATATATATATATATATATATATATATATTATCGATTTTGCATTTTAGAAGTGGACTCACCTTTTTCATTTTTATATATTCGGTTCGAATTTTTAAGAAACTGATCAAAATACTCTTTTTTTTTTTTTTTCTCGACTCATCTTTCTCTTATTTTCAAATTACACGGTTTGATATGAAAATTGCGCTCTTTAGGCCAAAGTTGTATTATTTTAGTAAAAATTCTTTGCACTCTTTGGAGCCTGAGGTGTACGTTATCATCGCTCTTTCTCTCTCTGTATCTCTCTAACCCCATTGAATCATCATCATCACCATCATCATGCTCTATATCTCCTCTTCCTCCTCTTCCGAACCATCTTCCTCCTCCGCTCCCCAGTCCGAAAAAAATCCAGCCGCTTCCGGCCCATCCCCTTATGCTCCGCCCTCGAGTCGAGATCAAGTGGTGCACCAATGCTTAGCAGCGCGCCTACGACCGCAGCCTCCTCGCCGCACTCGGCGTCGCTCGCGACTGTGCCGTCACCACCCCGCTTTGCGTCCGTGAAGTCAAGGAGGTCGTCGACTCGCCCACAGCCCCTCCTCCTCAAGTACGCCGTAAGAAAACTTCACCAGCATCATCGTCGGTACCCTCTACCCTCTCTGTCTCCGTCTTGGACTCCAGCATCAAGTGGCGGCACTCCGATGGGGTCCATGACAGCGGCAAAGGCGACAACGATGACGATGGCTTGGACGTCGCGCGAGGCAAGGGTGTTAAAGCGTGAGAGCGAGACGACACACTCGAAAAAGTTGAGCCGTCAAATAGTGTAATTTTTAAAAAGCACAATTTTCATTTCAAAAAATATAACTTTTACTCAAACAGTACAACTTTCACCCAACCTCTATGTCTCCGTCTTGGGCTCCAACATCAAGTGGCGACGCTCCGACGGAGTCCATGACAGCGGCAAGGGCGACAACGATGACGATGGCTTGCACACCGCGCGAGGCAAGGGTGTTCGAGCGTGAGAGCGAGACGACAAACTCAAAAAAGTTGAGCCATCAAATAGTGTAATTTTTAAAAAGCACAATTTTCATTTCAAAAAATATAACTTTTACTCAAACTGTACAACTTTCACCCAACCTTTCTGTCTCCATCTTGGGCTCCAACATCAAGTGGCGGCGCTCCGACGGGGTCCATGACAGCGGCAAGGGCGACGACGATGGCAGTGGCTTGGACGTCGCGCGAGGTAAGGGTGTTAGAGCGTGAGAGCGAGACGACAAAGTGTACAACTTTCATCCTAAAGAGTGCAATTTTTACCTCAAAAAATACAACTATTATCTCAAACAGTGCAACGTTCTTTTGAAATAGTGTAACTTTATCTTAACAGTTCAACTTTATTTTCTTCTTTTTTCTTCTCTGGGTCTGAGTATTTCTTGTAGTAGTGACGATATATAATAATTTTTCTAGGAGAAAAAAATATTTTTTTAAATTCTTTTCCTTTTTTTCTTTATTATTCTTTTTTTTTTTCTATCTCTATTTTTTTTTTTATTCACCGCCGCCATGAATTCCGCCGGAGTGTTGTCCCTCAAAGTCACACTCACTCCTACCGTGACCACGCTCGTGTTTGCGACATCGTGCCAATCAGATACGCTTGGACGCTAGCGCAGTGGGAGCGAGCGTGGAGTCGAGGGGTGACACTTTAGTGGGGTTCATGGCAGCGGCTTGAACGGTAGGGTGAGGATGGTGGCAGGGGGTGGGGGCGATGCAGTGAGTTTGGAAAGGAGAAGAGAAAGAAGACGAATCACGAATAGAGAAAAAAAAAAAAAAAAGTATTTTGATTAATTTTTTAAAAATTCGGACTGAATCTAAAAAAAAAAAAAAAAAAAAAAAAAAAAAAAAAAAAACTTATTTTTGTCAAAATGCGAAATCAATTATTTTTTTTATGCAAATTGGCATGTAAAAATTAATATTTTATAATTAAATGTGATAGTAGAATAAAATATATGCATATTTTTTTATATAATAATAATAAGATTATTATTTGTCATGATGATGTTCTTGTAATATTTTGATGTCGCTGTTTGATTCAATTTTTAAATCAGCGAAAATAAAAAATACAGATGAGGGGCTTATAAGGGCTTATTTTATAGTGTGTAGAGTTGATGGGGCTCCGTGCAAATTTACCTTCATACAACTTTAACAACGGCGCGAGATCAAAACCATCCTCGATAGAGAGGGAGCTCTCCCTCCTCCTCCTCCTCCTCCTCCGACCATCGCCGGAACCCTAGATTTCTCCGGCGATCCTCCGACCACGTCGAAACCCCAGATGCCCCTCCGATGCTCCTCCTCTTCCCTCCTCTTCGACGACGCGAGGGCGTATCTACGAGAACTGGTTAGGGTTCGCCGGTGCCCTTCCTCTTCAATGAGCTGGTTAGGGTTTACAGGGAGTTCTCTTTCTCGCCCACGGTGTTCGACATGTTCCTCAAAGTCTACGCTGAGCGCAGGTTCGGAAAACACGCCCTTTACGTGTTTGATAATATGCCCCAATATGAATTAAACCCTAGTTAAAAAAACAGAAAAGAATTTAGATATAAATTTATAAACAAAATTCAAATTTTGAAATTTATTTTGAATTCATAATTTGAATATAAATAGTTATTGGAGATACGAATCTATTTATTAACCAATCTATCTTTCCAACTTGATTTATTTTTAAATTATTTAATTATTTTCGATTTAAGATATTTTGTTTATAGACCCTAAATTAAAATTTTAAATTAAATTCACATTTTGTTTAAAGTTATGAACCACCAGAATATTTTTTTTTTTTTTTGGGATCACGTAGGGAAAATTAGATAAATTTGGATAAGGATGAATATTTTTCTGTTTTTTATATTTTTTCACGCTAAAAAAAAAAAAAAAAAAAAAAAAAAAAAAAAAATTCATCGATAATTATTTTAATAGTTATCTCAAATTAATATAAATTTTTCATCATACTCATTCAAAAATTTACAATAAATATTAAATTTTTTTAAAAATAAATTTATCAGATATTTTTATTCGAAAATATCTCATGTAACCTAATTCAAATTCAATTAGTTGTCAACAACAATAATTATATAGTTTTATTTTTTTTTATAGATACATTAAATATTCTCTATATTTTTTAATTCTAACAAATCCAAAATTTAAATATATATTTTAAATAAAAAAATATCAAAATTTTAATTCACTTTTAATTTAAAATTTAAAATTTAATTTTGATCCACTTTAATTAAAATTTTCAATTATTAATTCATATTTAATATCCAATTTAAATTCAATTCAATTTAAAGTCAAATTTTAATTTTAATTTAAAATTTTATAAATTTAAATTTAAATTGTATAATTAAAGTTAAATATAAAATTTATAAAAAAAAAATGAAATCTAAATCTATATTTTAAATTTAAATAGTTATTAATGGTATAAAATTTAGATGAATGCTTTTAAATTATCTCAAATACTATCTACTAATATTTAGTTGTTACGCAAAGCACGTAATTTTAATTTCTTTTTTTTTATCTAATATATAACAATATTTTTTATTAAATATTTATATTTAATTTTATTTTTCTTTTCTGTTTAGATGAATATTTATATATTATCTCGATCAATACTATCTAGTTGTTATATTATTTTTTATTGATTGCAACTAACAATCAAATTTAAACTTAATTCTAAATATATATTTAACTTTTAATTTTATTTAATTTTAAAATTTTATTTCATCTTAAATTCAAAATTAAAATTTAATTATACATTGAATATTTTTATATACTTTTCAAATTTTGATGAATTGAAAATTTAAATCTGTGTTTAAAACCAAAAATGTCATAATTTTAATTCAAATTTTAAAATTTAATTTTGATATACTTTAATTAAAATTTTAAATCATTAATTCAAATTTGATATCCAAAATTAAATTTTATTCATGATTTATAAAATTTAAAAAAAAAAAAAAAAGAACTAGGCCGGGCCCACAAAATAAATAATTTGGGCCTAAATTTAATAAACAATTTGGGCGAATGAGTAGTTAAAAAATAAATATATATTTGAAAGAGAGAGAAAGTTGAGGGGGCCCATTGCAAATTTGCCTATAGTTGGGCTGGTTTTGGACCCTGTTGGATGTGAATTTCGTTGTGCATTTGAATTCCAAATTCGATTCAAATGTTATATTTATAATATTTTTTATTTCAGATTCGGATATGGATATATTAGAATATTTTGAATTCAGATTCAAATTTAGTTAGGATATTCAAATATATATATATATATATATATATATATATATATATAGATGAATTTTTATAAATTATCTTAATACTATCTACTAATATTTAGTTGTTATATCCTGAAATTTGAGACGTTTATATATTTCATATTTTACGGATATTTTCTTCTAAAAAAAAAATTCAAAATCTATCAGAAGATGTTTGGTGTTACATTCTCGATCGTTAGAGTTCTAAAATAGAGATACTGCAGATTTCGTGGATTTATTTGGTAAGTTAATCAAATTTATTCATTGTTTATTTATAATATTCTTTTTTTTTCGTCGATTTATTTGGTAAGTTAATTAAATTTATTCATTGTTCATTTATAATATTCTTTATATATATATATATATATATATATATATATATATATATATATATATATATGGAGGTGGTTCATTTTTTTTTTTATCAAATTTTCATCCATTATAAAATAAAATAAAAAAGTTTTCTAAAAAAAAAAAAAATTTAATGACAATATTTTTTTTAAAATTTTTTTGCTAGCTTTTTGGAAAAAGGAAAATTCATATTTTAGAGAAAACTAGTTTTTCCACTTTCAGAAAAAACAAAAATAATAATTTTTTATAAAATCTTTAAAAAATAATTCAAAATAACTAGTTTTATATAAGTATAAGATGTATTCGAATTAAAATATTTAATAAAATATATTTATAACTATATATTATTAATAATATTAATTTAGTTATATTGTAAATATTTTTTATATGTATTTCATAACAAAGAAATTATCTTTTAATACATACCTAAATTTAAAAAATTTAAATTAATTCAAAATTTTAATTTAAAAATTTAGATATAAATTTATAAACAAAATTCAAATTTTGAAATTTATTTTGAATTCATAATTTGAATATAAATAGTTATTGGAGATAATAATCTATTTATTAACCAATCTATCTTTCAAACTTGTGGAGGAATACAATGATTTATAATATTTAATTTTTGTTTGTTTTATTATGAATTTCGTATTAAAAATATATTTTATATTTACTAAATATTAGATATTATTTAATAAAATATAGATATATAAAAATCTGATTAATATGAATGTAAAACTTTAGTTACATTGTTGTTAACTCTATTTTATATTTAATATGCATATTAATATATATTATTATCTGAATAATATTCGAATATAAATTCGATTCGTATCTTAATCTGAAAAAAAAAAAATCTGATCAATATAAGTCCAAAAAAATATCTACTCATATTCACATTAATTTTTTAAATTTTATCAAATATTCAATTTCCATATTTAATTAAATTATTAATTACATAATCGCGTGGGTCTTTTATACACTACATATATAATTTTATAAAGCTTATAGTGAAAATAAAAATAGTTAATTAATCAATATATATTAATAACGTTGAACTTTTGAAAAGATAAATATAAAAACTTGAACTTTGTAGAAATATATCTGCTATTCGATATGTTTATAAGGAGCCGTATGCAATTAACCCTTTTTTTTATTATCATTATTTTATATTTTATTATAGGAAGGAAGAGAAACTGATTTGGAAGAGAAAAAGAGGGAACAACATGAAGGAGGATGAGAAGAAGGCAGACTTCATTAGTCTTCTTCCCGACCATCTCCTCCACGAAATTCTAGCCTTTCTTCCTACCAGAATCGCAGTCCGCACCTCCCTCCTCTCCCGACGATGGCGGGCAGTCTGGCCTTCCTCCCCTGACCTCTCCATCACCCAACTCTCCCCCTCCTCCGTCGACTCCATCCTCCGCCTCCATGACCCGGCCGTTCCTCTCCGCACGTTCTCCCTCGATGCATCCTACGACGTCGTCTCCGACGCCCACCACGTCCACTCTTGGATCCGCTATGCCGTCAATCCCGCCCTACAGCAGCTGAAAATCATTCTCAATCTCCGCACCATCGTCTTCCATTGGTTCCGTCTATCCCTATCCCTGACCGTCTTCCGCCTACCAAATTTAAGGGTGCTCGAGCTCCAATTTCCGGGATGGGTACCGTCCTTCGATTGGCCCGTCGACGCTTTCTTACCTTCTCTGGAGAGGCTCGATCTCAAGAAAAAAAATATAGTTCTTGCCGGCCGCGACGCGATCTCAAAAAGCTGCCCGGCGCTCAAGCACTGGCGGATGGTTCTCTATGAGGCCGTAGCTCTCGAGCTCGTCGTCAACTGCCCGCTGCTTGAGGATTTCGAGCTGACGACGTACATCGGGAAGGGAAGGCTCGAAATCTGCGGGCGCAATCTCAGGAAGGTGAGGTTGGAACAGACATCCGATTACGACGAATCGGTTTACCTCAAGATATCGGCGCCGGGGCTCCGGACTCTGGAGTTGGTTGGCCTGCTGCCGTGCTCCACCGCCTCTGTCGCATCCGTCGTCATCGACCCCCTCCCCGCAGACTCGCTTGTCTCCTCCTTTGCGTCGGTCCCAGACATCCTGCTGCCCTACTTTCGTTCCGTCAACGGTGGTGTGGTGCTGAACGCCAGCCTTGCCGCGTTCAGAGTAAATCGGCTGGTCTTCTCGGAATTTCTTATTACTAAGGTGTGTTTTCCGCACTCTCTCTGTTAGGGAAAATCTATACAACATTTGATTATGATTAATATCTAACTGATTTTGTGATAAAATAAAATAAAATAAAATACTTACCGATAACGCAAATAATCCAAAATTTTTAAATGAACCGGAAGCGTGCGTATCACTGTGTATTCCCGTCCTTACGTGCGGGATTAACCGAGAACACCACCCCAAGGTACGATCGGAATTTCTCTTCCTGCGAGCACGCGGAGGTTGGCAGAAATTCTTTCAACACCCAATTAAGAAAGAGATTAAATATAAAAATGAAATGGTTAAGAGGTTTCTTTGTTTCTTCCTCTGTGTCTTATGCTGCAAGAAACAGAGGAGAAACATACATAAATATATATACGAAAGAAGTCGAACGTTGGGAATCGAACGTTGCTCAACGTTCGACCCACGTAACGTTCGACCCACGTAACAACGAGTAAGGCGCAATAAACGAAACGAAAACCCACGTTCCGCCCGTTGGGTTGCCTTTCGCGCCAAGTTAAATAAATAAATAAATAAATAAATAAATAATAATAATAAAAAAATAAATAAATAACGGAAATTTTGAATTTTACCCTAACACTCTCAAATCATTTTTGATATCGTAATTTGAGATTTTCAAATCCCCAATCTATTCTTCTTCTCTTCAGGAGTTGGGAAAATTAATTTTTGATAGGCGGAATGAAGAAAATCCACCGGAGGTGAAATATGAGAATCTCAAGCATTTGGAAATGGCTGCTTATTTTGGAGGATTTGATTCGTTGGGTGTTGCATTCTGGCTCAACAAGTTCTCTAAGATAGAGACACTGCAGATTTGGTCTCTTGGTAGAGGAAGTTCTGACTATTTGGTAAGTTAATCAAATTTATTTATTGTTCACTTATAATATCTTTATTCTCTCTTTTTCTCTCTTTGGGGGTTGGGGTTGGAAGTGGAACGGAGTTTTCATAAATAAATTTTATTTTTAGATTTTTTTTGAATATAAAATATATAAATATTGTTCTTTAAGGTACCGTCTGGTTCGGAAATTATGAGTTTAGGAATAAATTTTTTTATCCCTGAGATAGTTCTCTATTCCGGGTTAGGGATAGTCGGTAAAAAAGGTTTGTAAAACTGTTATTCTTATGAATAGCTGAATAGCTGAAATTGTGTTCGGCTCATTTCTTGGAATAAGCGAGAATAGTAAAAAAAAATAAGAGTAATTATAATTTAAAATAATAATATTTTATTTAATTAATTAATATAAAATATTAATTAAATAATAATTAATATTTGTATAAATTAAAGTTTACATTTTAGTAAATAATACCTAAAAATTTTAAAATTTGTATAAATTTTAAAATTTTAAAATTTATTAAAATTTATTAAATTTATTAAAAATTAAAGTTACAAATTTAAAAAGTTATAAAATTTTTTTAAAAAAATTAAATTTTAAATTTTAAATTTTAATTATCTTGAAAAATGCGTAAAAAAAAATGCAAAAAATTTAAAATTTTAAAATTTTAAATTTATAAAAAATTAAAGTTAAAAAATTTAAAATTTATAAAATAAAAAAAATTTAAATTTAAAATTTTATAAATTTTAATTTAAATTTTTAAAAAAAAAAAATTAAAAAAAAAATGAAAACAACTGTTTCCAAGTGGTTCCCACCAATAGGGGGAATTATTATCCTCCTCCTTAAGGGGCTATTCCATAATAGCCCATTAAGGGGATAACAAATTCCTTTTTTTTTCTTGTTGGATCGTTGGCGCTAACCATTAATCTCAAAAGCTCGAGCTATTAGAAATACGCAATCAATTCACTAATAATTTAAGTTTTCGATAACGAACATTGATATAAATTTTTTTATCCCTATAATAGCGTATTATTACGAAATATAATATTTAGAATTAATATTTAAAATAGCACTATTCCACCAAAATAGTGGAATAGTTTATCCCAAGCAATCTCGGGATAATCAAGAATAGCAAAGTTTGACCAGAATAAAATATTCCAGCAAAACATTATATCGTTTGGCAGGAATAACAGGATAAAATAGATTATTTTCTCTTTATCCCTTAACCAAATGTTATCTATTAATTATTTCCCCTTTATCCCCCAACCAAACATAGCCTTAGAGTACAACAGTTGTTTTATATAGATTCACATTATATCAGAGCAATTTATCCTATTTAATTAAGCCTACATCTCAAGTTTATTAAAAAGTTTCAAGTCCAGACACGAGGAAGTGTTGATTATAAAATAAGTTTATTAAAAAGTTTTTTTTTTTTTTTTTTTTTTTTTTTTTTCAACCGTGTCTAATGAAAATGGCAAAAGACTTGATGGTTGATACTCGAGACCCAAGTTCGAAGCCTAATTGCTTCACATTTCCAACTAAGTTTATTTCAAAAATAAACGAAGCGGTAGCATGCTATCTTTCTCTCAAAAAAAAATAAAATAAAATAAATTTTTTAGTAACTTAAGTTTTTGGACTACAACGGTATTATATTGTTTCACACCTAAGTGCTTAGTTTTCTAAAACTAAAACTAAAAAAAAAAAAAATGACAATATTTTTTTTTCAATTTTTTTTCTCGTTTGGATTTCCAAAAAACTAGCTCTTTTGGAAAAAAGAAAATTCATATTTTATGGAAAACTAGTTTTTTCACTTTCAAAAAAAAAATCAAAATAGGAAAATAAAAATTTTCTATAAAATTAAAAAAAAAAAAATTCAAACTGGCTAGTTTTTTAAAAAACAAATCGGGTGAAAAAAAAAAAATTTAGGAAAAAAAATTCTATCCATGCCTTTTCTAGGAACCAAACAGCACTAGTTTAAGGTATTTTTATTTTATCATTCTTTGATTTAAATAATTTTACTTTGTTAGCTTATAATTTACTTTTTGTTTACCTATCCTCAAATAACGTACTAAAATACTAAAATTTATTAATCTATATTTTTATAAAAACAATATCTTATTTATTCTTTGAAGGATCAAATTATTTTTATTAATTTTTAAAAATTACTTTAAATATTCTTAATTTTTCTAAGATTTACTATTAGAAGAGTATTTTGGTTATTTCAGAATAAATTTTAAAATTTTGAACAATAATATATGGTAAATAAGCAAAACTTTTTTTTTTTTCCTATATTTCTATATTATTATTACAATAAATGAGTCAGGTTCCCTTTCCCATTTCAAGTTAATTTCATATATGTATCTATAAAAGTGTTAAATAAGTGATAAATTTCTATAAAATTTAAGTTATTAGATTTATTCTTTTAAATTTTTTTCTGATTTATAAATATATTTTAAAGGAATAATTGACTGTGTAACCCTGAAATCTGAAGAAATATCTGATTTACCCCTCTTATTTTTTTCTTTCCAATATACCCTTCATACGTTCCACCGTTATTAAAAATACCCCTACCGTTTCCCTTTGTTAAGTTAACTAGAGTTAAACTAGAGTTAAATAATAATCGGAGTTGAAAACTATCAGATATACCTATTTTGCCCGGGTTTAGGGTTTAGGATTTTTTAGGATTTTAGGGTTTTAGGGTTTTAGGGTTTAGGGTTTTAGGGTTTTAGGGTTTAGGATTTTAGGGTTTAGGGTATATTTGAAAGGGCAAAATAGTAATTACACACAGATAACGGCAGTTCCAAACGGTACACTAACCGAGTTTAACTTCAGGGGTATTTTGGAAAGAAGTTGGAACGTAAGAAGGGTAGGTTTAATATTAGCATTCTAAGAGAGGTAAATCTGAAAACAGAAAAATTTTTAGGGGTATATAAGAAATTGCTCCTATTTTAAAAGTTCTGGTTTGTTCATGTTCTTTAACCGTAGATGCGTAAAATGACTATCTTATCCTTAAAAATACAAAAAAATATCCTTTTTTTTCTCTCTCCTCGCCTTCGTCATGGCATGTGTGATCTCGCCATGGATAAAAAGAAGAGAGTGAAAATAATTACAAAAATTAATATTAAAATACAAATTATATATACATAAAGGGTAAAATGGTCATTTTACCTCTTAGTTAACTATAGTTGGTTTTTTTAACTTATTATCTAAATTGTAATAGCAGAAGTATATATTTACAGACAAAAGGAACTATTAAAGGAATAAATCAGATAACTTACTATCCATAAAAGAGCATAAAAATTTTAAAAGAAATAAACCTTTTAAATTGTTTTTTATTTTCAACCTGCATCAAGGCAACAATTTTTTTGTAGTCTCATATAATTAATGCCTTTTTTTTTTTTTTTTTTTTTCTTCTGGTCCCAGGATGTTTTTCAGGAGTACTTTCAAGCTAAAGGGGGTTTTGGTCCAGGAGGATACTGGGATTCTCACAATCTCCGTCTTGAGAAATTAGCTCAAGTATCAATGCATGGTTTATTCAGATGCAAATATGAATATGAATTTTTGGAGTTCTTACTTCGAACTGCAACTTCATTACGAAAAATAACCATCTCCTTAGATTGCAGATATCATTGTGCTTCAGAAACCATTAATGTAGAAAAAGTGGAGCAACTGCGGCGATCTTTTCCGTATGTTGAAATTTTGCTTTAATAATTTTTATAGAAGATAATTTTGTCACTCTTGAGAATAGAATGGACATGTAAACAATGCTTACTATTACTATTATTTGGATAGATATTCATTTGGTGTTATTGCAATTTTTTTGTTTGTTTTTAATGTGTGTGTGTGGAGCATAGTTAGTTAACTTGCGAATTATTCGCGAATTATTCACGAATTATTGAGAATCCGAATTAAACGTGCTGTTTCCGACTTTTTCCAAAAATTCGGAATAATTCGCGAATTTTTGAATCAAAGAGTAATATTCGCGAATTATTCACGAATTACGAATTTTTGGATGAAAAATTTATTTTTTTCCAAAGCATAGTTAGTTAATTCACGAATTATTCGTGAATTATTGAGAATTATTGAGAATCCGAATTAAAATTATTTATCGGGAATAATTTAAAATTATATTTTATTTTGTTCTAAATAAATATTTTATTTATTTCTAAAATAAATTGATTAAATTATTTTAAAAAATTATAATTGTTTATACTAATAGTATAAATTTTTTATTTTTTTTTTTAAATTTAATAGCCGAATTTTTGATCCCGAATTTTTAATTAGTGAATGTATTATTTCCGTATAAATTACGTATCCGAATAATTGACGAGCCCGTTTTTTAGCCGAATTTTTCAACGAATTTTAAAATTATGATACGAATTTTATCCGTATTATATCCGTACCGAATTTTTGCCGAATCCGAATTAACTAACTATGGTGTGGAGGGATGATTTTTGACACACTTTATTGGTATTTAGAATCATTTTTTATATAATATATATTTATAATTTATAATGATTTAAAAATCGAGTAGATTCTTAAGAATTCTGAAATCGATTTGTTTTAATCGGTCAAATCAGATAAGTCAAAAAATCGCTTCAAATTATTCCAATTGGTGAACTAAATTTTTTTATCAATTCATATTAAAATTCAACGACTTAAAATCAACTAAACTGATTTTATTATCTATTAACACATATTAGTTTTACTGGAAGTGAAATTTGAAAACATATATATGCTTAGTTTGATCTAGAAATGGCCAATTTGCATAAAAATAAAAATAAAAAAATTATCGATTTTGCGTTTTGGAAGTTGGCTCACCTTTTTTGTTTTTATATATTTGGTTCGAATTTTTAAAAAACTGATCAAAATACTCTTTTTTTGTTTTTTTTTTCTCAACTCATCTTTCTCTTATTTTCAAATTACACTGTTTGATATGAAAATTGCGCTCTTTGGGCCAAAGTTGCATTGTTTTAGTAAAAATTCTTTGCACTCTTTGGAGCATGAGGTGTACGTTGTCGTCGCTCTTTCTCTCTCTGTATCTCTCTAACCCCATTGAATCATTATCATCACCATCATCATGCTATATATCTCCTATTCCTTCTCTTCCGAACCATCTTCCATCATGCTCTATATCTCCTCTTCCTCCTCTTCCGAACCATCTTCCTCCTCCGCTCCGCAGTCCGGAAAAAAACCAACCGCTTCCAGCCCATCCCCTTATGCTCCGCCCTCGAGTCAAGATCAAGTGGTGCACCAATGCTTAGCAGCGCGCCTACGACCGCAGCCTTCTCGCCGCGCCCCGCGTCGCTCGCGACTGTGCCGTCGCCACCCCGCTTTGCGTCCGTGAAGTCAAGGAGGTCGTCGACTCGCCCACAACCAATCTTGCTGGAGCCGTGTCGTCTTCCTCTCCCACTGCAAGCCCCTCCTCCTCAAGTCCGCCGCAAGAAAACTTCACCAGCGTCGTCGTCGGTACCCTCTACCCTCTCTGTCTCCGTCTTGGGCTTCAACATCAAGTGGCGGCACTCCGACGGGGTCCATGACAGCGGCAAGGGCGACGACGATGACGGTGGCTTGGACATCGCGAGAGGCAAGGGTGTTAAAGCGTGAGAGCGAGACGACAAACTCGAAAAAGTTGAGCCGTCAGATAGTGTAATTTTTAAAAAGCACAATTTTCATTTCGAAAAATATAACTTTTACTCAAACAGTACAACTTTCACCCAACCTCTTTGTCTCCGTCTTGGGCTCCAACATCAAGTGGCGACGCTCCGACGGAGTCTATGACAGCGGCAAGGGCGACAACGATGATGGTGGCTTGGACGTCGCGCGAGGCAAGGGTGTTAGAGCGTGAGAGCGAGACGACAAAGTGTACAACTTTCATCTTAAAGAGTGCAATTTTTACTTCAAAAAATACAACTATTATCTCAACCAGTGCAACGTTCTTTTGAAATAGTATAACTTTATCTTAACAATTCAACTTTATTTTCTTCTTTTTTCTTCTCTGGGTCTGAGTATTTCTTGTAGTAACGACGATATATAATAATTTTCTTAGGAGAAAAAAATATTTTTAAAATTCTTTTCTCTTCATTCTTTATTATTCTTTTTTTTTTCTACCTCTACTTCTTTTTTCTTCACCGCCGCCATGAATCCTGCCGGAGTGTAGTCCCTCAAAGTCGCACTCACTCCTATCGTGACAACGCTCGTGTTTGCGACATCGTGCCAATCAAATACGCTTGGTCGCTCGCGCAGCGAGAGCGAGCGTGGAGTCGAGGGGTGACACTTTAGTGGGGTTCATGGCCGCGGCTTGAACGTCAGGTGGGGTGAGGATGGCGGCAGGGGGTAGGGGCGATGCAGTGAGTTTGGAAAGAAAAAGGGAAAGATGACGAATCACGAATAGAGAAAAAAAAAAATAAGAGAAAAAAAAAAGAAAAAAAAATATTTTGATTAATTTTTTTAAAAATTCGACTGAATCTAAAAAAAATAATAAAAAAAAAAATACTCATTTTTGGCAAAATGCCAAATCAATTATTTTTTTTATGCAGATTGGCATGTAAAAATTAATATTTTATAATTAGATGTGATAGTAGAATAAAAATATATGCATATTTTTTTATATAATAATAATAAGATTATTATTTGTCATGATGATGTTCTTGTAATATTTTGATGTCGCTGTTTGATTCAATTTTTAAATCAGCGAAAATAAAAAATACAGGTGAGGGACTTATAAGTGCTTATTTTATAGTGTGTAGAGTTGATGGGGCTCCGTGGAAATTTACCTTCATACAACTATAACAACGGCGCGAGATCAAAACCATCCTCGATAGAGGGAGCTCTCCCTCCTCCTCCTCCGACCATCGCCGGAACCCTAGATTTCTCCGGCGATCCTCCGACCACCTCGAAACCCCAGATGCCCCTCCGATGCTCCTCCTCTTCCCTCCTCCTCCGCCGCTCCCTCCACGCAGCCCCCTCCCCCATCACCTCCTCGGAGCTCGTCGACCGCCTCTGCCGCATCCTAACCCTAGAGCGCTTCCACGCCGTTGAGAAGCTCCCCCTCGACTTCTCTGACGAGCTCCTCGCCGCCGTCCTCGGCCGCCTCCGCCTCGACCCTAGCGCCTCCCTCCGCTTCTTCGAGATCGCCTCCGCCCAGCCCTACTTTCGACCCAATCTCCAATCCCACTGCAAGCTCGTCCACATCCTCTCCCGCGGCCGCCTCTTCGACGACGCGAGGGCGTATCTACGAGACTCGGTGCGGATCTCCGGCGCCGCGAGGTCGCCAGTGCCCTTCCTCTTCAATGAGCTGGTTAGGGTTTACAGGGAGTTCTCTTTCTCGCCCACCGTGTTCGACATGCTCCTCAAAGTCTACGCTGAACGCAGGTTCGGAAAACACGCCCTTTACGTGTTTGATAATATGCCCCAATATGGATTAAACCCTAGTTTGCGGTCCTGCAATAGTCTTTTAAGCTGTTTGGTTAAGTGCGGCGAGGGCGGTGTGGCGATTCATGTGTATGAGCAGATGAGTAGGGCCGGGATTCTCCCTGATGCCTTCACGGTTTCTATAGTGGTTGCTGCTTATTGTAGTGTTGGGAAGGTAGAGAAAGCTGCGGACTTTATGTCGGAAATGGAAAGGAAGGGTTTTGAGGTGAATCTCGTGGCGTACCATTCGCTGATTAATGGGTATTGCAGTTTGGGTCGGACGGAAGCAGCAGTGAACATTTTCAACTTTATTAACAATATAGGGATCTCACCGAATGTTGTTACTTATACTCTGCTGATTAAGGGATATTGCAAAGAAGGGAAGGTCGAGGAAGCCGAGAGAGTCCTTACGGACATGAAGGAGGTTCCTGGGATGGCGATTGATGAAGTCGCTTATGGTGCTCTCGTAAACGCTTATTGCCAATTGGGAAGAATGGACGGCGCAATCCGGATCAGGGATGAAATGTTAAGCTCCGGACTGAAGGCGAATGTGTTTGTTTATAATGCCATGATCAATGGTTACTGCAAACTGGGAAAAATGACAGAAGCTGAGAAGACGGTGAAAGATATGGAAGTCGCACATTTAACGCCAGATTCTTACAGCTATAATGCTCTTGTAAATGGATATTGCCGGGAGGGTCGCATGATTGAAGCATTTGAGGTTTGTGACAGAATGTTAAACAAGGGGATTGGAGCGACAGTTCTAACCTATAATACGCTTTTCAAGGGCTTTTGCTCGATGGGTTCTGTTGATGATGCTTTTAAGCTGTGGTTTTTGATGTTGAAACGGGTTGTGGCGCCTAATGAAATCAGCTGCAGCACCTTAATGGATGGCCTCTTTAAGGCAGGTAGACCTGAACAAGCTTTGAAGCTTTGGAGCGAAATCTTAGTCAGGGGCTTTACAAAGAGTGCAGTCACTTTTAATACAGTTATCAATGGGTTATGTAAGATTGAGAGGATGGCAGAAGCAGAAGAGGTTATTTCCAAGATGCGAGAATGGGGATGTTCTCCTGATAGCTTATCTTACAGGACATTAATCGATGGTTACTGTAGAATAGGCGATATTCTCAGTGCTTCAAAAATTAGGGATGAGATGGAAAATTTAGGGTTTTCTCCTTCAATTGAAATGTTCAATTCATTGATTACCGGATTGTTCAAATCTAAGATGTGGTTTAAGGTCGACGATCTTCTATTTGAAATGCGCGCGAAGGGATTGGCTCCCAATATTGTAACTTATGGAACTCTAATTGCTGGCTGGTGTAGAGAAGGAAATATAGAGAATGCATTAGAGTTTTTCTTTGAAATGACTGAGAAAGGTTTGACTCCGAATATATTTATATGTGGTAGTCTAATAAGTGCTCTCTACAGGGAGGGCAAGATTGATGAGGCAAATTTGATGTTGCAGAAAATGGTAGATATTAGCGTGCTTCAAGATTACCAAAATATTGCTAAGCCTTTTGATTGCAACACAAACGAGATCAATATGGATAAACTTGCAGTAGTCCTTAATGGAGCTGCAAGTGTAAATCTTGAACCAACAAACATTATGTGGAATATAGTGATCAGTGGACTATGCAAGTCTGGGAAGGTTGCAGAAGCAAAAAGATTTTTCGGAGAACTGTTAAACAGAGGCTTTGTACCTGACAATTTTACTTACTCGACTCTTATTCATGGCTATTCAGCTTCAGGCTGTGTGGACGAGGCTTTTGAGTTAAGGAATGAGATGCAGAAAATAGGCCTTGTTCCGAATATTGTAACTTATAATTCTCTAATTAATGGTCTTTGCAAGTCCGGTAACTTGAGTAGGGCACTTAATCTTTTTGGTAAGCTGCGTTTGAAGGGTGTGGCTCCTAATGTTATTACGTATAATACATTGATTGATGGATACTGCAAGGCTGGTGATACCACTGGGGCCTTCAAGTTAAAGCAAAAAATGATAGAGGACGGAATTGATCCTAATGTTATCACCTATTCTACGCTGATCAATGGCCTATGCAGTCAAGGGGATATGGAAGAATCCATCAAACTTCTAGATCAAATGATCGAAAGTCAAATAGACCCTAATTATGTGACGTATTGGACATTGATTCAAGGATACATCAGATGTGGGAACCTTAAACAGGTTTCAAAGCTTTATGAAGAAATGCACATTCGCGGACTTTTTCCGGCATTTCCTTTTAAAGGTAATATATACCAGGCAGAACCTGCAGATAAAAAGCAAGTCCAACATGGCTCATACCAAGTGGCTGGGTGTAATGATGCATGTTGAGGAAGTTACACAGAAAGGGACATGTTCCGAGTCATGTGCTTTGTGCATCTGACTTACAAAACTGCAGTACAGTGTAAACCCGTCCTATGACTGCTGCGGCATATTCTTTCATTTTATCCTTAATTATGCTTCATTTGGTTATACTGTGCCAAGCGAAGCGTTCATGTGCAATGCACATACATGAAAGTATCGAAGAAGTTACAGAGAAATAGCAGCGTGGAGCAGAGAAAATCACATTGAACTGCCAATGTAGAACAGAGAACAGAAAATGCTCCATTGCACTGAACACCACATGGCCCTAAGCAGTAGTGGTGGAACTGAAAGGCTGTGAACAAGCAGGTTGAATTTAACAATTGAAAGTGGCTTCTTTGCCTTGATGGCATTCTAGAGGAAAGGTATTATTTCCGTTGTTAAATGCTTGTCTTGACTTCTTGTTTGTTGGGCTCGTTGCTTACTATGTGTTGGACATTACAGGAGATGCCTAATTCATTTCTTTGAAGAAGATATGCCAGTTATGTGTTTAAGGTGGTTCTTCCTTTTCTCCCGCTCCCGACAACTCTCGAGGTACATTATCGTCTAATTGATATCCATTTATGAGCATGTGATCTTTAATGAGAAATTTTTGTATCCCTCATATATCAATACTGTTGGACAGATACATGCAATATTTACCATCTAGGAAGTAACTCGGTTTTCATCATACATGGAGCTGCATATGACAAGGCAGTCCATAATGATTAGCTGTTTGGGGTGCACTCTAGTTGTAAAATTTGCACCTTCATGTTTCTCTGTGGTGACTCAGTGATGAAGGGTTGGCAAATCCGAGAAATAATGGGATCTATTCGAGTTTGTTGAGGTATGGGCAACTCACTGTTACATTTACTGTTCTTTTTCCGTGCATACTCATAGATATTTCACATTGAATAATGCTCCATTGTCACTGGGAGAAACAACAAAGAGGTTGGATTTATTTTGGTATAGATATTGTTTTTCGGGGGCTCTCTTGATATGCTCTTTTAAACTGTTTCTTCATTCGGAATTGCTTGATTAATATCATCTATGAATTAGTCATTTCAAACTAGATAGTAGATAGTTAATAAAATCACACGAGTCATAGAAGCTGAAATAGTTAAGAGAATGAGATAAGCCATAAAAGCTGAGAGCAGACCGTAGAGATGCAGTAAGTTTTCTCCGGGGTGGTTCGTGTATTAGAGATCCAAATCACAGAAAGTCGTAGCCTTGGGTACTGAGTTGCCCTATGGTGTGTTTAGCCCTTACTGGTGGTATCCTTGGTAGGGTGTAGTGCTGTCTCATAAAGTGTTGTTTCAGTAGTGTTATTAGAAGAAGCACTATATGATTTTACCCATAATAGAGGCACCAAATTTGAGCTTTGGTATTTGAGGCTTGCTATGTCATTTTTGCTTCATGCTGCAGCAGAAGCTCTAGATTCTTTTTATTGGGTTAATTGCATACATGTCCCTCCAAATATATCGAATTGCAAATATATCCCTGCAAAATTCAACTTTTCATATTTATCCCTTCAAAAATCTACCGTTATTCAAATATGCCCCTACCGTCCATCTCTGTTAAAAAAAGTGATTTATAACCCTAGGTTAAATGCTTAACCTTGGTTAGATTAAAAATTGAATTTACATATTTACCCTTTCCATATTATATCTTAAAAAAAAAAAAAAAAAAAAAAAAAAGGAAAAAAAAGGATTATTTTGATGATAGAATTTTATGATTTTTGGAGAGGGGTATTTTTGTAACAAGTATAATAGTATTGCTTTTGGAGGGATATATTTGTAAGGGGGCAAAAAAGTCATTTCACATCGAATCTGTTAAAAAATAAACAGATTCCAAACGGGGATTAACCAGAGGGGCATATTTGAAGAACTTTGGATTTTTGAAGGGATAAATATGAAAAGCTGAATTTTGCAGGGATATATTTGCAATTCGACATATTTGGAGGAACATGTATGCAATTAACCCCTTTTTATTTGCCAAATGTTCTATTAGAGGCTGCTCCTTTGGCGCTTTTCCTTATTGTAAGTAGCATCGTTCCTGTTTTAAGCGACAGAGCAATTTTCTAGGAGGGATTTGAAAACTTTCAGGCAAAAACATTACCTTAGCTAGAAAGCAATTAATTTTATTCCGGACCATCTCCATCAGTCATAGTAACGCAAGCAAACCCACACAACATCTGGGCTTATGAACGTTGAATTGGTTTAGTCATTTAACTCTCCGATCTCGTTACCACTCACGGATTTCTTCTCAATGTTTGTTTGAATATTAGTTTGATAAAAAACTAATCACAAATTGATTTATTGCTTTGCTTCTAGCATGTTCGGTATTTTTTTTTCTCATAGATCGATAAACATATTGTTCGATATAGTGCTTTTAGACTTGTAAAGGAAGATTAATAGAGGAAAGATTTGTAGAATCCATGTACAATTTTGTTCACCTTCCACTCTTCTTTAATCTTGATATGTTCATGATATTTGTACTCAAATGATTTCTATAATTCTATATTGACTATTAGCAAGCTGGCCTGAGATCCCAGGTGCGTAGATTCTATCTTGATAACTGATAATAAATTTTTAGTTTTAACAAATAGAGCAAAAGGAAATACTGTCATCTCTCTAGTTAAAATTTGGGGCAATTTCCTATATACTCCTAAAAATTTTCTGTTTTCAGATTTGCCTCTCTTAGAAGGCTAATATTAAAACTATCCTTCTTACGTTCCAACTTCTTTCCAAAATACCTCTGAAGTTAAACTCTGTTAGTGTACCGTTTGGAGCTGCCGTTATCTGTGTGAAATTACCATTTTGCCCTTTCAAATATACACTAAACCCTAAACCCTAAATCCTAAATCCTAAACCCGGGCAAAATAGGTATATCTGATAGTTTTCAACTCTGATTATTATTTAACTCTAGTTTAACCCTAGTTAACTTAACAAAAGGAAACGGTAGGGGTATTTTTAATAACGGTGGAACGTATGAGGGGTATATTGGAAAGAAAAAAATAAAAAGGGTAAATCAGATATTTCTTCAGATTTCAGGGGTACACAGGCAATTATTCCTTAAAATTTTATGTGTAATATGGGCCTAGGTGTTTGGATTGGCATAAGTAGCATCATGAAATTGAACTTTGCCCAACCTACTGGTTGAGTTCTGAAGTTTCATTTTGATGTAAGTCGCAGAATTTGCTGCGGTGGACTAACTCTACAGGGCTCGCGTCCCTGAAGACGACTTCGAACCTTGAATATAGCTGGAATTGTACGTAGGGTGAGTAGTGTTTTGCTTGTTTGGGTTGATTGTCTAGGCTGCTGTATTTGTTTGGGCCAATTCTGTATTTATGTAGTTAAAAATAGGCCAACTTCCTGCCCTGACAATAGGCCCAGGAGACTAATTAGTTGTTGGGGCTGCGGTCCACAATAGATCTAATGGCTAAAAGGGCCCAACAATAGATCCAACGTCCAGGTGGGTTGAGTCCGGTCGAAACCCGTGGGCGCTGTGTCTGTACGCTTTAAGTGAATTGGTTGTGTATTTCTAAAAACTCAAGCTTTTGGGATTAATGGTTAGCGCCAATGATCCGACAAGTGGTATTAGAGCCAGTGTTCGATTCCCACACGGTGCAGGTGTTGGGGAAAGATTGTTGGGTATTTATTTATGGGAAAAAAATAGGTCCAACTTCCTGCCCGTGACAATAGGCCCAGGAGTCTAATAAGTTGATTGGGTGAGCCCTCTTCGTTGAAGTAGTCCTCCGGTCCACAATAGACCTAACGCGGCGGAGAGGCCCACAATAGACCCAACGTCCAGATGGGTTGAGTCACGCGGCGGAGACCCGTAGGCGCTGTGTCTGTATGCTTTAAGTGAATTGATTGCGTATTTCTAAAAGCTCGAACTTTTGGGATTAATGGTTAGCGCCAATAATCCGACAGTATTTCCCTGTGCATGCTCAGACCAATTCTGTAACTTCGCTGCTATATAATACATAGGATGAGGCCGACATACCCTCGATCCCTTCCAATCAATAAAGAGTTTCTTTGGTGTTAATGTTGTTAACGTCATTGCCTCCTAAAGACAATCCAATAATGCGCAAAATGTAGGCTTTTTAATAGGTGTATCGAGAATTACAAGGTCCTCCGATTCCTTCCCGCGCTTTAACTGTTGTGGAAAAATGGGTCCTTTTCTGTTTATTGTCACCAACTTTTGCTTTTATGGTATTTCTGGCCCTTTCTTGTGCGGCTGTTTTCTTTTGTTGGTTCTATCTAATTCGTGCATGTTGTCGCTAATTTATAAAGTTATTCTCTTAGAAGTTAAGGAAAATTTTTAGTAATGTTGTTGTCATACGATTAGTTTTACCCGGATTGGTGTTAATGCAGTTAAGTAGATGATGATAGACAGCAAAAAAGTGTACTAGTTGATTTTTGATTCCTCTCGTATATTTGAATTTGTGAATGTTGGAATTAGAGGGCAGCGTATCCAGAAACCGAAATCGAAACAGATTGCTTGTTTTACTAGTCTTATTGGATCATCCTTGTCTTCATGGTTCTGTATCTTCCACGTATCTCGCCTTCACCTATGTATTGCGGATCGGATGGAATGCGAAGAGGGCTACTAAAGTTCTCTTCTATGTTCACACTCCAAACCCCTCGAAACGTAGGTGAAAATTTATAGGCGTTCGGATATAAATTTAAGAGGTATAAATTTTTTTATATCTGGGATAGCTTGCTATTCCGGAATAATCAAGTATAAAAGTTAAATTGCGTTTGTTAAAAGTTGGTATTTTCTGTAATAGAAAAAAATTGTATTTGGTTAAAATTATGGAATAGTAAAGAATAGTGAAAAAAAATAATAGATTTTTTATCAAAATATCAACTTTGCCCTTACCTTCTATATATATAAATTAATTTTAATTATTATAAATTAATTAAAATGGTAATTTAATTATAAATAATAAATTATATCTTACCTAAACAAAATAATTTTTTATATTTTATAGTATATTTTAGTAAATAATAATTAGTAAATAAAATAGTTTTTTATATTTTATAGTATATTTTAGTAAATAATAATTAGTAAATAAAAATAATTACATAACCACCGTAGATTATATAGTCTCATGTTTATATAGTCTCAGATCGGTAAGCTATGTAAAAAAAAAAAAAAAAAAAAAAAAAAAAAAAAAAATCATTCACTGTCTCTGAGCAAGAAATATTTTAAATGGTTATTTCAGAATAATCCGTTAAGCAAGGATTATTTTAAACTTTTATTTCTAGTCATTTTTTATCCCCATAGAGAATATAGCGAGACCTTATCTCCGTCAATAGAGTTACTCTACAGTCGTAATATTTCTTTTATTGTTTCTTTTCTATTACGACGTATTCCCTTTGATTACAACCTTGCATTTTAGCCGGACAGATTGAGCAAAATTTGTATTTGGCATGCATTGAAATGACCGGGTTTTAGACCGGCCAAGTATATGACAAAATAAGTATGTTAGCTTGTTACCACAACGATTTGAGATGAAAGAATAGTTAATAATACCATGCTTGGTTAAACTAGTGGTAGATTCAGTCGAATTCTCGTTTCTTTTTCAAATTTTCTTTTGTGGTTGGTAGGCACGACACGCTGCATAATGTCGGATCGTTGGCGCTAACTATTAATTTTAAATGCTCGAACGGTTAGAAATACACAACTAATTCACTTAAAGCGTACAGACACAGCGTCTATGGGTCTCTACCGGACTCAATCTATCTGGACGTTGGGTCTATCGTTGGGCCTTTTGCCGTTAGGTCTATTATGGACCGCAGTCCCACTCAACTTATTAGACTCATCCAACTCAACTTATTAATCTCCTGAGTCTATTGTCAGAAGGCAGAAAATTGGACCTATTTAATCCATAAATAAATAGCCAATAATTACAAGCAACAACAGTGTGCATCCTTTTCGGCCTTTCGATGAAGGGCTTGATCTCCGATAGATGATGATCGGAGATGAATCGAGGTCGATGTTCCTCCAGGCTGTTGTTGGCTCCTTTCGAGATGTTGTGTTTTTCGTGATGATTTGTCGCCGAGTTTGGTGTAAACTAAGAGTGAGGAGTGATCCCATCACAGCACTCGACGACGGCATTGCTTTCGTATTTGAGTCGTGCTCTGCTTTGCCCCGCGCCGCTTCGATGAGCCGATTCGGCTCGCAGAACTGGCAAAAGCAGAGTTTTATCAAACATTATTAAAACATGTACACAAGAAAGAGTGTTGGCACTTCTGGTCACTTGAAAAGTTCTTGTTTCTAAATCAAGTAACTAAATATATTAGATTGAATATTTCAATTAGGTCCTCAGCCATATGTTTTGTTAAAGTTGGATCCTAATCTTTTTACCACTGCAAAGGTGGAATTATAAGCAAACTATAAACAAGAATTGAAAGATTACGGGCTAAGTATCATAAAAGAATTAGAGATCGATCTTCAACTACTGAAACATAAATTGCGGAGGTGTGTGACAGATAAAAAGAGGAGATCATTTTTTGTTTTGTTTCTTTCTATTTTCACAGCACAACATGAGAACAACAATAACTCATTCCGCACTGTTTTTGTCAAACCCCAATTTGTTTCTCAACCAGATATGAAATTAAGCCCCCCCCTCCCCCCCTTTTCCCACCTTCTTTTGGTAGGGGCCGGAAACCGGAAAACAAAACAGAACAAAAATTAGCATTACATACTCCCCAGACATCTTTCTTTAGATGCCCAGGCGAAAGCACACCCTAACTTTCGGCACGCAGAATAAATGCACAGCTATATCCTACATTTTAAACCCTAGAAAAATGAGAGAGAGAGAGAGAGAGAGTCCGTAACGATAATAATTTACATAATTTTTTTTTTTTTTTTTTTTGAGTGGAAACACACTAGGAGAGAGCTATTGCAAGTAGAAGTTACTGAATCTTCGTAGCCACCACGGCTTGATCTCGTCGTAACCCGTGCACTGCTCGTCCCCGTCGTCCTCGCTGCTGAAAAGAGTGAGGTCCGAGCAGTCGAGGGATGCCCGGCACGCCGCGTTGTACGACCGGCACGCAGAGTGGCACACGCGGAGCCGGTTGTCTCCGTCTTTATCGCATCTCTGAATCGATATCTGCAACGGTAAGTGTCCTAGGAATTAAACATCTAACTCAGCCCACAATGCCACAGTTAAAAAGCACAGGCTGGGATGGCTCTTCCCTACTCATTTTCCAAGTTAAAGAATCCGTCGAGTTTAATCGAATTCGCATCTCAAAGAGAAAATCGAATCAAATTGCACCAAAAATCAGAGTATAGTACAGTAGTTATCCAGGTAGTGGTAAAATTTGGATAGATTGGTAAAATGGCGGATCATGAAGCAGATTGCAACAGACTCAAAAAAGTTAGAAATGGTAAATTTGAACATTATAAATTTCAGGTAGTGGATGGAAAAGAAAATGGGGCAAAGTTCAAGTGGTTCTGGGGCCTTTTTTCCCTTTTGTGAATCAAGTTTTTGAAGGGCATGTATGAGATAATCTTAATCATTCAGGGTGTGGGTGCAGGTGAGTATTATCTTAAAAATATTTATCCACAGTATCACTGGAAAATGGCTGATTGAGAAAATGAGCACATACCCAGCACGCCAGCCGCTTCGCGGCTGCCGCACAGTAGCCGTTATCAAGGATGTTAAGGAAGCTGCGTCCGGCAGGCATCAGGCGGTTGTAATTAGGCACTACGACTGCGGCCTCAAGCTGCTGCAGGATGCTTGGCTCACTCGGGACACAGTGCTGCCCCTCCCCGTCCCGAGCCAACACGTCGCCGCAAATTGAGAAGCTCGGGAGGAGGGACGAGCTGTTTTGGCAGGTGTAGCCTGCATAGTCCGAGCAGCGGAACTCGCACACGCCGTTGTCGCAGACCCCACCATGCAAGCTACACTGCTCGTCGCAAATAGCTGCATGTTCAAAGGAATTGTTTGATTATTCATTCACATGTAATTCTTGTCTGGCCTAGCTTTTCTGCTTCTGCGTTCGGCAGCAGTCACCGCAAAAGTCTAGAGCTTCTGGCGCGGTGGAAAACAGAACTAACTCCCAATTTGGAGTGGGGCCAAACATTCTTGATTAAGAAAAGTAGCGAAACAAAAGAAAATACAAGACTTTAGAGAGCCACATTGCTTGTTCCAAACGGATTGAGACAGTTTTTGCAAATGAAACTTTCCCCAACTGCTCGAACCACAGCGAGAGCAGAAGCTTCACATTAGAGCTTATGCTGTGGGGAGCCACCAGAGTCGCTCCAGGCATTTTTAAGACGAGACCACCCCAGGGTGCCTAGAGATTAGCGCAGGAGCCTTTGGAGCTCATAACTCATGCTCCTCTAAACTCTAAAGCATAGTGGATTTAATCACACAGGTGGCTGCACAGATAAAAAAATATGCAGGGAAACTGTGCACAGTACATATCCGAAAGTCTTAACCTGTAGAGCAGTCGATTCCGGCCCAGCCACTTAAACACTCACAGATCCCGTTAGCTTGGCAGGTGCCATGTCCATTGCAGTTATCCGGGCAGGATCCTGTAGAGATAAAGCAAATTTAGTACAGTAAATATGTGCATGTAAAAACTACAGCACCTTTGATGATTACAGAGGTAGTAGTTTATCTAATCAAATTTCTCGTTAGTTGCCACAGTATCACCAACAATATTTAAGCTCTCTTCAAGATCTAAATAGAGAAATAACCCAATTTATTTCTGGTTCAGCTATCCTGGTCTAACAGGACAATTAAC
Organism: Tillandsia fasciculata; assembly: GCA_029168755.2. Classification (NCBI taxonomy): domain Eukaryota; kingdom Viridiplantae; phylum Streptophyta; class Magnoliopsida; order Poales; family Bromeliaceae; genus Tillandsia; species Tillandsia fasciculata. Next base: position 16,918,754 of record CM054947.1, on the reverse strand, counting down.
AAATATTGAATATATATATATATATATATATATATCACCACTATCCACAGAATATACAATAACTATAGAAGGCAAAAGAAGCCAAATACTAATATCTGTTCTAAACATGTGACAACAACCACCCAAAGGTAAGTGAACTTTCTTTAATTTTCACTACTCCAAGCTTACACAAGAGAAATTTTCACTACAAAATAGTCTTCTTTAAGTAACACTCCAAACGAATAATTAAAAAAAAAAAAAAAAAAAAAAAAAAAACGCATCATTAGAGTCGGAAGAAAGGGTTTATAGTCCCAAACGAGTAGTGAACTTGCCGAAGTGAAAATTATTAATGAGAAAGCAAGTACAATGAACGCAAACACTACTCGGTATTCAGAGAAGAGAGTTGACAAGGTGCATTGTACCTGCTCTATTGATGGTAATTGTTGATATCGCTGATTAAGTAAATAAGAGAGTTCAGTCACGAACTTACTCTGGCTGCAGTCACGGCCATGAAACCCAAGAAAGCAGTGACATTTTCCATCAATGCAGTCACCGTTAAAGCTGCATGAGGTAGGGCACCGGCCATTCACGGCCACAATGGCAGTGCTACATAACTCGTGATAGGCTGGGCAAATCAGCTCACCTGTAGTATCAAAAGGAGGCATTTTACCAATAAAAGAGGGTTTATTTACTTCTAGTCCACATTTCAACTGGAATCAAGAGAGGAGGAAAAGAACTTACCGTTGAATCCTGGAAATTGAATGGGACCACCTGCTTCAGGGCATGTTTTCCATATTCCATCCACAGCAACCTAAACAACAGCGGACATGAGCTTTTATGATGGCTTATAAAAGCATCAGGATGGGGCAAAACGACGCTCGATTTCTAGTCATTAGGTGCATGGGTGGGGCCCAAGTAATGCAAAAAGAACATTCTCCGATACCAGAAGCTGACAAACACAGTTCAAGAGAACAGGGCTAATAAAATTTCCCTGATTATGTCCTCAGTCCAGTATCTTCCCTCCAAAACAATTCATTATAATCCAGAATGTCAAAATCTAAACGACCGACCATCGTGAAGTAATAATGCAAAAAATTTGGCACATTATATGAGACTGTAGCACCTAACACATTAAATTTTAGAAAAAGGTACAATTTTACAGATGCTACCTCTCCTATAGCACATTCCCGAATGGGTACCTAAACTTTGAATTTTGATTCAGTACCTCGCCGAATATTATTTAATATTTTAGTGTACCTCTAAGTTGAGATTTATCGGAATTTAATGGTTTCCACTAAATAGTTATAGGGTAAGAATGTATAGCGCTGGAGATGTACCGAAATAAAAGGTAATGGAATGTTCATTACTGAAATCAAGATTCTTAAATTTCAGGTACCCATTTCAAAATATGTTTTAGTTTAAATGGCGTAAATATGCTATGGTTAAGATAATTTGTATGTTTTTACCTTAAAAAAAAAAAATTATGAAGTGCGCGAAAAAGGACTTGGAATATGCAATGAATTCGCAACAGCATACTAAAATAGTAGTTCTACCTCCAAAGATTTGTTTGTGCACCGATGTTGGTAACAGCCATTTCCCTGAGTCAAAGATCCTCTAACAAATCCAGTACGTACCAAGGATGAAGCCATACACCTGAATATAAGGGTAACTCTCATGAATAATAAATTACCAGGAAAAGATATTTGTCGAGCTATAAACTCCACTAGCTGATCTCACCTTGAGTTGCTTCCTCGCAGTTCGCCCAGCATTCTGTCTGGCGCTCTTGCACTATTCACATCAGTGCATGAACCGTCAGAATAAGCAACAAAATACGTGCAATAGTCAGCCAACGAGGATTGTCCGCCTGCGTTTATCACAAAAGTTCAAAATCACATTAACATGATAGAGGCAGATTTCAAAGGTACTAGCCGTACAGCAAGCGTTGGAAGTGAAATTTTATAAGCAACGGATGAGTAGGATAATTTCACATCGTAAGCTAAAAAAAAAAAGAGTCAATCTCAGAAAATATTACTAGGCGAGAAAAGTAAAGCATAGTTACTAAACTCAAGGTTTTATGATTGTTCTTAATTTTATTAAAAAAAGAAAAAAATAGAGTGAATAGATGTTCGCCCATGAGAGAAGTATTCCAGCAGGGGAGAAAAATGAATAAGTACCTTTATTTGGTTGAGGAAAATACTGAGCCCATTTGGGCAAGTCTCCACTATAGCTTACTATGGGGCAGTACCCTTCAGCCTCCCTGTTATATGTACACCCAGAAAATTGCGTCGTGTTACAATGGTAAGCACCCTTCCAAAGACTACATGGAGACGTAACAAACTCCGTTCCCTGATTCCGACCCCAATCCAGGTGATCAGCCATGCTGTAGTTAGCCTGGTACCATCCGCTATCCTCTAATAAAGCCAAGGTCATTTTGGATACAACTGATCTTGGGTCCACTGAACCAGTCATGATCTCATTCATCAAAAGCCTTTTCTCCCAGTGTGAACCTATGAATGCAGAATTTGCCAATAATTAGAAAAAGGAGCTCATTTCAACCTTAGTCCTCAACACTTCACAAATATCAAAGATGATCCTCCAAGATACGTAATCGTTCATAAATGACATTTTTAAAGCGCACTCTGTGAAAATCACAAGCACATTTTCAAGAGAATTTATGATACTTACAGGGGCATTGTGACTATTTTTTATATAATATTTCAACTTTTGGATGGAAAATCATGGGTTGCGAAAGGGGTACACGTCTAAAGAATTAGATATGCAATTGCCGCATGAAGAAGCACAAATACCTGAAGTTCCCCTGCCGCCTCCATCTTCTAACTCCAGTCCAGTGAAATTTTCGGAGAAAGCCTGACAAATGAAAATAAGAATACTAAATGATGTTGTATCATAGTGTAAGTCCCACTCCATCTTCACAAAACTAGTCCAGGAATTTGAAAGATTATAACATATTTATACTAATGAAAACAATACAGCTTTTAACATAGTTTTAAGTTTCCGAAGAAACTTATTTCAATAACTTACTCCATAGTGATGTCTAGAGTGCATGACAACACGGGGAAGGACAACACGGGTAACCATTCGACCAAGCTTTTCATCCATAGCTTGCACAGTGACCTGAAAAGTAGGGATGTACATTTAAAGAAAAGAACCGTAATGTAAATGGTTCTGAACTAGCATTTTCATCTGATGCCAAATGCTAAATACTGTGAAATCACGGAGGCAGAACACACTACTGACATCATTACTATTGACTAGTAGACAGCATTCACACTAGAAATTTTGCTAACTCATCAATTTCTTTTGATGCATAAATGTAATAAAAAAGATAGGAACTAACATCTCCATGACAAAGTAAACCTAGAAATAAGTTCAGCTAACATGTTTGTTCTCCCCGCCCAGGTTTTTTGTGCCTTTGGATTGGCGGAGGAATTCACCTGGTGCCTCTAAAATAGAGTAACTTCCAAGTCCGGCATTCGCACAACCAACAGCAACCTTCCTTTTCCATTGTATAATTACAATCTATATCCAGCGGTGACATCCAAGAATCACTGCCTTTAATTTATCAATTCGATTTTGATACTTGGATGATGATCATAACTTTGTCAGGATATAAGGGCAATCTACTTGACCTGTCTATGTAACCCAACTTACCAACTGACAAGAATCAGTTTCTATAAACTGACCTTAAAGTAAATTATAAATTGCATAGCACTGGGAGATACCGTCTTCAATTTATTAAAATGATTAACAAATATTCCATGTCTGAATAGATTAGCTTAATACTCTTTAGTAATTAAAAAAAAATGGGTACCCTTAAAGGATAGATGAATCCTATGATGCATTCGCAACTAATCCAAGTACTTCTTGTTCTAATTTATCTTGTAAATGGAATAGTAAAACATAGTATATAATCATTTCAAGAACATTCGGCACTAAAACTAGCAACGTGAATAATCATGACCATAATCATGAGCCGTAGGGACTACCTGGCTACGCCTTCTTTTCCTTTCATCACGAAAATGTGCAAAGGCATGCGGATCGAAACCCAGAACATGCATGACCTGCAAACCAAGAGTTACTCAATTATGGACTTTTCATCTAAAAGATGCTAATTTGCAAGCCATTCTACTAACCTCGTGTATTAATGTAGCTGATAGTAATGTTTCAGCTTCTGCTGTCAAATGGCGAGGGGCAACATTCACATGCCCTGAAGAAAATTTGCGGATATAATTACTTTGAAATACATTAAATAGCTATACGAAATATGGGAGGGGGGGGGGGGGGGGGGGGGGGGGGGGGGGGAAGTAAACAAAGTTAAGAAACAGAAAAAGACAAGAAACCTGCAATTGCACGGCCCCATTGATCGCGTTCGCATGCCACTGCCCATGCAAGAGTGTTTCCAGTGGTTGGTCTAGTGGTTACAAAAAGAACTAGATCCGCACCAGCAACACCATCTGCATATGGTCGGCGAGTTTGTATAATGAACAAAGAAAAGAGCAGAAAATAAATGGTAGGACGAGTAATGTAAGAAGCTAATCCAACATTTACTAAACACAGCAGCTCTACCTTCAACATATTCATGGGGAAGTTGAACCCCTCCGTCCTGTCCACATGCGGAATACCCACTTAGCCGCAAGTTCCCCTTGACGGGCTCGACAGCTAAAGCGCTTTTGAACCATTCTGCTGTTTGTCCTAGCGCCTGCTCCGAGCCACAACAAATTAACAATCAACATCAAATCATTGAGGATAAATTAGCCTTATCTACGCAAATGCTTTCTTGCCAATAACTAGCAATAGCAAAAAGAATTTAAACCTTGCGGAGCCGTTGCTTTTTATCAGCTCCCGATATGTCTTCGAGGGTACAATTATACCAGCAATCTCCGAAAACCGGCGGATCACCGTGAGGATTACAAACAGGGGCTCCAGGTAATGAATTTGCCGGAGGCTCGCCAAGCTAAAACGACAGCACATATCAACCATAACTAAGTAATATGACAAAATAATCACCAAGAAAGATATGCCCAAAATAACCAAACAAGCACCTTGACGATATCTCCAACATTTTGGCAGTCCCGATCATGAGAGTGTCCGACGGCGTCGTAGTTAAGATATATTCTAATGGGTTGTTTTGCATTAGATTGCGACGATGATGCTTCGAGCAAAGCTCTTCCTTTTCTATTTTGGGATAAAAACGACTCCTCGTAGACTTGAGGAGTTACCGAGTATTCCTTACGACCAGGGCGCCGCCTCTGATGGAGTAATTCATCATGAATGCAAGAGTGAGTGAGATAAGCTTCCCTGTCGCCTACTACTTCGGGGCTCTGCGAATGCAACGGCTTATAATACTCTTCGGATTCCGCACGAGTTCCTCCAATCCATACTAGAAGCAATACAATCTGAGAAGAAATATGGGAGACAAAAATTACCTTTTCGGATCAATATGAATTGCAGATCAAAACAGAGGAGAAATCTAAGATTTGAATTGACTACAATTTCCCCTCGATCGCATCTCGAGAATGAAGTGGGTGGAAGAGATTGCTAGATCCCTCTCTCTCTCTCTCTCTTTTTTTAAACATGATTTTGGTAAACTATAACAAAGCATATTCATTGAAAGGATCGTAAATTCGCCAAATAAATCACAATTTGAACGATTCTAAGGCGCAGTTAGAGGATATAGGAACGGAACGAGAATAATCCACAAAAAATCAAAGTCAAAACTACCTAAGAATAGCAACAAAAAACAAAAAAAAAAACAAAACCCAAATTTGTAGCATACACGAGCGCAAAAATGGCCAAATATTTCCCCACCCAAAACCCTAGAGGAAGCTAAAATCCCCTCAAACTAACGCAGTTCCGACCAATTCGGTCCGTTTTTCGACCAAAAACCCCCCCCGAAAGAAACCCTAGAACGAGCGAAACCCTAAAAAGCCCCACAGATCAAAACGCGAAACCCTCTCTTTCCCCTACCTCGATCGCCACCAGAGAACGCCGAGCCCAGCTCGGCAATGCGGCCCCGACCCCGCACGCGAGCGAGGGCTTCGCCTCCATGAATGCGCCCCAAAACCCTCGCCCCCGCTTCCATTCACGCCACCACGGGATCCTCCCCCCTCTCCTCATCTCCCCCTCCTCTCCCCACCTCCTCCCCTCCTCGCCCCCTCCTCCGCCGCCCCAAACCCACCCCAAAACCCACTCAAATTGGATCGCGCGAAAGGGATCGGCGCCGCGAATCGCATAGGGGTCCTCCCTCCCCCTCCCCTCCTCCTCTTCGAGCTCGATGCGGAGATCGGAGAAGAGCAATGGCGCCGATTTGGGGATTTTGGGGAGAGAGAGAGAGAGAGAGAGAGAGTGTGTTGGGTTTTATTTAGTCCTTAATGGAGTCTACATGGAGACATTTTCGCTGAGAGTGACGATAAAAAAAAAAAATAAAAATAAAAAAAAAAATAAAAAATAAAAAAACTTTTTTAAAATTTTTTATTACCGTTTTACCGAATTAAACGCCCTCGTTTACGATGTTATTTACGAGTTTGCCACCGAAGCTGTAAAATGCGGTTATATTATTTTGTGAACCCGGTGTATCCGTACATGTCGTACACCGCCTATTAATAGTCCATATTTTAAATATTTTTTAAAAAAAAATTAATTTGAGCAATATAATATTTTTTATGTGTGAATTTTTTAAATTTTTAATATAGTTATAAAGTGTGGTCTACGGTGCACCGGGTGCACGCAAAATTTCTCGTTTTGATTAATAGAGTGTTAAATTCAAATTTCTCATATAAAAATTTAATTTTACGATTTACTTTTTATATTTTGTTCAATTTTAGTTTTTTTGTTTTTTTTATGCTAAACAAATTTGTACTTTTTAAAAAAATTTAAGAATTAGACGATTGAAATTTAAAATAAAAAACACAAACATACGGATTATAATATATTACCACGAAAATTTGTCAACAGGATTAAAGTATTTAAAATTTAGACATTACATCTTAGTCCAAAAAAAAAAAAAAATTAAAAATTTGGATTTGGGTTTGGATATTTTTATCGGGTTTGGTTTCTAGAAACACAAAAGATCCGTTAACAAATTGAATTCTTTGTCTGAGCTTATTTAGCTCAGGACAATGAATTAGTTAAAACTAAAAAGGAATTATAATAATATGAATATATTTTAAATTATAATAATATGAATAATTAATATTCAAATATATATATATATATAATAGATGATAAATATATCGAATAGCAGATATATTCTTACAAAGTTCAACATTTTATACTTATTCTTTCAAAAATTTTAAATTATTTATATATTTTTTTTGATTTATTATAGTTAATTTATTATTTTTTTAACAAGAATATAAATAAAATGTTAATTTTAACCCTATAAATATGTCATCCAAAAACTCAAATTAATACAAAAAATATTTAAAAAAATAAAAAAATAAATTTATCTCACTAACTAACTAAAAATAAATATTTAATATATGACTAATTATATTTTTCTAACGTGAAAATTTATATTTTTTAAAAAAAAAATATATAAAAAATTAAATTTTGTATGAATATATTTATTATTCGATATATTTATATGGAGCTGTATGAAATTAATCTTAAAAAAAAATAATGTACAAATGGAGTATATTTTTTATATTTCCTTACATAAATTGAGGGATTAATTAAATGACCGTTGGATTTTGACCAGGCTATGATTCTAATTTGACCAAAGGAAAAGTTATTGGTGCATAAATGGATAGATCAAATTTTAATTGGTGTAATATTTTGCTTTTATTCAAAAAAATCAATATACGAGATTATGATGCATGTAATAAATATTATTCAATAATATTTGTGGGATATAATATAAGCTACTGAAACATAATAAATGGACGGCACAGATCCTGCGATTGCACTGAAAAATTATAACATGATTGCTTCCTACAAATCTGGCATTAATGAGTGAACGGTTCAGATGGATCCGAGCTGGTCTATGCACAAAATTTTTCTTTGTATAAAGTAGCATTCCATACGTGTTTGTAACCCACGTCGGATGAGAATGAATTGTGATTGGATATATAAGTATTTGGAACTAATAATAATAACTGAGTTTAAATATTTTTAGTTGTAGTTTAGAGTTATTATTGTTAGTGGGTCGGATCGTTATATTTGGTATCAGAGTCAGTCACCACCAGCCGAAAGTATAAGACGAATCTCGATTGAGTCTGAGTCTAAGTGACAGGACTAGCGAAACAAGTCCAATAGTCTCATATCGGATAAGAATGGATTGTGATTGAGTATATAATAATAATATATCTGGGCTTAAGTAGTTTGGACTCAACAAGTTATCATTACTAGTAGGCCCAAAATTGTGAGACGAATTTCGACTGAGTTAGGGTCTAAATGACAGGACTAGCGAGACAAGTCCAATAGTCCCATATCGGATGAGAATGAGACAAGTCCAATAGTCCCATATCGGATGAGAATGAATTGTGATTGGGTATATAATAATAATATATATCTCGGCTAAAGCAATTTGGACTCAATAAGTTATCATTACTAGTAGCCCCAAAATTGTGAGACGAATCTCGACTGAGTTAGGGTCTGAATGACAGGACTAGCGAGACAAGTCCAATAGTCTCATATCGGATGAGAATGAATTGTGATTGGGAATATAATAATAATATATCTGGGCTTAAGTAGTTTGGATTCAACAAATTATCATTACTAGTAGGCCCGAAAGTGTGAGACGAATTTCGACTGAGTTAGGGTCTAAAGACAGGACTAGCGAGACAAGTCCAATAGTCCCATATCGAATGAGAATGAATTGTGATTGGGTATATAATAATAATATATCTGGGCTTAAGCAGTTTGGACTCAACAAGTTATCATTACTAGTATTGTGAGACGAATCTCTGAGTTAGGCTAAATGACAGGACTAGCGAGACAAGTCCAAAGTTATCGGATGAGAATGAATTGTGATTGGGTATTGTGAGACGCTCGATGAGAATGAATTGTGATTAGGTTAGGAGTAGTGGACGACGAATTTCGACTGAGTTAGGGTCTAAAGAACTGGACTAGCGAGACAAGTCCAATAGTCCCATATCGGATGAGAATGAATTGTGATTGGATATAAAATAATAATATATCTGGGCTTAAGTAGTTTGGACTCAACAAGTTATTATTACTAGTAGGCCTAGGACTCAACAAGTTATTATTACTAGTAGGTCCGAAAATCTGAGTTAGGGTCTAAAGAACATGGCTAGCAAGACAAGTCCAATAGTCCCATATCGGATGAAAAGGACAGGACTAGCGAGATAAGAAGTTCAATAGTCCCATACCGAATAAGAATGAGTTGTGATTGGATATATAATAATAATTAGTCCCATACCGGATAAGAATAAGTTGTGATTGGATATATAATAATAATATATCTGGACTTAAATAATTTAGACCCAATAAATTATTATTACTAGTAGGCCGAATCGTTACACACAGGACAAGTTTTTTTTAAGTATACAGGATGTGAAGCTTCTTCTACATTTAAAACTTCATAGAAATACTTTAGAACGAAATTTGTCTAAAATTAAATAACACTAGAAATTTAACTGGACTCGAACTCAAAATTTCATACTATAATATCATGTTAAATTATATAAAATAACTGTTGTTCTCTAATAACTTACTTAAATGACTAGATATTTAACTGAACTCGAGTTCAAAATTTCATACTCTAATATTATGTTAAATTATATAAAATGATTGTTGTTCTCTAATAACTTAAATGACTAGAGAACGATATTTATATATTTTATATTCAACAAATTTCACCTCCATATTTGTATGAAATTTATATGAACCCTAACAATTATTTTTTTAAGCACTAATTTAACTCTCCACTCCTTGAAAAGCAAAACAAAAATTAAAAAAAGTTTAGGAAATAGAAGTATCACCAAAGCAAAGGGCACATTGAGATCCCCAACCACTCATCACCTCTAAAAGTCACTTTTGTTTCTTTAATTACTTTGGAGTTAGTTGACTTATATAAAGTTTAATATTATTTGATGAGGATTGTGATTACTATATTAATTTTTGTATAATGGAATTGGTTGGTAAGGTTATGTAATTGGGATCACCACTTAGAAAAAAAAATGATATTGAATTTTTTAGCAAATACTTAATTACATGCTTTTGTTCATATTTATTTCTTGTGACTTGCTCTTCTTATAATTTTCTTTAAAGAGGAAATAGAATTTATCAGAATTCACTATAACAAAACTATACTATAGCGACACTTTTAAATATTGCTAAAAGTTAAAAAAAAAATATTGCTGAAAAAAATATCGGTACTTATCATTAGTGTCGCTATATGTGCCGTCGCTAGGATGTATAGCGACACATTACTATAATATGTCCCAAAAATATGTCTCTATAATCTAATTTTGAATATAGATAGACTATAAATGGGACACTTGTAAAAAAGTGTCACAAATATGCATGTGTCCCTATAATCTAATTTTATTGTAGTGATTATGAACTATTTTGATTCGATTATTTTTAATTTGTTTGATTTAAGTCATTTACTAAATTTTATATTACAAAATTTAAGCTAGCACTTTACTTTAATAAATTCATAATTTACAGAAATTATGTAAAATGTTCTAATTAAATTCGTAAAGATAAGTGATATATTCGTATTTTGAAGTTAAAGTAGTTAGTAAAATCAAAAAAAAAAATTAAAAATTAAATTATCAAATTAATATAAGTGATCATATTTGAGATAAAATGGTGGCTTATGACCCTGAGCGGCTCTTATCCTACCAACTATAGAAAAAAAAAAAAAAATATTACATATTATAATTTTCAAATATTTATGTTTAATATTATGCAAATAATTGTGAATATTGATGCTTTTATGATTAACTATTTGGTTTGAAAGTAATATGCACGTTATTTTTTTCTTCATAAAATATCGTAGAGTTTATTGGTTATATTAAAGTTTTGGTGGGGATACTATTTTAATAAATTTGTTCGAAGAAATACTAATAATTGGTTATAATTTTTGTATAGTAATTTTTTGCTGCTATAAATAAAGGCTAAATTACAAAAAATTCTCCTGTAATATCCCGCTTTTTTACTTTGTCCCTCTGTCTTTTAAAAGCCTACATTTTGCTCTCTCGTAATTACCGAATTGTCTTTAGCGGGCAACGGCGTTAACGGAGAAGGTAAATTGACGAAAATGTCCTTATCTTATATTGGAGAGAGAATGGATTTTAGCTTATTTCCCGTCATTCTTGAAGGGTATTTTGGGTATATTCAATAATATTTTTTAAAAAATTGACGGTTCATTCACGGAATGGTGACGGCGAAGGGGTAAGTGCATATTTCGGTAATTACGAGGGGGCAAAATATAGGCTTTTAAAAGACAGGAGGCAAAGTAAAAAAGCGAGATATTATAGAAAAATTTTATGTAATTTAGCCATAAATAAAAGCCAAAGTTATACACTTCTTTCGTTTTGCTTTTTTCTAATTTTGCCTTCTTCTAAATACTAGGCTGGAATACTATCGATAGTATCAAGTCATTGGTATTATCAATTTTTTAATCTTTGGATTAAGCGATATGCGGTTAGGATGATAGTGGTTCTCTAGGATTTAGCGGTGGTTGGTTGAATAGTAAAAATATTAGAAAATTACTATAATCCTAACCGCACATTCTCTCATCCAATGGCTGAAAACTTGATAGTATTAATTACTTGATATTATCGATAGTATTCCAGCTGTACTTCTCTCTCTCTCTCTGTATAGGCTAAATTACAAAAAACCCTCATATAATATCTCGCTTTTTCACTTTACCCCCTGTCTTTTAAAAGTCTATATTTTGCCCCCTCGTAATTATCGAAATATGCATTTACCCCCCGCCGTCACCATTCCGTAAGTGAACCGTCAATTTTTTAAAAAATATTATTGGATATACCCAAAATACCATTCAAAATGGCGGGAAATAAGTTAAAACCTATTCTCTCTCCAATATAAGGTAAGGGCATTTTCGTCAATTTACTTCCTCCGTTAACGCCGTTGCCCCCTAAAGACAATTCGGTAATTACGATGGGGCAAAATATAGACTTTTAAAAGACAGGGGGGCAAAGTGAAAAAACGGGATATTACAGAAAAGTTTTCTGTAATTTAGCCATATATATATATTAGTATTTCGCCACAATAAAAAATCTATTTTATTTTTTTATTTCTCAAAAGCTTCACTATAGATGGTTGCAAAACTAAATAGTCATGAAGTAGGTGTAGTAAAAAATCATCTAAATTTTGAGTTCTAATTTCCAGATCTGAGTTTAATACTTTTTTATTGTCCTATAAGATAATTAAGGGCATGAATTAAGTATAAAAAAATGGCTAAATTACAAAAAAATTTCTGTCATATTTCGCTTTTCCACTTTACCCCTGTCATTTAAAAGTCGACAATCTGCCCCCTCGTAATTACCGAATTGTGCAATAACCCCCTGCCGTCAGTTGACCGTCAGTTTTTCTGAAAATATAATTTCATATACCCAAAATACCCTTAAAAAATATCCCTTAAAAAAAAAAAAAAAAAAAAACTTCGGAATAGAAAAGAAAAAAAAGGGCATTTTCGTCAATTTACCATTTCCGTTAACGTCGTTGCCCCCTAAAAATAATTCGGTAATTACGAGGGGCAGATTGTCGACTTTTAAATGACAGGAGGGTAAAGTGGAAAAGCGGGATATGACAGGGGAGTTTTCTGTAATTTAGCCTAAAATAATTAAATAAAAATTAGAAATATGTTCTGATACCATAATAAAGTAATGTGAAGCAATCATTATTTTTTAAACTCTTAAACATTTATTGAGTGATATTTTTATATTGTTAGATTCAATAGAATAAGCTTTCCAAATTCAGTGTAATTTATTTCAAACTAATACCCTCTAAGAAGAGTAATAGTATTAGGTTCTAATGAAAGAGTAATCAATCTCTTGCAAACTACTTAATCTATTTATTACCCCACAATAAACTTTAATTCATCAACATCAAAGCTTGTTAAAAATGGGACATGTGTCCTCTCAACTCTCTCACCCCAACTACAATATGCCTTTATTTGTACTACTCTATTATAAATAAAAGTTAGGTCATATCAAAGAACCAAAAATGCGACATCTGTCTCTCGACTTTCTCACCTCAACTGTAAACAATATGAGAGACAAATTTTATATCGAGCAGGCATTCACTGGTATAAGCAATTGGAGGCACAAATTTTACAAAACAATCTCAAGGACTGTAACGCCCTCAACAATTTCACATCGGATGGAATTATGATTGGGTGTATAAAAGATATGGACACGAGTAATAATAACTGAGTTTAAGTATTTTGGGCTGTGGATTGGACCTGAGTTATTATCGTTGCATTTGGTATCAGAGCCAATCACCAGCCGAAAGTGTGAGACGAGTCTCGACAGAGTCAGGATCTGAGAGACAAGGTGACGGAATTAATATGTCAGATGTTTGAATGACAAGGCTCTTGGGTTGTACATGTGTTTGAACTGATGAGGACGTCAGGCCTAAACGGGAAGAGTTTGTGACATTCCAATAGTTCCATATCGGATGAGAGTGGAATTGTATTTGAGTATATAAGAGACATGAACACTAATAATAATAACTGGATTTAAGCATTTTGAAATATGGTTTAGACCCAACGAGTTATTTTCGAAGCAATGCGAATCTCTCTCTCTCTCTTCTCTCTCTCTCTCTCTCTCTCTCTCTCTCTCTCTCTCTTCTCTCTCTCTCTCTCTCTCTCTCTTATGGTATTCTAAAATTTACGTGAAATAAAATTTAACATCGGAGAAAAACGAATCAAACAAAACTCATCTGATAGAGAGCTTACTAGGAGCAAGGGCTTTGGTGTGTGTGCTTCCATTTCAAAGTTTGCAGAAAAAATAAATTTGTGTAGAACATATTATTTTGATAATTATGTAGATATGAACAATACAAGGAGCAAAGTTCATTAAAAACTCCTTGATGACACACAATTGGAGTTTCCTTTGACATGGTAGCTAGGGTTTGGTATTTGCTTCCTTATATATATATATATATATATATATATATATATATATATATATATATATATATATATATATATATATATATATATATATATATATATATATATATATATGTATATACCAACCTTGCAACATAAACAATTAAAATTGTGTACACTATAAATATGCTAATCTTGTAATCTTTCTAAGTCCTTTTCTTCCTCATTATTCCAATGGAGTTGTTTATTTCCTTTGCTTCCACATTTTAACATCCATTAATTTCCTAACTAATAATATATACATACATGTTTTAGTTGGATTATGGGTCTTTGTAGTTGAGCAAATCTAAATGGGATTTTACTAATAATATTTTAAAATTATTTTTTTAATTTCCTCATATTTTTATTGGGTCATTTGGTCAACTAATGACACATAGAATAATATGGTAATAAGTAGGAAACTATATATGAATTAATACACTCATCATCATAATTAGATGTGGCTCAACTATAGTGCTTGAAAAAAAAAAAAAAAAAAAAAAAAAAAAAAAAAAAAAATCTAAACTGAGTTAATTAGGCCATTTGGGAGTGAACCCTAACTTTATTTGTTTTGATCAATATCCCCTTAATTTTTTAAGATTGTAATTCACATTAATTATATTTGCTAATTAATGGAATTAGTGATTTGCTTAATTTAATGATTATTTTGTTTATTTTACTATCGATTTTTTCACAAAGTGAACTACAGGTTCCATTAACAGTTAATAATTAATAAACTTGTGCACTTACTTTTTTTTTTTTTTTTTTTTTTTTTTTTTTTGTAACTGACTAAAATAATTTAATAAAAAAATTATACTTGACAATATTAATATATATTTTTTTTAAATAGTTGGGGTGTCAATTTCACAATAACTTATAATCTTCCAAAAAATAACAACCTATAATTGAGAGGGAATATGAACATATTTACCCCTAAATAATTGGAACTTACATTTACTACACCAAAATTGTTATATATATAAAACTACCCTTCTTACGTTCTAACTTTTTTCTAAAATACCCCTGAAGTTAAATTCTGTTAGTGTACCGTTTGGAGCTGCCGTTATCTGTGTGAAATTACCATTTTACCCTTTCAAATATACCCTTCTACCGTAACTAATTTTTCTTATGTACCCTTAAAATTTTCAATAGTTTTGGTAGATAGGGACAAAATAGGTATATCTGATAGTTTTCAACTCCGATTATTATTTAACTCTAGTTTAATCCTAGTTAACTTAACAAAGGGAAACGGTAGGGGTATTTTTAATAACGGTGGAACGTATGAAGGATATATTAAAAAGAAAAAAAAATAAGAGGGGTAAATCAGATATTTCTTCAGATTTCAGAGATACACAGACAATTATCTCATATATATATATATATATATATATATATATATAGAGATAGAGAGAGAGAGAGAGAGGAGAGAGAGAGAGAGAGAGAGAGAGAGAGAGAGAGAGAAGAGAGAGAGAGAGAGAAGAGAGCGCATTAGGCTCCTATAATATCTATAGTACTTGGACTTCGGTAGTATAATCTCATTTTGAACTTTAAAATGTTTAAATCAACGATCCACGTCATTAAAATTGATTTAGAGTATTTGAAGTTTTAGAAATAAAATTTCATATT
Organism: Tillandsia fasciculata; assembly: GCA_029168755.2. Classification (NCBI taxonomy): domain Eukaryota; kingdom Viridiplantae; phylum Streptophyta; class Magnoliopsida; order Poales; family Bromeliaceae; genus Tillandsia; species Tillandsia fasciculata. The sequence continues at coordinate 16,903,036 of CM054947.1, read as the reverse complement.
TTTTGACATAATTTACTTTATAATCAAACTATTTCAAAATTATTAATTTTTAATAGCTATTTTAACGAGTTTGTAGCTTAATGATGCAAAAAAAAAAAAAAACTAAATTTATTTAAATTTGGATGGAAAATACTTTAAACTATCTAAATCAAAATCAATATCTTTGATATTGAATTTAAAAGTTCTATTATCAATCAAATTTTAAAAATTATTCAATTTTCACCGCTCATTTTGACATAATTTACTTACTAAATAAACGATGTCGAAAAAAATTAAAATTTTATTCCAAAAGCTTTATATACTCTATATCATATTTAACGATACGAATCGTTAATTTGAACACCCAAGAATTAAAAATATTACAATAGTATTGAAGCTCCGATACTATAGAGATACTACAGTAGCGAAGCACTATATATATATATATATATATATATATATATAAAGAGAGAGAGAGAGAGAGAGAGTAGAGCTTATATACTTTTAAAAGCACAAACATATTCATGCTTACGAATTTTTTACTATTAAATTTGTATTGAGATTTGTGTTTTTATAAAGTTAACTAAAGAAAGATAAAGAAAAAATAAAAAGCACAAATTTCAATACAAATTCAATGGTAAAAATTTTACAAATATGAATGTGCTTATACTTTTAAAAGAATATAAGCTGTATTATATATATATATATATATATATATATATATATATATATATATATATATATATATATATATATATATATATATATATAATCCCAACCGCACATCCTCTCATCTAAGGACTAAAAACTTGATATATAACACCAATTTTTTGGTAATATCGATACTATTCTAGCCGGACACACACTCTCTTTCCTCTCTCTCTCTCTCTCTCTATATAGAGAGAGAGAGAGAGAGAGAGCTAGGCTGGAATACTATTAATAGCACCAAGTTTTTATTGCTATTAAGTTTTTAACCCTTGGATTAAAAAATTGTATGGTCGAGATGATAGTGGGTCCCTTGGATTTAATAGGTGGTTGAAAAAATAGTAAAATTTAACGGGTGAAAATAATCGAAGAGGTTGATCTAAGAATATGAAATTTGATAGTAATAAATATTTGATGCTATCGATAACATCGGGACTGATTCTCTCTCTCTCTCTATATATATATATATATAAAGCAATCCACTTGTCCCTTTTGAAGTTTACAAGTGAATTTTGTATTATTTTTTCTCTATTACTTTTTGCAAATATAGAGCAATTATTTTCACACACTAATTAAAAACCACTATTTCAAAACCACTATTTCAATATTAGAGCAAAGTGATATTCAATAGTAAAAAAATATGCTTAAAAAATAAATGCGTCTAATAATATTAGCCAGAAATATGCATGATACCCTAATAATCTCACATGAGATTAGATTTATGATTTGGTATATAAGAGATATAGACACTAGTAATAACAACTGAGTTTAAGTATTTTAAGCTGTGATTTGAGCCCAACGAATTATTATTGCTAGTGGGTCATATCGTTATATTTGGTATCAGAGTCAATCACCAACCGAAAATATGTGACGAGTCTTAGTTGAGTCTGGGTCTAGATGACAGGACTAGCGAGATAAGTCTCACATCGCATGGTGATCTTAGATTATGTGTATGTTTGGACCGACGAGTACGTCAGACCTAAACGAAAAAAATCTGTGACACTCCAATAAGAATATATAAGAGATATGGACACGACTTAAATATTTTGGAATGTGATTTGAGCTCAACAAATTATTATTATTATTAGTGGATCGAATCGTTACATAATATTAATTATGAGAATATGGTTTTCGAATCTAATAATAAAGATCCTAATCCAAGTAATGAATGAGACAACTATCTACATAAAAAGTGACCATTAAGTCCATTAAAAATTTATCTTAAAAAGATAAGAAATAATATTACTTTAATTATTTCTTGCAATTAATAAGGGCTTCACAAAAATAACATTTGACCTAACTTTTGTTTGCGAAAATGACAAGCGTTAGTATCCATCATTTTCTGCTTCATTTCTAAGGCTCCCATTGACAAATAGATTCATGAGTTTATTTGTGAAGTTAATTATTATTCATCTCTCCTTTTATTTTTTTTTTTTTTTTTTTTTTTTGCAAATAATAAATTCTTATGTTATTTTTTATTTAATCTATATAGATGTTTATTTTTCATTCTTTCTACGTCTTATATACCTCTACCTCACATATTTATTTTTATTTTTTTATATTACTGCACAATGAGTGACGTTATTAACATAATTAATTTTAGACTAAATTAGAGAAAATTTTTCTAGAATATCTTGTTTTTTCACTTTGCCCCCATATTTTTAAAAGCCTACATTTTACCCCCTCGTAATTACCGAATTATCTTTAGAGGCAACGGCGTTAACGGAAAAGATAAATTGACGAAAATGTCATTACCTTATATTAGAGAGAATGAATTTTAACTTATTTCTCTTTATTTTTGAAGGGTATTTTAGGTATATCTAATAATATTTTTTTAAAAATTGACGGTTCACTCACGGAATGGTGACGGCAGGATAAATACATATTTCAGTAATTACGAGGGGGCAAAATATAGTCTTTTAAAAGACAAGAGGGCAAAGTGAAAAAGTAAAATATTACATGAAGGTTTTTTGTAATTTAGCCTTAATTTTAATATCAACATATAGATTTAATGAATCTGATCTGATCTGATCTGCTATGGTTGTACCAAAATTAGTCTACTAAATTTTTATCCGGCCAAATTTTACATAAAATTATCAATTAATTTCTAGCCCTTATTAATTACCACTAAGAAAATATTAGCCATGTGCTCAAAACATACCACCAAATATTAAGTTAATGTAAATATAATAATAATCTACAAATTATAATATATATATATATATATATATATATATATATATATATATATATATATATATATATATATATATATATATATATAAATTTTTCTGTAAATATTCATTTTTCACCTTTTTTTTTTTTTTTTTTACTTTTAAAAATCTGTATTTTATCTTAATAAAATTTAAAAAATATTTTCAGGAATTATGGCGTTAATGGAGATGGCAAAATAAGCAAATTGTCCCTTACTTCTTCTATAAAAATATATATATATTTTTTAATATATTTTTATTATTTATAAGAGTTTTTTTTTTTGTATAAATATAAGATATGAACAGAATAGCGATAGAATCCTAACGGAGGGAGGTTAAATGTAATAATTTAAAATTTTAATGAAATAAAATATAAATTTTGAAAATTAGATAAAAAATATTTATAAAATAATTATATATATTTTAGCCAAAAAAAATTACCACCCTTATTCCCAATATTGTAATACCTATAATACCTATTGTCAATATATATATATTTTAGGAGATGAACATATATAGAAACCCTTTTTGTAAATATCAAGTACCCCAAAACGTAAGGTGCAACAACAGCTGACCTAACACCATTCAATTAATATAATAAATTATAAATATCTTTCAATGCTTTTGCTATCTCTTTAGTTTGGAGAAAGAATATATATATATATATATATATATATATATATATGCTAAATTACAGAAAACTTTTTTATAATATACTATTTTTTTATTTTGCCTCCTCTGTCTTTCAAAAGCCTACATTTTGCCCCCTCATAATTACAAAATTATTTTTAGGGGTAACGAAATTAACAGCACATGTGAAATGACAATAATGCCCTCCTTCTAACCCATCTTCTTTTCCTCAACGTGAAGGCAAGAAAAAATCCTAGTTCTTTTCTCCTCTTCTTTCCCCTCAATGATCGTAATGTCGTCGCCGCCGTTGAAGCCGGAGCCGGAGGGGAGAAGATCCGGGCGGGCCTTCCCTACTGCGTCGCGCACAGGGGCACCCGCACGCACGCGCCGCGCATGGGAGCAAGCGCCCGTCAACGTGCCCTGCGCCAGGAGCGAGCGCCCGTCGCTGCATGTTGCCGCGCCTAGCCGCGCAGGCCCGAGTGGCGACTGCGCCGACGATCGCTGGGGGCTCCCGACGATGTCGGCGGCGGGATCCCTCACGGAGCGACGGAGCGAGGGAGAAGAAGGGGTTGAAGGATATTTTCGGTATATTATCTAAGAAATTGATGGCTAACTAACGAAATGGATGGCTAACTAACGAAATGCTGACGGCGGGATGCAAATGCACAATTCCAGAATTACGAGGAGGCAAAATGTAGCCTTTTGAAAGACAGGGAGGCAAAGTGAAAAAAGGTATATTATAGAAAGATTTTCTGTAATTTAGATATATATATATATATATATATATATAGAGAGAGAGAGAGGAAGGTTTGATAACCAAGATTTTCTCAAATAGGCAAGGGAGTTGGTGCAAATTATTTGATGATTGTAGAAAAAAAAAAGATTAATTCTGTACAGATCTTTGAAAACATATCAAATAACAAATATATTTTTTTAAAAATTAATTTTTTATATTTATTTTTTAAAAAATTTAATATTATTTATATATATTATTCTTATTGTCTATCTCTATTAGAAAATTTTAGTTAATCATAAATTAAATGCTTAATTTTAATTAGATAAAAAAAAATTCTTTTTATTCTTTTTATATTATAATTATTAAAATGGCCATAATAATGTATTTGTAAGAATATATTTATTATTTGATATGTTTTCAAAAACCTATATATAATTAATCTTAGGACAGAATTAGTCTCGTACTTTTTGAGATGAATTCTGAACGAATTAATTTTTATCCTATTTTTTATTATTATTTAATATTTTAATTTCGATAAATTTAGATTTTTATTTTCTTTACAGATCAAAATTTATTTAAATTTTATTATTATTATTATTATTTATTTTTAGTCCCACATGCTGGATCCATTCCCATCCCTACTTGAGAGCATGTGAGGAGCATTGAATTTACAATAAAAGCATTAATTTATACTGTGCCCAAACTTCGTTTTCCAAATTAATGAAGAGAAAGCACATTTTTTGCCCAATTTGAGATCATCTCCCAAACTTTGAAAACTATTAAGTTCAGGTAGTAAACTCCGTTTATATCTTATATGCTTTTAAAAGTATAAGTTCATTCATAGTTATAAAATTTTTAGGCTAAATTACAGAAAATTTTTTTATAATATTCCGCTTTTTAACTTTGCCCCCTGTTTTTTAAAAGTCTATATTTTATCCCCTCGTCATTACCAAATTGTCTTTAAGGGGCAACGGCGTTAACGGAGGAGGTAAATTGACGAAAATGCCCTTACATTATATTGGAGGGAAAAGATAATGGAGGGAAGAGAAAGGGGTTTAGACTTATTTTTCGCTATTCTTGAAGGGTATTTTGGGTATATCCAATAATATTTTTAAAAAAACTGACGACTCACTCAGGGAATCGTGACGGCGGGGGTAAATGCATATTTCGGTAATTACGAGGGAGCAAAATGTAGGCTTTTAAAAGACATGGGGGCAAAGTAAAAAAGAGGGATATTACAGAGAAATTTTCTGTAATTTAGCCAATTTTTTATCATTAAATTTGTATCGAGATTTGTGTTTTTTACTTTTTTATTCTTTTTTTAGTTGACTTTTCAATAGCACAAATTTTAATTCAAATATAATGATAAAACATTTACAAGCATAAATTAGCTTGTACTTTTAAAAATATATAAGTTCTACTATATATATATATTGGAATTCGAATGGTACGGATACCAAAATTTTATTGGAATTCGAATTTAAATTTGAACGAAAGAGATTTATCTAATATTAAAAAAATAAAAATTTAATAAATTTAGATTCGGGTATGAATTTTGATTATACCCGACCCGAATCCGAATTAATTTTCCATAATATAATATATGTCTATATAAATATTTGATATTATATTTAAATTTATATGTTAAAAATTTAGATTTAATGTAATATATTTGGAAATATTATTAAGAGAAATAATTATTTCGGGTGTGGGTTTTCAGGTTCAGCTTATATTTTGAATTTTTGGTCGGGTTTGAATTTAGATACAAATTTTTAAAATCTGTCTAAATCGAATTCGAATTCGAGTTTCGAGCTTGATAATCGGATACGTGTTCGGATCTTTGATAAGTCGCTCCGAATCCGATAGTTAACACCTCTACTTATCCCCCTCCCCACGCCCCCTCATATCCGAACCAAACAATGCCTCGATAACATATTTTTTTGATCTGTTTTATATTAGATCGATTTTTTAGTCGACAAACTCAATCTCAATTTGTACTAAAGCTCAAGTGGGTTTGAGTTTTTTTTTTTATCTCATTAAAGATAAAGACTATAATGGCCCAATACCATCCTAAGTTGGTCCAATATGACCTACTAAATGAAGGGCCTTCTCACAAAATAGCAATTTATGGGTGGTTTGAATGCGCAAAGTTGCAACTACACTACAATTGTAACTGTATACATATCCAAATTTAATATTTGATTTAAGGCATTTGAATTCAACTACTGCAGTTTGAATTACACGAAGCGGTTCGTAGCAGGAGTTGAAATTATGTTTACGTCCCTAACAATCTTATAAATAAAAAAAAGATTAAATTACAGAAAACCTTTCTGTAATATTCTGCTTTTTCATTTTGCTCCCCTGTCTTTTAAAAACCTATATTTTATTCCCTCGTAATTACCAAAATATGCATTTATTCCCGCCGTCACCATTCCGTGAGTGAACCGTCAATTTTTAAAAAAATATTATTAGATATACCCAAAATACTCTTCAAAAATGATGAAAAATAAACTAAAATTCATTCTCTCCAATATAAGGTAAGGGCATTTTCGTCAATTTACCTCATCCGTTAACGCCGTTGCCCCCTAAAGACAATTCGGTAATTATGAGGGGGCAAAATATAGGCTTTTAAAAGACATGGGGGCAAAGTGAAAAAACGGAATATTACAGAGAAGTTTTTTGTAATTTAGCTATAAAAAAAAATATTTTTTTTTTCTACATAGGGAATAATCTTGCCATGTAAATATATATTTTCAACTGTATACAATCAAACAAATTATTTATAGTTGCAACACTTTTTACTGTATCCGACCAAACAAAATGCACGTAATTGGGAGTGCTGCATTACCGGCTGTAAGCATCTCCGACAATGAGTACGGATACTCGAAATTTTATCCAAATTCGAATTCGAACAGAATAGATTTATCCAATCAGATACGGATATTAAAAATAAAAATCCAACGGATTTAAATTCGGATATAAATTTTGAATGTACCCGACCTGAACCCAAATTGATTTTACCTTATATAATATATGCGTATATAAATATTTGATATTATATTTAAATTTATATTTAAAAAAAAAATAATTATTTCAGGTTTGAATTTTCGAATTCGAATTTGGATTTTAGATTTAAATTTTTGGTCAGATTCAAATTTGGATATGAATATATAAAATTCATCGGATTCAAATTCAAATTTGGGTTTGGCATTTAGTAGTCGGATTCGGGTTCGAATTTTTATAAACCCGCCCCGAATCCGAACTCACAACTGAAAAACCAGTTGTTGCAGATTCTTAGAACAGTTCTAATCAAACAGCAGCATTATGTACAAATACAAAAGCCAAAAGAATAAACACAGAATCCATAGAAGTTCACTAGAGTTGTATTGAGTGAATTTTATATATGGCAATTTACTATACAAAACAAAAAAAAAACTTTGGTTCAAGTGTAACACTAATGAAAAATGTAAAAATATGCGTTTCAATTCCAATCACTACATAAATCTACTTAAGATCAATAAGATCTCCAAGATCTCTGTAAAAACGCATCGGCAAAAGAAAAAAAAAAAAATGCCAAGAATCTAGCAAAAATTCTCGTCGTCTAACCGAAGCCGAGCGATTTCGGCGCTAACTCTAACAAGGGCTCCAAAGCACTCGGTGCGATCTTCCTCGCAAAGAGGAAACAAATCGTCGAATTACGATTATTGTACGGACAAGTGTGCCCCTCGAGAATCCTCCCTAAAAACGCCTCGGTGATGTCGAACCTCCCAAATGTAGCCGGATGGGCGCCGCCTCTCGACCAATCCACATAAGTAACACTCCTATTCGCCAGTAGATGCGGCGATTCGATGGCGAGCAGTGTGGGGAAGTAATGCTCGTCCACGTAACAATGCGGGCGGCAGAATTTTTTAAACTTGGGGTAGTAAACGGTGTCTTTGACTATAGAGACCGCGAGCTTTCGGCTGACTTCGAACCACTGAGACCCCTTTCGCCATTGCGAGATGTCGACTTCGGGCAACATGTTTTCGTTGTAGCGGCCCCTGCCGTAAGGGCCGGGGTCGTCGATTATGCCCATGAAGCTGTGGACGGACTTGGATAAGTATTTGTAGGTGGTGTTGAAGCTGCGGAGAGGGATGCACGATTCAGAAAGGAGGACGAACCACTCGTTGGAGAGGTCGAGCAGTGCGTTGGCGAGCAAGCGCCGCTCGGCATCACACATGCTCATCTCACCCCACTCAGATACCTGAAAGTTTGGAAAACATAACTAAAAAGTCAAACAAAGAAGATAATCAAGAGTAGCATTTTGCTTTCCAGCTCCGACTCCGCAAAGCAAATAAACTTGCATTTTCGGTAAGTCTAGCTACGTATATATATGCTGAAGCAACGTTCTTATCAAATTGCTAGCACATCAGAGATCTCCTGCAGTCTAATAAGTAGTACATAGGCTTAAATTAGGTTTTTAGTAGGAAATAGGGACGACACTTAAGAATCGCTCCTGTGACTAGGCATGTATTGTACGAAAAGACCGCTGCACAGCATAGAATGGAATATAAAGCACAGAAGAGAAAGAGATAATAATTCAGCTTGCTCTGCTACGTCAAGTACTACGAACTCTTATTTGACGAACCCCAATCACTCAATGACTAATTAATCCTTTTCCACTTTGTACATTTTTTTCTTCTTTTCCTTTAATCCCTCGGTCAAGAATATCACTAGTACAGTAGTACAGAACTATTATCTCTAAATAGTTGAGTATTTAGAAAATATTAAATGGTACGAGGGCAGCAAAATCTGTTCAGTTGAGCCATTTCATGTTTGCGCACGCAAACCGAACATGGAACAAAAGAAATGTCTAGTACTTATACACCACGTGATTCAACCAATCCAAGAGTCACCAACATTCATGCGACTAAAAGTGAGATATGAGTTTTCGTGGAAAATGGGCTGGCCATAGTTTGTTAGAAGAGAGGATCAGTTGTCCTTTAACCGACCGAAATCAGATAAGATGAGAATTAATGTTCTTTACATAACAGGTTGAGTTTCAACAATATGCGCAATTCATGAAGCAGATTCCAGCAAAGGGGAAATCCTCCGACCAAATCCGACTGGTTCAAATCAATTTTGACATAGGGACGCGATTGAGCTTGCCACAGGTCCAAACTATCTTAAGTTAAGCTCCTGCCAGGTTAAGTTGAAAATATAGTTCATTTTTGTCCCAACACCTGGATCGGCTTTGGCTGAACATTAATTATGAGCCGGAATGCCAAAATTCCAATGCATTACTACTACAAAAACTGAGGTTAGAACATCACCGTCTGCTAGATCCTACGAATGCTAAATAAACTGCCTCCTAACAGCTTTTCCACGAAATCTCATCCAAATTTGTCGGTCTAATCTCTGAACTCCATATAAGTTCAATCAAACTTCAGGAGATGCACATTTGAGAACAATACAACCTTCAGAATTCTAATAGAAAAGCCAATAGAAGAATTTATGTGCCAATTATCTGCTCCGCAATGAATATTATAAGCTTGTTTTAGAACATGAACAAGTTGACCTATTAATCCACTTTTGGAGTTGTGGCACAGTGGGCATAGTTAGCTCAAGACAAGTCGCTCCAGCTTTGAAAAAAAGCCAGATTATCCAAATTCCAGCTGTTATTTCAAAAGCAAGAGTGCTTCTGATGTGGCCTGTATGGAAAATGACCAACAAGGGAACAGTGGACTCGAGGATTAACTTGTACACTTGTTGGCCTTCTTTAAGAACTTGTTTTTGGCGCAACCCAAAGAGCATATTATGATGAATATTCTGACTCTAAAAAGATGACATGGTACAACAAGATTGTTTTAGGGTAAACCCAAGAGAATATTCTACTGAATATTTTAACTCTAACAAGATGAGATAGCACTTTAAAAAACGTAAATGCATTAAGTATTATCAGAAACCTCTAGGTGACAAACATGTAAGCTTTTATGCTAGATTCCAAGATGTATAGCACATAATGAGTATCCAGTAAACATATATTTGATTGTCCTCCAAACTCATCCATGTTTGGCATAATCAATTTTGCTGAGATTATAGAATATCCAACTACTCTTCTATCTATTTCACCTCTCCCAAATCTTCTTCCTTAGCGCTAAACTATTTTAGTGATAGAGCCTAACAAGCCTTACATGCTCTCCTTGTAGAGCTAAGAAGAAAACGAACACCTTTAGAAACACTCATAAACTGTTTAAGATGATATCACTGTGAACACTTTATTCAGATATAATTTGTACACAAATAGACCATCCTAACAAGCCAACGACCTTTGCCTGTCCCATAAAGCACATCTCAGATAAAATCCCTGAAAATAATTCCTTGAAGAACCGATGATTTCTTGAATAAGTTGCCACAGTCCCTCCAATCCTTGATATACTACAAATATAAAAACTATGAAGTGTATCCGCATCATATGAAGCATCATTATAAGCTACTACAATGGAATCACCGTTAGAGATGGAAAGACCTCTTAAGCCCAGAAGTTGCTCGATCCATGATCCAATGTAAACGAAAAAAAATAAATGGTCCAATGTTCTTTGTAAAACTGCAAGTGCTCTAGTGACTCTTAATCTTATTTCTGATCTGATTGCCATGTCGTAGCCCAAAACAACAAAATCACGTATGATTTCCATCTCATGTAAAGCTACTTATCAGACCCTTTTGGGCTCCATGATATAATTTCACGACGAAATATCTTATCGTGCTCTAGTGTCTTGAACCTTACTAATGACAAAAACTTTGGACTAAGACCCTACTTGGATGTCGGAATAAGATATCCATTGATAACTAATTCCATACGAAGATTTTCCTGCATGATTGGAAGCTTGCATTTTGATTTTTGCTCCTTGAAAGTTCTTGTCGTCCACGATTTGTGGGATAGCGCATTTCACCTATAAGGTGGTATATCTTATTCAAAAAAAAAAAACTTGAAGGCCAAATATAGTATTCATTCTAGACATTTGACCACGCTCCTCGCCTACCAAACACTATATGCTTCTTAAGTAAATAGAAGAGATATATCAAATAAGATACTCATGCATCCAAACAGGGCCTAAATGAGGTCGATGGGTAAAGTTTACTTTGCATCTTTGAAGAAGAGGAGAGCAGTGAATCAACAAAAATGTCATTACCTGCAAGATCAAGAAAACCTAAGAGCCTCCTATAAACCTAGACATGAGCAACCAAGAACATCAATAATACCACCTACAAGCACATATTTTTTAGCTCGTGTCTCAAAACGACCAAGCTAACTCGCACAAAAAAAAAAAAAAGATGTAAGTACAATTATCGAAGATGTGGATATTCTATTTGCAAAAAACTATTTCTAAAGTAATGATAACAATGCACGGCATCTAGGTAGGATTTACACATTAAAAGATACTAAACTAGTGGCCTGTTGCCACGACTAAAATGCGAAAAGACGAAAGGGTTATGGTTACAATTAAAATGGCTCCAATTAATATCGCACTAGGAAGAAATAAAAAGAGTAAAACCTATGGTATTGATGCTAAACAAAATATCACGCAATGAGCTAAGATCAGCTATGCACATCATACTTTTTCAAAGAATCAGAACATCCTAAATGCAAACTTAAAAAAAGTCGAAAAAGATACCTTACTGGGAATCTGCCTCTTGTAGAAAACCGAATCAGAGGTGAAGTTGGCCTCATAAGAAGGAAGAGCATGGATGTAAATCGAGTAAAGCCCTTCATGGCCTTCGAAGAACTTCTCCCACAACGGCGAGAGCGGCAACGGCCCTCTCGTCAAGAACATGAATGCAATCTTAGGAATCCTCTTGAAAGGATAATTCTCCACAAGCGGCGCAAACGACGCCCGCCACAAGAGCTCGTCGTCACTCATCGCGTGCGACAAGATCGACGGCGGCCGGATCCACCGGTCGAGGCCACTCGGCTGCTCCTCGAAGCACGGCTTGAATGTGGATTGAGCTTGCATTACAATGTCCTGGACCTTGATATGCCGGGCCATGTACATGCTAAAGAGGGAGAACCCAACACCCAGAACAAGGAACACAAGGAAAAACTTCAAGAGTACCAACTTGAACACCCTCGGCTGCGACCTCTGAATCGAATCCTTCACATCCTCCATAGAAGAAACCCTAGAATTCATCTTTACAACACAAGAAATCGACCAAAAACACAGTTTTTACTTCTGGGCACTTCGATTCGAAGCTATCTCTCCATCAAAAACACGTAAACGGCCTACAATCTAGGGTTTCGGAGAAATCACTCAACAAAATCGCATCTTCAAGAGAAATGGCCATCCGAGAACTGCAATTCACTCATTTGGCACAGCACAGCGCCGATCAAATCCTAGATATCGTATTTTACTCGGAATCAAAGCGAACCCAGTAGAGGAATGAGGATTCCACTCATTTTAATCGTAAAACACAGAACATAGCAGATTCAGAGCTAATCCCCTTCTCCTAGTCCAAAATCGGATACTGGGAAGTGATCTTTACCTTAAATGGGATCAAATTAAGGCGCGTTTTCGATCAAATCGGGCGATTTCACCTCGTGCGAGGCTCAGATCTGTGAAGAGAGAGAGAGAGAGAGATTAGAGAGGAGAATTAGAGAATGGAATCAAGAGAGAGAGAGAGAGAGAGAGAGAGAGGAGATCTCGGGGGAGAACTCCGTGGACCGTGGTCCACTGTGGACTAGTACATGTATATATATATATATATATATATATATATATATATATATATATATATATATATATATATATATATATATATATATAGTTGTGCTGGAATGCTATTGATAGCATAAACCCAATTTTGCCACCCATTTTGTAGCTCTTGGATCGCATTGAGATTCGTGCAAGTTCTTTAATTAAAAAGAAAATTTTTTTATTTTTTACTTTTTCTTTTTACTTTTTCTTTTTTTTTTTTCATTAAAGAGCCTGCACGAATCTCAATGCGATCCAAAGGCTACAAAATGGGTGGCAAAGTTGGGTTGGTGCTATCAATAGCATTCCAGCCCAACTCTCTCTCTCTCTCTCTCTATATATATATATATATATATATATATATATATATATATATATATATGGCTAAATTACAGAAAACCCTCCTCTAATATCCCGCTTTTTCACTTTACCCCCCTGTCTTTTAAAAGTCGACAACCTGCCCCCTCGTAATTACCGAAATATGCATTTACCCCCTGCCAGATATGAAAGTCCATCCATGAGCCTCTAATGGATGCATTTACCCTTTCCCCCCTGCCAGATATGAATTGGTTTCTTACCAATTTGTTACAAGCAATTGGCTCATTAGAGGCTCATGGATGGACTTTCATATCTGGCAGGGGGGTAAATGCATATTTCGGTAATTACGAGGGGGCAGGTTGTCGACTTTTAAAAGACAGGGGGTAAAGTGGAAAAGCAGGATATTAGAGGGGGGTTTTCTGTAATTTAGCCTATATATATATATATATATATATATATATATATATATATATAACTATACTGATTTTTTAGCCTTTAAATTAAGGGATGCGCGGTTAGGATAATAGTGGTCTCCTAGAGTTTAGTGGGGATTTGCGGTTAGGATGATAGTGGTCCCTAGAATTTAGTGGGTGGTTGGTTGAATAGTAAAAGTTCTAGAGAATCACTATAGTCCCAACCGCACATCCTTTCATCCAAGAGTTGGAAACTTGATAGCACCAATTACTTGGTGCTATCGATAGTATTCTGGCCGGACTTTGCTACAAATTTTTTAGCTCTTGAATTAAGGGATGTGGGGTTAGGATGATATTGATTCTCTAATATTTAATGCGTTGTTGGTTGAATAGTAAAAATTCTAGGAGATTACTATAATCCCAACTAGAGGTGGCAATCCAGCTCGTTGTTGGCAAGCCAGCTCGTGTTCGGCTCGAAATGAGCTCGAGATCGAATCGCTCGTTTAGTAAACGAGCCGAACACGAGCCGAATTTTTCAGCTTGTTTAATAAACGAGCCGAACACGAGCTGGCGTCAGCTCGCTCGTGTTCAACTCGATAACAACTCGAATATATATATATATATATATATATATATATATATATATATATATATATATATATATTACTATTTAAATTTTAGGCTATTAATTTTTTATAAATTTTAATTATTAGATTAAAATTTTAATTTTTAAAATTTTTTTCAACTTTACACCTAATAGTAGAAATGAAAATTAAATTTGTTGTTCACGAGTCAGCTCGTGTTCGGCTCGTTAATAAACGATCTGAACACGAGCTCAATTTTTCAGCTCGATATTTAAACGAGTAAGTTCGTGTTCGGCTCATTTATTAAACGAGCCGAACACGAGCCGACCCCAGCTCGCTTGTGTTCGGCTCGTTGACAGCCCTAATTCCAACAGCACATTTTTTCATTCAAGAGTTAGAAATTTAGTAACACCAATTATTTACTGCTATCGATAGCATTCCAATCCGACTCTCTCTCTCTCTTTCTGTCTCTCTCTCTATATATAGTAGAGCTTATATATTTGTAAAAATATAAGCCAATTTATGCTTGTAAATTTTTTATCATTAAATTTATATTAAAATTTGTACTATTATATATATATATATATATATATATATATATATATATATATATATATATATATATATATATAAAGCACAAATTTTAGGGGATCACTATAATTCCAACCGCACTTCATTTCATTCAAGGGTTAAAAATTTAGTAGTACCAATTATTTAATTATTTAGTGCTATCGACAATATTCCAACCTAACTCTCTCTCTCTCTCTCTCTCTCTCTATATATATATATATAGTAGAGTTTATATACTTTTAAAAGTACAAATCAATTTTTTTTTTGAGAGAAAGGTAGCATGCTACCCGCTTTGTTTATTTTTTAAATAAACTTAGCTGGAAATATGAAGCAACTAGGCTTCGAACTCGGGTCTCGGATAAATTTTTTATTATTAAATTTGTATTGAAATTTATGCTACTACCTGTACACCCCAAATGGGGTGTACATCCTACACCCACCCCATCCTGGGATGGGTATTCCTCCACTCGTCCCATCGAGTGAAATTCATCCCATCCCAGAATAGAGTGGGTGTAAGATGTACACCCCAATTGGGGTGTACATCTAGCATTAACCATATACCACAAACTTCGAAATTGGAATATGGGTTTTTTATTTTTTTTTGAAATTTTGTAGGGCTCTTTGGAGTGAGCTAAATTTTGACTGGTGTGGTGGACCAGGTTTAGGGGATTTTTTTTTGTTCTCAGGGAAGTGGGGACCAGGTAGGGGTGAAAATAGAAAGGGCGCAGATTCCACGACAATGGAAAATCTCATGACCATGTGGAATGATGGGTTAAAAAATATAATATATATATATATTACACAATAAAATTATGTTAGACAATAAAATTCGGATCCATGCCTAACCACTAACCCAAAATTATGTTAGGCAATGGATTTTATTGCCTAACATAATTTTGGGTTAATAGTTAGGCATGGATCCGGATTTTATTGCCTAACATAATTTTATTGTGTAAGATATATATATATATATATATATATATATATATATATATATATATATATATATATATATGAGTCCAGCTATTATACTATCGATAGTACCAAGCATTTGGTACTATCAAGTTTTCTTCCCTTAGATCAATTCCTTTAATTATTTTTATTCATTAGATTTTACTATTTTTCCAACACCTATTAAACCCAAAGGGCCCACTATCATCTCAACCACACATCTTTTAATTCAACGATTAAAAACTTAATAGCACCAATAACTTGGTACTATTAATAGTATTCCAGCGTAACTATATATATATATATATATATATATATATATATATATATATATATATATATAAAGTAAAGCTTGCATATTTTTAAAAATAAAAGTCAAATTATGCTTATAAATTTTTTACCATTGGATTTGCATTGAGATTGGTGCAATTATAAAGTAACTAAAAAGATAAAAAGAAAAAGTACAATCGCACAAATCTCAATCTAAATCCAATAGTAAAAGTTTCACAAGTATGGTTGAGCTTGTGCTTTTAAAAATATATAAGCTATACTCTCTCTCTCTCTCTCTCTCTCTCTATATATATATATATACCATTAGATATATATCTTTCATTAATTTTTTTTTTAGATCATTCTATTTCACCAACCACCCACTTAATTCAAAGAGTCCACTATCATTCTAACCACACATCTTTTCATCCAAAAATTAAAAACCCACAAGTACCAATAACTTGATAATTTTATAAAAGCATAGAAGTTTAATTTTTATATATATATATATATATATATATATATATATATATATATATATATATATATATATATATATATATATATATAGGGAGAGAGAGAGAGAGAGAGAGAGAGAGAGAGAGAGTACGGCTACTGTGCTTGTATAAGCACCAAGCAATTGATGCTTATAAGTTTTCTACTGCTAGATCTAATTCTTTGATTAATTCTACCCCTTAGATCATACTATTTCACCAACCACCCACTAAATTCAAGGGGCCCACCATCATCCTAACCGCACATTTCTACATTCAATGGTAAAAAACTCATAAGCACAAATAACTTTGTAGCATAGAATCTCAATTATATATATATATATATATATATATATATATATATGTATATATATATATATATATATATATATATATACATATATATATATGTATGTATGTATGTATGTATGTACATACATACATACATACATACATACATACATATATATATATATATATATATATATATATATATATATATATATATATATATATATATATATATATATATATATATATATATATGGTAATGTGTATAAAAAATTTATTGATTTTCCGTATTGATAAAAGTGTGTGATCTTTTTTTGCTTTTATATATTTGATCCAGATTTTTAAGAAACTTACCAAAATATTTTTATTTTCTTTTCTCTTTTTTTTTCGTTCTTATTTGCTCCGCTCGAGGTTCGTCTTCCTGCTCTTCTCCTTCCTAAGCTTGCTGCCTCACTCCCACGTCCCACGGAACGTCTAATTTGCCGTTGCCATTGACCTCATTGGAGCACCGTTCCTCGACACTGCTCTTGTCGTGCTCGCGCTTGCGCCCGCGCCCACTCCTAGGCCTATACATATCTGATGGGCACAACATCGCGGGCGCGAGCACAGGCATGGGGGGAGCAAACGTGGCTTTGAGGGGCGGCACTCCAACGAGGTCCATGGCGGTGGCAAGTGTAGTGGCGAAGGAAAAAAATGTAAAGGATAGAAAAAAAAAAAAAAAAAAAAAATCTTTTGAGAAAATTATTATGTATTGTTGCTACTACAAGAAAGGGTAATTAAGAACCAACGAAGAAGAAGTAAGAAGATGAAGTTGCACAATTTCAGAACAAATTTATACTATTTGAGATGAACTCTCTACATAACTTGGCCCAATTAATTAGCTTGACATTTAATTAATAATAGCCACAATATATTGGTATTATTGGGGAACCATGTATAATTATTAGACTACCGTATTATGTGTTGTTCTCTGTCGAGTCAGTGTCAGTGTGTGGTTTCCTACTATGTCAGTAGTAGGGGGATTAGTGTGTATTATCGAGAATTAGTTGGGTGTGAGATTATAACCTTTGTGTTGATGCTACTGTTGGGTCAAGGGCAATGTAGGAGAGTTCTTGATTTATTACCGAGAGTTAGTTGGCAGTGTGATACTGAGATATATATCATAATTTGGCCAGTTGACAGTTTATTTGATATGTTGATCATCGCATTTGACTATAGCGTGTAGGGGTCTCATTGAGCTATACTGTGATGTGTATTCTCGTTGGGGTTGCGCCTCTCGAGTACCACTCCGGAATATGGCCAATTCCATAGTGTGAGGTGTTAGTTTATTACGTGCAAGCGGGGCACGAGTCGGTGTGGTTCTGAACACATAGTGACACCGGCTTAATCGGACCTATGAGCAAATCGATACACGATTGAGTTGTTATTACTTTGAGAGGTCTAATATAGTGTTGATGCATGAGTTTCATAGTATCAATTGGATCTATGGTTCGGTAGATATGATCGGATTGTCATTGGTATAGGAATAGTGTGTACTAGTTAAAGACCCGCGCTTCGCGGCGGACGAATATATTTACAGTAAATTAATATTAATAATTAATAATAATTAAGCAATGAATAATAAATTATTTATAAAGATAGAAATATTTTATATATTATAAGGTTTTCAACTTTATAAGTCAGAAAAAAGGAGCACAAAAGTACAATTAATATATATACCAATTGTTCATTAACAAATAGCATCACCTCAACTTTAAATCCAAAAAGATGCATGATTAATAAGCTCCGTAACTTATGTGCCAGGTATTAATGAAGAAATAAAAACTCCTGAAACTTATATCCAAGAACTATAACCTACTTTTGAAAAGTATCAAAAAAAAAAGAGAAACAAATTGAAAGTAACAATAGCTATTGCAATGCTATCTCCACACACAAGCGAGATGGCTATTCTAAAAGGAAGCCAGAGAATACATCTATTAAAATAAACTCTATAATGTAAACTTTTTTGAAAAATGATATTGAATCCATTACAAATGGTTATAAAATATGGTAGCATAATGAGTGGTTTAGAGAATCCTACTTAAGCACTGAGAGGTATATATTACCTTCATGCTAAATCGAAAGGTTGTGGTAATAATACAATAATATAGAACGAAACTATCTAAAGAGTGAACAGCTTACCCAGGTACAGCAAAAGAATTGTAGTTCCCAGAAGGTTGTGCCTGACTAATATTTTCTAACTGTCAACAAAAACAGAGGGACCACAAATGAAAAAGGAAATCATAGAATTCTGATATAATCATATAAACTACAACTTATTGAGATTTAAGAAGGCTACCTGACCAAGGGCACTGAAGCTATTTTGTCGAGCTACCCCTGTCATTCCTGGAAATTGATGACCAGGATTACTCCAATTCTAAGCTGGGAAATTTCCATTAGATACATGGGACCCATTAGCCATCGGTTGATTGGTTTGTGGAAATGCTGGGGATGCATTAACACCTGATTTTGCTGCAGCCGTCAAGAGAGCTTGCTGCTGGGAAAGGAATACGAGTTGCTGTTGATGAAAGGAGTACGGCGAAACCATGTTGGACTGCAAAAGCACAATTAAGAAAACTAACATTAGATATACTGCACTTCTTTTATACAAAAGATTATGGAACTTACTGTATTATAATCACTACTGCACTATTTATTGAATCACAAGGCTGGAATGAGTATCGCAAAGTTTTCTTCATCCAAAAACAGAAACAATCTTTTACAATAACATAGTGGTTGCTGTTTTGGTTAAAACTTTCGCCCTTTACCTCATCCATACTATGTACTCACACTGATGGTCCGAAAGTACATCTTGTTTTTGATATTCCTATACAACAAAATTGGAGAATGAACAAAAATAGTGATTACAAACAGCACTGAGTACACAGACTCTAAAGGGGGAATGAGCTCAACTTCAAAGCGGTGATGCGAGAGAAGCGGTATGGCGTGCATCAGCCAGCATCAGCAGAGATGGTGTGTATGGGGGGAGAGGAGGGGAGTGGCGAGGGAGGGAGCGCCGTCACCGAAAAGACTATTCCATGGCGGTGTGGGTGGAGAGGAGGGGAGAGGGGGGGGGGGGAGCCCCGTCACTGAGCGGCGAAAAGACAACTCCATGGCGACATTAAATGCAAGGATCTGCAGTAGGTATGGACTTATGGTGCAGATCAAATGCAAAGAGGGAATGAGAGAAAAAAAGAGAAAGGTGAAGGGGAAAAAAAAGAGAAAAGGTGAGAACACCACAAAGAAAGAAAAGAAAAAAGGTGAGAGGCCCACATCCCGAAATTCTGCAGTAGGTATGGACGGTACAGATCAAATGCAAAGAGGGAATGAGAGAAAAAAAAGAGAGAGGTGAAGGGAAAAAAAAAAGAAAAAAGCTGAGAGGCCCACAAAGGAAGAAAAGAAAAAAAATGAAGGACTTGGGACCCACACCTCGAAATTAAGGAGAGGCCGTTGAGAATTCCCCCTTTAATGTAATTATATTGATTATATTGGTGAGTTACAAGATGTGACTTACAGTTTTGGTGATTTAGCAGAGGCATTATATATAGTGGTAGATTTCTTACAGCTGATTATTTCGTTCTTTCTTCTGTTCAGCTTAGGGTGTGTTTGGCCTAGCTTCTAAGAAGTGATTCTGAGCCCAAAGTGATTTTGGGGTCAGTAGAGGGTTTGGTAATTAGTATTGAAAAATCTAATTCTGCTTTTCAGAATTAGAAAACTGATTTTCAAAGCTCCAGAATCAGAAGCAGAAAAAAGCTGCTTCTCTAAAACTGATTCCCGCAAAATCAATTTTCCCACTTTAAATTTCTATCAAAAATACCCAAACTACCCCTGAACAAATAGTATTATTCTCTTATATCCTAATATAATTCTCAATTAATATTTCAACTACTCTCTCTTCTTTCACACTGCCCAACTCTCATCTCCCAACACCATCTCCCAACAGAGCTTTTTCCAACTCTTCAAAATCTTTCTCTCATCCTTTTCTCTCCCAAAACTATGATTTATCGGGCGACTATTTTCTCTCCGGCAAATCTCATATCTCCGACGAATCTCTGACGAATCTTCAAGATATTCTCTCACTTTCTCTCTTTATTTCTCTCTCTCTCTCTATCTCTCTATGGTGGGGGCTGATCCACTCATCACAATTTTTTTTTTCATGTGGGGGTGGTGAGAGATAGAGAGAGAACAATTATTTTCATGTGGGGGTGGGGAGAGATGAAAATTATTTTTATACATCTTTAAATAATAATTATTTTTATGCCTCATGTCCAGTAAAATAAAAGCTGGAATTGCTTTAATGCCTTTTTTTTTCTTTTTTTTTTTTTCTTTTTTTTTTTTTGTAGATCTCATGTTAACGTTTTTAAAAATTTTATGTTTGTCTTCATTTTTTTTTTATATGTGAAAAAAATTATGTTTGCCTTACTTTATATATTTCAATTATTTGTTTAGTTTATAGTATGCAATATTCCAATCATTTGTTTAGTTTGTAATATACAATACTTTAATTATTTGTTTATTTTGTAGTATGTAATATTTTAATTATTAATTTAAATTGTAGTATACAATGTTCCAATTATTTATTTATGTGTTATATGCTCTTATCTATTAATACATATTTAACACATATTTATTTAATAGAAAGTTGAAAATAAATCCATTGCAAGGGGAACCATCTACCCAGAAAGAAAAAAAAAAAAATTAAAGTTACTTGGTATTCATCGCTGCTTAAAATATATTGCGGCATATGTGTCGAAGAGGTCAATGTCAGGAACCGACCCAATACTCATTTTAATAGGATTGGATGGCAAAGTGTGGTGAATAAATTTAGAGAGAGAACAAATAGAGCTTATGACAAATTATAATTGAAAAATAAATGGGATTCCCTTAGAAGGGATTGGGTTTTATGGATGCAATTAGTTGGTAAAGAGACAGGATTAGGATGGAATCATGTAAAGGGTACCATTGATGCCATTCCTGAATGGTGACACAGCATGGATACTGGCTTTAGGGACAATGCCTTCCGATCCATATCGTTTACATCATTTAGAGGAAGGTAGTGAAGACTCGGATGAAGATATCAAAGTGGCAACCATAAATCTTGAATTCGGTGATTTCCACGGTTACTCCCAGAAGTGACAAGCGAAAGAAAAGAGATAGTTAAGAAAGAAAAAAAGAGAGCAAGAAAGACACAATTGGGACTGCTGCTTATATGCAACAACAATTATCACGTATATGCGATGCAGTTGAGAGTTTTAATTCTCAAAGTAGTCGTTCAGTCACATCTGGGATCTCGACTTATAGTTTTAAAGATTGTATGAATTTGCTGATGACAATGAGTGAAATTACACGAATGAGTGCACTTTATATATTTGTCATTCGCTTATTTAAAAAATCGATAGGTATTTATAGACTTGAAGGAACCTGAAGTGCTACTCGCGTGGCTAAAGGATGAATTCGAGAAATATATGGTGGCAAAAAATCCGGCAATTTAGGATGTTTTTATTAGTATTGTGTTGTTGTATTATTAGTATTGAACTAACATTAATGTGTGTTGTTGAGTGTTTTTTGTGCTCCAATGTAAAAGTAATTTTATATGACATTTTGTTGAGTGTTTTGTTGCTTATTTATTATGTATTAATATTGTTGTATGCTACTGAATTAGTATTACTTAAAATGTTATAAATTATAGTGCGTTTGTTGTGTGTTACTTTAAATACATTCAAAATATTTATTATTTCTATGTTATGTTGTTATATATTGATATGTTGCTTTATATATTATGTTCTTTGTTTAAAATAATTTGCTATTTAATATTATATTATTTTTTATATACAATGAGCTCAAATACAAGTGATTCTACTATTATAGAAGATGAAAGTGACTCCGAAGATGAACATAGTTGTGAAGTGAAAAAAATAAGAAAATTTTATATGGCAGTCAGTGCCGAAGTAGCAATATGTGCAAGTTATTATTTTAAGTATCATGTGAAACAAAATCCTAGGACTTCAAAACTTTCTGGATGGCAATGAGTTCAAGAAACCTTACGAACCCTAGGAGAGAGTTACAGAATGCTTCGAATGGAGGCTGAAGTGTTTAAAAGATTAGCCCCGTTGCTTACTAATAATTATGGTTTACAATCAACTCGAGCAATGCATGCAGAGGAGGCACTTGCAATATTTCTTTTGGTTTGTGGGCACAATGAAATAAATCGTAATATTCAAAACCGTTTCAAGCACTCCGGTGAAACAATTAGTAGAAAATTTAATGAAGTTTTTGATAGTTTAGTTCGATTTTCTGTCGACATAATTAAACCGTTGGATCTTTCATTTGCTACAATTTCTCCTCAAATTCTTAACAACCCTAGGTTCTGGCCTCATTTAAACGAGTTATTGGTGCAATCGATGGAACACTTATTTGTGCTGTTATATCTAAAGAAGATCAAATTCCATATATTGGTAGAAAGCTTTACCCAATGCAAAATGTGATGGTTGTTTGTGATTTCAACATGGTATTCATATTTGTCGTTGCCGGTTGGTCAGTAGCCACGCACGATGCACGAATTTTCACAACTGCTTTGAATGAATATGGTCATGTATTTCCTCATCCTCCTGAACGTTAGTTTATTTTTATTTTTTAATAGTGAGTTCTATTTTTATTTTGTAATTATCTAATTAATTTAATTATTTTTTTTGTTTATATATAGATAAGTACTATCTCGTAGATGCAGGGTACTCCACATAAAAGGATTTTTAGAATCTTATAGAGGCGGAAATGTGAGATATCATATTCTTGAGTTTAGACGGGGTTTTCAACCACGAGGTTATAAAGAGACGTTTAATTATGCACACTCATCATTGAGAAATATTATTGAGCTATCATTTGGCTTTCTTAAAGTACTGTGGCGTATATTGCAAATGATGCAAGGTTATCCAATACCAACTCAATCAAAAATAATGTCTGCAACTATGGCACTTCACAATTTTATTAGGATGAGTTCGACACAAGATGAAGAGTTCAACAAATGTGATCAAGATATAAATTACATGCCCAACGTGGAAGAAGATGAAAGCAATGCAAGTAGTTCGACACGGAATTATAGTGGAGTAACAGATGATTACATCATGACGCAAACTTGCGATCGTATTGCTGCATTAATAATGAGCACAATTAGATAAATTGTTATTCTAATACATATTTACTATTATTCAATTTTGTTATACTAAAAATAGTTATTAATAACTTGATATTTATTATTGAATATATTTATGTACTTTTTTACAAGTATTAGCATGCACATTTTTAAATAAATATTGGCATGTAATATTAATTAGTATTAATAATTATTAATGTTAAATAGTATTACAAAATTACTTTCAGCAAAAAAGAAAATACCAAACAGCTTTTTAAAATCACTTTTTTATTAGCTCAGCCAAACGTTCTACAACTTTTAGCAGAAATCACTTTTCCAAACTAAAATCACTTCTCTAGAAATCACTTTTTCAGAATATAGGCCAAACGGGACCTTATTCTCCTATTTTGCCTCTAGTTGACTTAGTGGGAATGTCGTCACGTCATGGTTGGCGGCTATTACCCACTGAAAACTATTGTTTATGTATTTCTCATATCTTTCTTTTGTTGCTCTTATTTAAGAGTTTTCAGCACGGGCGGCTGAGCGAGGTGAGGAGACTGTGGGCTAAATAACGTCTTCTACTACTAATTTTGAACTCTAGCAATATCGGAGCTGAAAATTTATATATATAGTACACTGTACATTGAGGCATGTCAGTTGTAAGGCTATGCAGATGCTTATGTGTGTGTTTGTTTTGTGTACAGTGCTATTATATAGTTTAGTCGTTTCTTTACTCTAATACATTTCTCATTATTAGTTGTAGTCTTTTATGATCACTAGTTTAGTTATGCACTCCTAGAATTGCTATTGTGGATTCGTTCTGTTGAGATAGGTTCTTATTTAGGACACTTCGTATGTGTAAAAAGGTTTTGTATATATGACGGGGCTGTTGACATTCACAAAAAAATTTTATGCTGTAATTCGTGACGTGACATTTTAAATCCATAAAAATAATTTTTTGAAAATTCTTTTGCGGCAAAACAAGCACACAAAAAATAAATTTTCTAGCCGAAAAATATTTTCAGTATAATCAACGCCGACCAAACACACCTGAATAACTTTTCGTTTTTAGCCAAAACTCCGCAGAAAATAAAAACACTATATTTTTTTCAAATTCGTAAAATAATTTTCCATTTTTTTTTACAACTAAATTAATGCACGAAAAGAAAATTTTCAAGTCAAAAAATAAATTTCTATACATCCTTTAACCAAGTCCTTAAGTTTTTATTGATGAAAAATAAAAACTCTTTATTTCCTTCAAATCCATAATTTTTTTTTTTTTTTTTTTTTTTTTTTTTTTTTTTTTTTTGTTTGTTGACAGCTAAACAAATAGAATATAATTTTTCCAGATAAAAATAATTTTTGATATATTTTACAACCAACCAAACACTTCCTTTTGTTAATGAAAACATTATTTTTCTCAAATCGCTAATAAAAACACTATTTTTCTCAAATCATAAAATAAATTTTTTTTTTTTTACAAATTTATAAATAAGTATATAAAAAATAAAATTTCAAGCAAAAAATTAATTTTTCGTGAAATTCTACCGCATTAACACTACGTCTCCTCCTATTCCAATTCTGTTACGAGGCCCGCTTTCAACATTTATCATTTACAACTGTTACTATTACTCACTCGCCTTTTTATTTTTAGATTAATTTCATACATCTATCTGTAAATATATTAAATAGTAGATATATTTTTACAAAGTTTAATTTTTCATATTATCATTTCAAAAGTCATAAACTATTAATATATATATTTTTGGTTTATTAACATTAGTTTACTATTTATTTTTCAATAAAATATAAGTGAAATGTTAATTTTGTTATGTCCCTTCAAAAGTCCGTTAAAAAATATACCTATGATTAAGTATAAT
This sequence comes from Tillandsia fasciculata, assembly GCA_029168755.2. Classification (NCBI taxonomy): domain Eukaryota; kingdom Viridiplantae; phylum Streptophyta; class Magnoliopsida; order Poales; family Bromeliaceae; genus Tillandsia; species Tillandsia fasciculata. The sequence continues at coordinate 16,877,105 of CM054947.1, read as the reverse complement.
ATTTAAAAGATAAAATAATAAATTTATGTTACTAACAAATTAAGATTAAGTATTTAATCTATGATTAATTATATTTTTATAAAGGGCTTGGTGGTTAATACTTGAGACTCAAGTTCGAAGCCTAATTGCTTCACATTTTCAGCTAAGTTTATTTCAAAAATAAACGAAGCGGGTAGAATGCTACCTTTCTCTCTCAAAAAAAAAAAAATTAGAAATTTTAAAGTACTAAATATAAAAAATTGTACTTTGTAGGATATATCTGCTATTTGTGAAGTTATTATTAAAGTTAATTACATACAGATTTTTGAAAACATATCGAATAACAGATATATTCCTACAAAATTCAACTTTTTATATTTATCTCTTCAAAAGTACTAAGTTTAATATATATAGTTAATTATAGATTAAATATTTAACATTGGTTAGTTAGTGAGATAAATTTATTTTTTTATTCTTACAGATATTTTTATATTATTTTAACTGTTGAAATTTTGGAGGGACATATTTGAAAGTACAAAAATAATATTTTATATATAATTTGTTAAAAAATAAACGGTAAATTAACGGTAATAAATCATAAAATATATATGAGTAACTTAGAACTTTTGAAAAAATAAATATATATATATATGAGTAACTTAGAACGTTTGAAAAGATAAATATGTAAAATTATACTTTATAGAAATATATATATTATTTGATATATAGAAATATATATATATTATTTGATATGATCATAGGAGACGGTACGAATTTAACCATTATTATTATTATTATTATTATTATTATTATTATTATTAATTTTTTTTTTTTTTTTTTGAACTCAAAACCCTACCGTCCCCTTCCTGGATCCGGTGAGCCCCCACACTCGCTACGCCTCCACGCGACAACCCCACCCCTCTCTCTCTCTCTCTCTCTCTAGATCTCGCGTCGAGGGGCGCGAGCTCGAGCTCGAGCTCTTCGGCTCTTCGTCCATGGAGAACGCCTACGCCAAATCGGTCGCCGAGGTAAACCCTAATCTCCTCCAACTCGCCTTCGTGATCCGAACAATGCGGGGGTTCAGGAGAACGCTTCTTTGCCCGATCAATTTGGATCGAGAGGGTTATCGTGTCTGAAAAACGCTTCTTTTGTCTGATCTTGTGATTAGGTGCTTGAAGCATTCGGTGTAGATCCGACCAAGGGCCTCTCCGATGCGCAGGTATCGATCGCGTTGGGGTTGCTTTCAATTTTTCCTTTTTTTTTTTTTTTGTAGTGCATGATTTGATTCTATATGAACTGGGGTTGTTTTCAATTTTATTTATTTTTTTATTTTTTTTTTTTTGATGCGTAGGTGGCCGAACAGGCAAGGATATATGGAAAGAATGGTATGTGGAATTAATTTTGTTATTATGATCAAAAATTGATGGCCGTGAGGGGGATTGAGTGTTTATATTTACAGTATAGTTAGTGAAAGAATGCGGTTTGGCCTTGTTATTATGTGTTTTTGTTGATTTTATCACCTATTATTGTGTGTTTATGTATAAGTTGCTTCCTTGTTCATTTTATTTGGACGGTATCGAATTTCGGTTCATTATCGCTGTTAAACAATACAATTGCTAGAATTCATGGTTATGTGAAATGGATCTGCTATTATATGTTACCTCTGATTTAAAAAAAAATAAACTGTATGAGTATCTTGATGTTGTTGTCCAATGAATTATGGCATTTTCCGTTAAAATTTGTTTTGGACATAAATGGAGTGATGCTCTTCCTCAACTTTTTATATATGTTGCTGTGAATAATCAAGCATCAAGCATAACCTGTGAATATTGTAAAATTGCGTTTTTGCTTTTACAGCCAATAACCATTGAATTTAATGTAGTTGACTTTTTGCTTCCATGTTACTACTGAAATTTCAATTGCAGAACTTGGCCTTTTCAGTTTATTATTTATATTCTGATATTTGAATATTGATGACTCTTGATTATTTCATTTTTGCATGTGTTGGATGATCTACAGTCCTACCTGAAGAAGGAAGTAAGTTCTAGTCTTATTCTTGATTTTTTTTTTTTTTTTTTTTCGTTTCGTGCCTGAGAGTTTCAAGTTGTTTATTGTGTATATGACTGACTGTGTGTTAGTTTCTCTAAATTCAGCAAGTCATAACATCTCTGTTTCTTCTTATTTAATTTTTTTTTCTTTGAGTCACTGCCATGATAAACGACCATTTTTATAACCCAAATGCGTATTACATAGAATATAGTGCCGACGCCTTTTGCAAAATTTTCGGCAGGGCATCACAATTTGAATTCACATTTGGTTCTCCTGTGAAATTGGCATGCTGCTTATGCAATTAAATGATACTATTTTTTAATCTGATTTAATCATTTTGTAGGTTTTATGGAGCTAATGCTTGAGATAAACCAGTAATCATTATTCCCTGCTTGTTTACATTTGTTTTCTGACAATGTTTTCGTTGATTTACGATTGGCTTATTAGAATTTAGAAGTACCAATGGTTTTTTCTTTTTCTTCTTTGCGTTGCTGTTATGAACTTAATATGTGCTCAAAGTAAGACCCTGTGATAGTTTCTAACTTTTGTTTTGAATTATTTAAAATATATCTACTTGATTAGAATAGATGTACACTGTAAATAGTTATAGGAATAAAATAAGACAAAAGTAGTAAGGTACTTTGATTCATTAATTTGTTATTACTGAAAGAAAAGTAGTACTTTTATACATAATTTGGTTGTATTGTACTTCTTATAAAGCATAGAGAATTTTCAAGGACATCTATTGATTATATGTGCTTTTTTTCTAGAACTTCGATCATTACAAAAAAAACGTGCATGTACATTGCTAGTCGTGGTATTTATACGACTTGTGTACATTGCTAGTTGGGTGCACTACGACTTGAAGATTAAATTGGTGGAAATTGTTCAAAAGGTTTTGATATGCCTGTCAAGCAGTTAAGGATAAGGAGCACATCGTGGAATATTTGGTCGAATGAATGGTCCCATGAAATGAAGAGAAAGAGCAGACATGAAAAATTTAGCTTGACAGAAATGTGCCGAATAGATGAAATTAAGACAGAGCCCTGCTATTGCATGATTTTTTTGGTGTTTATTTGCTGCCTGAAAGCATTTGTGTTACTTAATGGAATGTTCTAAAGATCTAAACACATTGTCTTCATAAGGAAATTGTCAATTAGTACGTCCTTTTCATGTAACACTAGGCCTTGTTCATTCACTATTGAAATTTTATATGTTTGACAACCTTTTCTTGTCAAGTTGTGGCATCATTTTGTTTTAGGGTGTCTTAACACTTAATCTTTGTGCTAACACTTTTATGATGTTGATCTTTACTTGACAACGATCTTAATAGTAGTTATTGTTGATATTTATTTTTGCAGGCACCCCTTTTTGGAAGCTAATTCTGAAGCAGTTTGATGATTTGCTTGTCAAAATATTAATTGCAGCTGCCGTTGTTTCATTTCTTTTGGCTCTTATAAATGGCGAAACAGGCTTAACGGCATTTTTGGAACCATCTGTAAGTTATTTATCTCCATTTAATTGCTTAATGATCTTTTTTTTAATGGTTTTTGCTAGTGCTTGATTTGCATGCATGTATCACCTTCTTCTTGACACTGAAAATAACAAATTTTGAAGAACTGATTCTGCTATATTTATCTATACCAGAAGTAAGCACCACAATATTCACACACATACTCTGGTGTGCGTAAATCCCTATATGACCTAAATAAATTTAATAAAATGCATGATTAAACTTGTAATAATACAGAACGTATGTATGATCAAATGTTTAATTTTATTAGATTAATTTAGTGCACACCTGAAGCATAGCTCTGTACGGTATTAATAGGTTGGGAACGTTCATTATGTTGTTAGTAATTATCTTCAATTTGTCGCCATTTTCTAGGAAGAAGGAAAATGCATTCTTTAATAAATAGTTTGAAACTATTGTAGAATAATTAACTTTCAAGTATTAACTTTCACTGACGAGTGAGTATGTAACAACCCTGAGAATAAGAGGGTGTGAGGAAGAGAGTAAGTAGGCGATAGTAGAGTGGTCTGAAGAATAAAGAAGCTAGAGGAGGAGACTTAGCCTTCGTTCATGGCGGATCAAGGCATCCGAGGGGAGAGCACACTCATGGAGAACGAGAGGCTTAGCAAAGGGGCGCCTGGGTTCAGCAGCTTTGGAGGAAGATGAAGCCTCGGGAGGAGCCAAGCGATGTAGGAGATTAGGGCACCGGAGGAGGAGGCGAGGGAGCAGATTGGAAGCCTTGGGAGGAGCCCGGACGAGGGCTCAGGGAGCAGAGGTCTAGGGGAGGAGAAAAGGGGCGCAGGATGGAAGGCTCTGGAGAAGCCAACAGTGAGGCCTAGTGTGGGGTATGGAACAGAGGGAGCCCAGCTGAAGGGGACTGTAAGGGCCCAACTCAAGAGGCCCAATATCAGAAGCCCAACCCGAAGAGGCCCGACCAAAGGAAGCCCATCCCAAGAGGCCCAATAGCAGGAGGCCCAACCAGAGAGGCCCAACCAGAGGAGGCCCATCCCAAGAGGCCCAATAGCAGGAGGCCCAACCTGAAGAGGCCCGACCAAAGGAGATCCAATAGAGGAGGTTCGGCCCATGCACAGTAAAGGGCTCGGCCCATTAGAGAGATTATTAGTATAGATAATAGAGGTAATTAGAGATGGACTATATATATAGATAGCTACAGATGTAATAGGAATAATCAAGAAATGAATACAAGTTCTTACCTTCTTCCTCAAGCTTCGCTCTAGCTCTCCCTCTCTCTCCCTCAATCCCTTAATTCTTATCTCCTCCCCCAATTATCTTCTCTAACCCAATTCTCTCCCAAATTCCCTTCTCTATCTCCAACCCTACTCCCTATCTTCTCCCCATCTCCCAACTCCTCTCAATTTACTGCCAAAATTCCCCATTATCCCACAGTTAACGACCCATCATCCGCATCGCCGTCCACGACTCAGAGCACTCTCATCACCGTCGGATTGCGAATTGTCCGGGTTGTTACAGAGTATTCATCTCGCAGTAGGTAACTTACGTTGTTCGCCCCTTCGCCTATTTGGTTCTTATGGTCCAATTTTTTGTTTTTTCTACTTTTGTCCAGATGGATAATTTGAAGATTGAAAAGTTCTTTGCCCTAATCATATAATTTTAAAATTATTAATTGATCAAATCAGTTTAATCCTTTTTTACCTTTAAGTGATGCATATCTTTTATTAAATTCTTGTCTACACCACTTTTCTTCAATAATCTGTCTTCTTTTTAGTCTATTTTCTCTACTTGTTTGACCTTGATTCATATTCCGGTGGAAAAAAAAGAAAATAAGAATAGATAAAGGCAAATTCTTGACAATCTATTTAAACAAATTAATAAATATAAATATTATTTACTCAAGATTGCAAATAAAATTTATTAGTCACCTAATAACAGCTGTTAAAATAGCTAAATAACATGTGGCCATTTTAAACACCGATATCTTGTTGGCACGATACGGCACGGTAGATACGGTTTGTGTCGATGGACACTTAAATCTTTGGTTTTATGCATATGTTAAAGTTGGTCTATGATGCACTAGTGCGTCCAGAATTTTGGTTGAATATGTGTCATGATATGATTAGTTCACACCTTAAGAAAGGAGGCGGCAGGAGCTGTGTTGAGAGAGAGAGAGAGAGAGAGAGAGAGAGAGAGAGAGAGAGAGAGAGGCTGTGGGAAAGTAACTTTGCACTTGTGTCAAGTCTGTGAAGAAGTTTGGTTAATTTATTTATAGATGTTTTCCTGATTTGACTTTTTAAATATTTTTTAAATTCAGTTAATGAAAATGAAACATTTATCAAAACAGAACATATATAGTTGATTAAAATATATTATTTAGATACCAAATAACCTAAAAAATTAATGATACAAAAAAAGGAAATATTCTAAGTTGTATATAAAATAGATGACAAAAATGCATGAATTATAGTATTATGTAACATTTAGAAATCGTGATTTGCATCTAATGATTTTTGGTCTATGAAAAAAAAAAGTACATTTTACATGTATACTTCATCTAATTATTTTTAGTCTATGAAAAAAAAATGTAAATTTAACATGTACACTTCAGGAGTACTAAAAGATCATAATACTTTTCTACTTTCTTCTATTCTACCACACATGATTACAGGATTTTATTATCCCACCACACATGATTACGGTATTTTATTAAATTAACATCCGATTTGTATACTCTCCTTCTTTCATCCTCTCTACCTCACTGTGTCTTATAATAGAAAAAACTTCTTATCAAAAATTATAAATTTTAGACTTTTTTTTATAATTTTTTTTTTTATAAATCATGTTTTCTTTGTATATTATTAATTTTTATATTATATGGAGCCAACTAATAATACATAATTATTTAAATACTATAAATTACAGCTATCAAAATAGATTTTAATTTTTAAAAATAAACATATATGGAAACCTCCTAAACTATAGGTAACTATGAAATTACCGCTTAACTTGAACTTTTTTGATTTTCACCTTCTTAATTTAAAAATTTTTAAAACTGAAGTTTTCTTTAGTTATTTTTATTAAAAATGTATTAAATTTAATTTCTCTACCATATTTGTTCTAGTTTTATTTGCTAGAAATATATTAAAATTTTTAATTAAAATAAGTTAAAGTTGAGGGATCTATTTCAAATTGGGGAATAGTTGAGGGGGTCTTCACTTTTTATAATTTGAGAATCTTCATATTACAATTATCTGGACCTGGTCCACGACATCACTTGTAGACCATAGACCTTATCTTTATTCATTTTATTTTTTTTAAATATTCACTTGTTTAAAAAATAATCTATAAATGCTTCAGATAAATGGATGGTTAAGATTGAAAATTGAAATCAATAAAGAAAAAAAAGTTAAAATGGTCTAAGGTGAGTTGGTCCATTAGGCCCAAGCAACATGTTCTCTCTTACCTCTACTACCTTTTGTTGGGATGAGGGTGATTATTGTCTAAACTTAGTCCACCATATCATTCGTGGACTGTCCAAGCAATTTGCTTGCAATGGAAGGAATATCTAATAATTAGTAATTTGAAATAAAATTTAATATTAGTACAAGTAATATATAATATTTAAATACCTTATTGTACTACTGGAATTTATCTTTTATGCATATTTTAGAGTCGGTCTATAGTGCACCGGGTGCGTTCAAAATTTCATTGGACATGTTGCAAGTTACCATTGGCTCAAAACTTAGTTGTAGACGTGGCTCGCTCAGAACCTGAAAATCCGCAGACTTTAGTGTATGGTTATAGATTGTCTTAAGTTATTGATTTGCTTGTTTTCTAGTTTCTTAATCTTCTCTACTGCTAATGACTACATTTTTCTACTATATTATGTTTTCAAAAAGCTCTGAAACATTTCAGGTCATCTTTTTGATACTGGCAGCAAATGCAGCAGTAGGTGTAATAACTGAAACAAATGCTGAAAAAGCACTTCAGGTAACTGAAGTACCATTATTAGTTCATTATATAGTGCTCTACATTTTATTTTATCTATGTATATGTTGTTTCCTGTATCAAGTAATAGAAGACGCTGTAAAATTTGCCAACAGCTTAGGAGTAGTATCGTGAAAGGACGTTACATGGATGGTGAAGAGAGGCTTGACATATCGTGAAAGGAAGTTGGGAAAATTTCACGAGAGAGGATGCTTAACATTAACATAAGGCAAGTAGGCTGATAGGTATTGATCGAAGTTTTAGCTCATCTGCTCATGCAAACATGGGCATCCTTCTGATAGTTCCTTCAGATGAAAGAGTCGCAAAGGCTAAAGATTACTTTTTAAGAGGAGTTGATTTCATCGAGGAGACAAATGTTTACAAAAGAGCTAAATGAACCCTTTGTCTCACAATATCTAAACACATGGAGTTCAAAAATGTGGTGCTCAATACGGGAGGGAATTCGTGATGGCAATAGGGTGGAGGAGAAGACATGAACAATTTGGATTGAAGAAGTGATAAAACACTATTATTGTCCTTTCAGTAAGGTAGATTCTAAAAGAGATTCAAGGTCTTTGACATCTACCAGTGCCTATCAATTGTGCCTATACTATGCATATTGGAGGGTCAGATGCTGAATAATTTTGTGTAATTTAATGTTAAATGAACATTTTTTCGCACATGCCACCTTGCTTGTAGACTTATTTTGGCCTGTTTATAAGCTTGTTATAATCATTACCATCTCTGCATTTTTTTTCTAATTCTTTGTTTTTGATACTTGAAATATCTTCTTGTTCTACTTGTATTGAGATCATTGCTTATGTGCACACATTTGAATCTTCTCCTTCTCAATATAGATCTGTTACATTGGATATATCACGCTTTTGCTCACATGCTTATGCTCTGCTAGCTACTGTTAGCATGTTTTAAGTGCATCAATCTCACGAACTGAAAAGTTTTTTTTTACTCCCTTAGATCTCATTACTAATTTTCTCGATCTTTACTGGCCATCTATCATATTTTTTGTATTAATAACTTTTGTAGGAGTTGCGGGCATACCAAGCTGATGTTGCAACTGTGCTACGAAATGGTAATATAAGTTGCAGTGGTCTAGTCTTCATATCCTAATTATGCGGTCAATTATTATGCACATGTTTCTTTAGATGAAGTTTTCATCATGCCTATTGCGTACAAAAATCATTGAATAATGTTTGACTTGAGATCTAATGATCCTTGCAGGTTGCTTTTCTATACTTCCTGCCACGGAGCTTGTCCCTGGAGATATTGTAGAAGTTGGAGGTATGATACACTGCACAAAGAGAGATGACAAATTTTAGGGATGGACAGTAAGAGTGTGTCCTGTACTTAAAAAATTCTTCTTTTTTCTTTCTATTAGTTGGTTGCAAGGTCCCAGCTGACATGAGAATGGTTGAAATGCTAAGTAACCAACTACGTGTTGACCAGGCAATTCTTACCGGTATGTGGTGTTTTCCTTTTAACTTTCGTGCTGCTGGATTTTGTGTCCTCATCCATAACTGCTTTTATTTATAGAAAAGTTGTTGAAGTCCCACAAATAACTGAATTGCCAATCTAGTCTCCATTCACTTTTTAATGTACTTCCTGTCTTATGCACTAGTAAATCGATATATAAATGTTAATGTCCCCTGAAAAACCTGTACACCATGTGTGTCCCTTTGGTTTTCCACCTGTTTTCATCCAACTTTTTCAGAGATGTTGATGGTTCTATGCAACTAGACTTAGCAATAGGATCATGAAGAGGATCCGCTGTTTCTGGCTTTCATAGCTCTTTTGCTCATTATTCATTGTTTTTCCTTAGTTATCTGATGAGCTCCATGAAGTTGCTTTTTCTTAAGAGTTTTGACCTTTTCTTACCTTAGGTGAGAGCTGCTCTGTAGCAAAAGAGCTCGAATCAGCTTTCGCAACCAATGCTGTCTATCAGGATAAGACTAATGTTCTTTTTTCAGTAAGATTATTACTTTGACATCTTTCTTTTTGGTCTTTTTTGCTTGTTCATCTGTTACATACGGTGCAATTATGAAAATATATTGTTACATTACATTGGTAATTTATCTCTTAAAGAGACGACATGAACTGTGAGCTTTGTTGACTAAAATCCTGTACACTCTAAATGCTTAGCAAGATTCTTAATCTTGTACTTATATTTTCTTCGCTGTTTTGTTGGTTTTCATGATTGTTTATAGAAAGATTTTATTTGCATTATCTTTTGTTTTATAGATTTTATGGATATTTCTTTTCAAGTAATAGAACATAGAGTGAAGGCGGTTGAAAAAGAAAACCTGAAGCCAATAAGAATTTACAGTAAAGTAGAAAGATTATTTTTCGTGAGAAGTCTAGTCCTATTATTTACATGATCTGTGGGATTTAGACCAACTTCTTTACAGAAATGATTGTCCACGAGCTGAGGTTCATATGACTCAGAGAAAGCACATTTAATGGCTGGGATACAAGTTAGTGAGAAAGATATAAGTTTTCTTCAATTCATGAATTCTCCTATGTATGACTGAAAAGATTTAAGGTTTGGCAATGAAAGAACCTTATTTTTGCTGCAAAGAGCTTCGTTCATTGTTAATATGCTTTAAGTCCTTTTAAGTTGCTGGGAAATAAGCAAAAAAAATTAGAGGAGAATTTATAGGACGCTACGATACGTGTTTCTTTCTTCTTTCCTACTCTTTGTCAAGTTGCTATACCAGAAAATACAACTTATGGATCACTTGGCAGAAAAAAGTGCAATTTATCTTAATCTAAAATGCAAATTATATATTTATTACTTTCACAGAAAAAAAAATAATTATATAGAGCTTTACCTCCTAAAAGGGTTTCTTTTGAATTGTTTCGTCTTATACAGTGACGTTTAACTTTTATTATCCAGGGTACTGTGGTTGTAGCTGGTCGGGCTAGAGCCATTGTCGTTGGTGTGGGCTCGAATACTGCAATGGGGAGTATTCGAGATGCAATGTTAAGAACGGAAGATGTAAGATTTGTCTTTTCTCTTAGTTTGCCTCTTTGTTTTCATTATCAGATTTTGTGATTTTGTTGCTTGGCATTCTTTTTCTAGCTCTATTCTTGTATACTGCCGAGTATCATCTTGTCTTTTTAATTTTATAGGTTCTGCAGTATGCATGCTCACATCATTGTTATATATTGATACTTGATATTAATGCTTCTTTCCGCTGATAATACTCTTACAATTATGCAGGAGGCAACACCTTTAAAAAAGAAGCTTGATGAATTTGGTACTTTTTTAGCGAAGGTAGCTTCCTATGATTCTTTTTCATTTATCAATTATCACTTAAACTACTATACTATATTTTTTTATCAGTAAGTGCTAGTATGTGAAAAATCACAGTTGTCAAAAGTGCACTGTGGAACTGAATAATTGTTCAAGATCACCTTAAATGAGAACTCAACTGCCTCTAGTTTGTTATCATTGACCTCTGGATAGTAATCAAGGAAATCAAAGTGCTATTTTTCATGTTTTTATACAAATTGCTCTTTGGACATGGGTGTTTAAATGTGCCTATTCAAATTGCAGGTGTTTATACTGAAGTAGCGGGAATATTTCTTAATATTAATGTTTCATAGTCCTAATTGTCATTGAAGGCTAATGAGAAGCTGGCATATGTTTTGTCAGATCATTGCAGGGATTTGTATTCTTGTTTGGGTTGTAAATATTGGCCATTTCCACGATCCTTCTCATGGTGGAATTTTGAGGGGTGCTATTCATTACTTCAAGGTGTTTTTTCATTGTTTTTTGTACCATATCCATACTACTTAATTGTTATCCTAATGAGAGTGATGTATATTTTTCCTTGTAACTGTCAGTCTGTCATGTATTATGTTTAATTCGATAATTATGTGGACTTCGTCTTAGGCTTTTTCAAGTATGAAAAATTTCTTTTTCAACCAGCTGTTTTTAGTTGTTAGGTTGTGTTACATTCTGATTCCTGATCTTTCATATTGGGTTATTTAGTCAACTGGAATATCATTAGTAACAATTAGTTGTAGTGCATTTCATGTGGATTTATATTAGAATATTAGCATTGTAACACTTTGGAAAAAAGAATACAGCCTAATGTTGTCGTTCACAGAATATGCTGTGTAGTACTTGGTCCATTGATGGTCTTGACACTGCAAATTTCTTTGTTTGCTGTTTCTCTTCTCTCAGCCTAGGAAGTTAATAGATAGTAATTATTGTTGTAGTGTAGCTAGCAGGCAACAAAGCAAAAACTTCATTGCAAGGTACTTATTCAGTAACCTATATTGTCTACATATTCTGTTGTTAAATAATGCCTTGTAGGATGTTTATGCTGTGGCGAGGATAGTGGATTCTATGAGAAAGGGAAAATTTCAAGTGTTGGATTTTTTATGTAGTCATATAATCTGCATAGTTGATTGTGCATTATTTTGTAATTATTTGATGCTTCTTGTTTTGTTCATTTGTGAATTTGGGTTTTTCTCTTTTACGAACTGTTTGCTAATTTCTTTCGAAGAATGCACCTTCTTCACCCTTTCCCTTCTTCTGACTGTGTTTGTGCCTGTTAGTTACTTAAACTGTTTCCTATGTCTTTTAGATAGCGGTTGCTCTTGCAGTTGCTGCTATTCCTGAAGGGCTTCCGGCTGTTGTGACTACGTGAGTCCTCTTGTCCAAACATGCCATACTGAAGTTTCAAGAAAAAAATAATTTAAGTGAATTTGGGAATAGATGTTGGTAATTGTAATGATTATAATTGGTAATGATTATTTGTCTAACGCATAATGTACAAATCATTTCATTTAATTTAAGATATAACCTTTTGCTTATATAGGGTTCTTTCTCTTATTATGCAACCAAAACACATTCTGTTTGAAAGCTGATGAATAGGAAATTAGTAATTTAGTCTCTTATATGCAGGTGAAGAATCTCGGCATCAACTTTGTTCTAGCTTGTCTTTCAATGATAAAACTGGAGCTTCATTATAGATAATTGATTTGGCAAATCTCTTTGAATGTGTATATAAAAGCATTCATGTAAGCCAGAATCACCTCTTAGGACTCTTCGAAGTTGAATCCACACATCAAGGGCATCTAGTAGTGTTATTCCTTGTAATGTAGCGGCAATAATTCACTTCATAATGCCTGATGGCTGAAAACCTGTTAGATTTTGATCTTTAAACAACTGCTGTGGGAAACTAGATTCTTCTTTGCGGAGTTCTAATGGTTTTTTTTTGATGTCTGAGAGGGGATTACGTCAGAGTTTGATACTGAGGTGCCAAACTCTCATTTTTTTCACCCTAGAATGAACCTTTGAAACATTTGTAGCAAAATATTTAACTTGTCAAGTTCTATAGTTTCTGTGTAGGCCAGCAAACTTCAAGATTATATTATACTAAATCGAGAGATTAACAGTTTGAGAGTAGGTTTATTAAGCTAACTGTACTCTTTTGATCTCATTATGCTTGTATGATGGTTTCACTGCACATACCTTTTACTTTACCTAACTATGATTTATTTGTTTTTTGATTAGGTGCCTGGCGCTGGGTACCAAGAGAATGGCTCGCCTAAATGCTATTGTAAGGTCTTTACCTTCAGTCGAGACTTTAGGATGCACAACGGTTATTTGTAGCGACAAGACTGGTACTCTTACAACAAACATGATGTCAGTGTCAAAGGTGAATACTCTATTTTGGATATTGTATAGGTTAAGTTTTGCAGATATATTTGCTTTTATCCTTGTCGTGCCGAAGCAGATTTCATGGCATGAAATTTAAGTCTGTTTGAAACTTCATTACTATTTTATGTGAAATTTAAATACATTCCTGTGGCTCCAAAATTTGCATTTTCATGTTTCAAATTTTGTTTGTCTACTTCTTCTTTCTTGCAATGCAGTCACTTCGTCCTGTGTTAACAATTTTTGTTTCTTCCAACCTATTGTGCGATTTCCATAATGACATTATTGTAGATGTAAATTTGTTAAATGTACTTTTTATACTCTGTTGTCTTAGTTCTATGTGGTTGATACATTCATAAGTTGGCATGTAGTGGAGTGAGCCTTTTTACCTAGTGTGCGGCACATCATTTGTGAAACGGGTTATAAACTTAGCAGGGAAAAAGTATCAATGCGCGATTATTTTTCGTAGGAAGCATTAAAGATTCAACCGGAATACTGTAATGAAAATCCGAGGGAGTTATAGACAAAAAAAACTTTCACAGAAGATTAACTAATATAGAAGGGTCATTATCCAACTTAAAGCTATAAACTAAGAGAGTATGAAGATTCAAAATCAGTGATCTTAACTTAAAGAGTAAGCATTGCCGTGCATCATCAAAATTTTCTTGGTCCAAGATTAGCAGGTTCATGTGAAGTCATGAAAGTGTGGAGCAAAATCCAAGGATCAATTGACCCAGTTGATTAACTAACATGGAAGCATCATTAATCAACAAAAGGCTATAAGCTAATAGGCTATGAAGATTCAAAATCAGTGGTCTTAAAAGTAATCATTGTTGTGCTTCGTCAAAGGAAAATGCTATTCTTACAAACAACTTCTACAACAATTTACAAAATTTAAAATTTAGTGCTTAGATTTTTTTCTTTGCCTTGTGAATTACAACAATCACCTTGTGATTGATATCCTTGTTCCAATTAAATATGGTCACATAAGCAAATTTGTAAAACGTTGTACAATTAGTTTGTAAGTATAGCATTACTCTTCGTCAAAATATTCTTGATCCAAGATTCAATAGGTTCATGAGAAGTCATTGAAGGTGTTCTCAATCATGTTTTGTTCCTTTTTTCTTTTGGGTAGTTTGCTTTGAAAGTATAGTTAGGTTTTGATAATATGAATATGAAGAACTGTGAGGCAAAGGTATTTCATTACAATAGCCATATGCATTAAATGCATATTCATACAGTATGAGGTACTTACTGTTTCAAGAAATTTTTGAATCTCTCCTGATGTATTATTATTGTCTTATTGTCTTATTACATGTAAAGCCTTGTTGAATTTTTGAACCTTGGCTGGTCTGTGTCCATTGAATTTTTAAACCTTGGCTGGTCTGTGTTATACAGTGCCTGATCCCATTCGTGGCTTGTGACAAATAACTTTCTTAGATTTTCTAGGTCTGTGTAGTCCGATCTGTGCATCGAAGTCCGATCACTGATGAGTACTCTGTTACTGGAACTACGTTTTCTCCCGAGGGACTTATATTTGATGCTACAGGAATGCAGGTGATCAATTAATTTTGTTGCTTTTTTCAATAATCTGGATCATGTTAGCTTTTTTTTTTTTCTGTGGGGTGAGATGTTGTCCCGTTTGCTTGGAAACACTGATGAGTCAAAAATCATTAAATAGTTATTACACCATTATTTCTGACCAATTCAGTTCAAGAATGTGAAGCTGTGTTTTCCAGAGCTATGCTATTTTTAATTTTATTTAGAAAATATTTTGGCATTTCTTGCAGCTCGAATTTCCTGCCCAATTTCCGTGCCTTCTTCACATAGCAATGTGTTCGGCTCTTTGTAACGAGTCCACACTACAATACAATCCTGATAAGAAAGCTTATGAAAAGATTGGGGAGTCTACTGAAGTTGCTTTACGTGTTCTGGTGGAAAAGGTAAGTTGATAAACGAGATGATCAACTCTTATTGCAGTCTGTACCATTTCACTTAGAATTATTGAACTTGGATATTGCAATAATCTTATTTTTTTTCAGGTTGGGCTTCCTGGTTTTGATTCTATGCCTTCGGCTCTAAATATGTTAAGTAAGCATGAACGTGCGGCATATTGCAACCATTATTGGGAGCATCAGTTCAAAAAGGTTATTTTTATATCGTGACATTGGATTTCAAAATTTATTTAGTGCTTAGTTATCATATTTAACTTGTTTTTTGAGAACCTTGCATGGTGCTGTTTTTTAGCCGCTAAGTTACACATATTAAGTATTATAATTTTTTCTAGTTAAAGGTTCCACAAATAGGCCGAACTATCTCAAAATTTGTTCATTAATCTCGGTCGGTTAAATCTCTTGTAGTTATTGTGATAAATAGCTTTGCAGCTGCCTTTTGTTGTTTTTGTTTTAACTGAGGTTTTTCAAAACCGGCTGTCTTTTAGATAAAAACAAGATGAAATATATTAGCTGCAAGCCCGCAAGTCATTAGTGGTTGTCCTTGTACACGTTGCTGACAAGTTCATTCATCTAAATTATATCTCGTTTTTCATATTAGTTTTTGCGGAACGTAATTTTCTTTTAACAAAATTCACTCATCTGTTATCTTTTTTATTTTTATTTTTTTTTTCAACAGATTTCTGTTTTGGACTTTTCCCGTGACCGCAAAATGATGAGTGTCCTTTGTAGTAGAAAACAGCAAGAAATTATGTTCTCAAAAGGTGCTCCAGAAAGCATAATAATAAGGTGCTCTCATATCTTGTGTAATGATGATGGTTCTTCTGTGCCATTAACTACCGATATCCGTAATGAGTTAGAAGCGAGATTCCAAAGGTATGCTTATCATCTGCTTTTACATATACAAATATAGCATTTTAAATTCTGTAATTTCCTTTTCGAAGACCTTAGAGGCTTAGACATATCTGTTTTTGCTTCGTTAGTTTAGTTAGACAGTAGATCCCCTTATTTTATATTGCTTTTAGTTGGATCTTACTTTTGCTGTTATTCTGATTTTAGGTTAGGTTAATTGTGGTTCTGTAGTTCATTTTCTCAGTCCCTACTACTTTTTATAGATTTTTCTTTTAATTTCTGTATTTTAGCTCCCGCATCTTAGTGCACTGGTTTGCTAGGGTTCTCATGAGACTACTATTACTATCCGTTGTTGGTATTCTTTGTATCATGTATTTTCTGGAATCCTTTATTTTTTGCAAATATGCTGGTTGTGCCCCAAGTTATGTTTTTGTGGGTCGTTGACTTGAAATCCATTAATTTTTCTGATTTTAGGTTAGGTTTTTTGTGGTGGAAATCTCTCATTTCTAATTTTAACTAGGTAGTAAGAATAAGGCCTCAATACCATAAGTAATATATTACCTTAATGCAAAATTTTACAGCTTAGCTTGATTGTTTATGGTTTTTGCTCTGAAGACATCTTCTGTTGGGCTGTTTCTATCATCATCTTTTCTTGATTCATAATGCTAAAATATCAAAACTTTTAAGATTTGGCATTGGTTCTTATAAAAGCTTCAAGCCCTACCTTTCTGATTATATACATAATGCCCACCTATTGATTTTATACAAAATGGTTTTTTGGATAAGATGCCATACACCATCTCTTTGCTAAGGTTATGCTTTCATCACTTTCATGAAGAGGCTGCATTTTGACACTTATTAAAATAATTGAAAAGGGTAAACAATCAATATATGCACAAAATTGAGTCTTATGTTCTAGTTTTAGCTAATGTCTGGGAAAGACCTAAAATCATCTGCTCTCTACGGTTAAATTCCTCTTGCGAGGATTTCGCATAGAACTCTAATTTCATGTAGATGGTTACTTATATTATGATGCTTGTGGTTTCAAAGGTGTTGGCAGAGGTTTAAAGCTAAGCCATTAAGGCTTAAGAAGACATCACTAGCAAGTTTGTATATTCACCTGCTTCTTGTCAGTTTGAATTGTGAATGACTATACTGTAGAAAATATCGTCCTGGGAAGCAAAAGCACAAGATCCAGAAAAATAATAGGATGCAAAGCTTTAAATTGAGCTACAGTCATCTTGAAGTGAAATTTCAATTGGTCGCTTTGAGTATATTGCTTATTTTTCTACTTTTCATAGCTGTCTACATGTGTCACAATCATATGTTAAATTTTCTTATTTTGTAATTTGATAAACGCCATTTTATGTCCAGTTTTGCTGGAAAAGACACCCTAAGATGTTTGGCATTAGCACTAAAGCGGATGCCAATGGGTCAGCAAACTCTTTCCTATGAAGATGAATCAAATCTTACGTTCATTGGATTGGTATGTTTCCTATGTTATGCCACTCATATGTATCTGTGCTCAGCCTTTTAATAGTTTTTGCCCCCCACTTTAATTTTCCTCGACATCTTTTTATCTTTTAGTAACTTTCTTTCATTATGATTGATTAAGTTCCATTGATGAAGTTCTCCAACAATTTTTTTTTCTTTTGTGATAAATAAATTGGTTTAGGTTGGTATGCTTGATCCTCCAAGGGAGGAAGTGCGGAATGCTATGCTGTCATGTATGGCTGCTGGAATACGTGTTATTGTTGTCACTGGGGATAACAAGGTTACTGACGCCTTGATAGTCCTATCTTATTATTTATTCGCACTTTAATACTAATTTTCTACTGGAAAATACTAATTTAGTGCTATAGTAGTCTACTGCAGAATCTCTATGTCGACAGATTGGTGCTTTCGAGCACTTAGATGATTTTACTGGGTATTCTTACACAGCATCTGAATTTGAACAACTTCCACCTATGCAACAGACAATTGCATTGCAAAGGATGGTACTGTTTACCAGGTAGCATAAACATTTCATGCACATGTGTTGAATTATTCATCTTTTTTCGAAATTCTATGTCTCTACACCATCATAACCTCCAAAAAATGATTTGTTCTTTCTTTTCTGAAAAGTTCATTGTCTTATCGTTTCTTATGATTATGTTCTTTTCGGAATGATTTTTTTTTGGAATCAGTAATTAAATTCTCTTCTTTGTTTAGGTTGTTTTGCTTTTCAAATAACCTCATAAACAATTAGTAAAATTGATTTGGATGAAGTAATCACTTTTAATCAACCTAATTGCTAAAATGAACCAGTGAGACTTGGTTTGGTTAAGTTGAAGGGTTTTTTCCCGCAAGTGAGGAAAGTCAAAAGTAAGATTCAACTTCTGATTTTTTTCGTTTGGTTTGGGAAAGCACCATAGTGAATAAACGGAATAAGTGAGTAAGTGTTTTTACTATTTACTAGATTCTAAGTTTTATTAATATCATAAACAATAATGTTGTTAGATATAAGAAAGTATTAGTCATAGACTCATAATAATAGCCGTCAAATACCAATCTAATGCATATTTTACTTAAAATATGGCCAATAGTATGAAAACGTAACTGTTTTCTAGTGCTATTCTGTTTGTTCAGTTCCAAATATGTGAAAGCTGAAATTTTCAGTTCAATCCCATTTTCCCTCCACAGCAGTATGAAATTGATTGAATGTACATCCTCATACCAAAGAATTCCTCTTTTTTGTTCATTTTGTTTGCTTTCCTCTTTTTTTTTTTGCTTTCATAATAACTGCTTGATTTTGGACCTTCACCTTGTAATGTTGTTTCTGTAAAAACATCAGAATTGTACATAGAAATGATTTGCCAAACATTTTCTATCCTTTGCTAGTGGGTTGTTTTTTTTTCCGCGAATTCAGTCGTCATATATGGTTTTCTTCAGCTACATAGTTTATCAAGTGGAATCAAATACATGTTTTTTTTTTTTTAAATGGGTAACTTAAGAAATCTTCACATAAAATTGTTCTTGCTTGCTCAAGATGATATAATTGGATGACAGGGTTGAACCTTCTCACAAGAAGATGCTGGTTGAAGCCTTGCAAAATCAAAATGAAGTGGTAAGCCTCTATGAATTGGGTTTATCGCTTGCGTTGATGCATCTGCAGACTAATTGATTCTCTCCCACTTAATGTTTTCATTAAGCTGATTGGAATATTTTGGGATGAGAGCTCTTTCCGTTAGTCGCCTATTTAGAATGAATAATTAGACATACTCTGAACTTTAGATCTCAAAATTTGGATTTCTTCAACTCTGAATTACCA
The DNA here is from genome assembly GCA_029168755.2 of Tillandsia fasciculata. Classification (NCBI taxonomy): domain Eukaryota; kingdom Viridiplantae; phylum Streptophyta; class Magnoliopsida; order Poales; family Bromeliaceae; genus Tillandsia; species Tillandsia fasciculata. The sequence goes on along the minus strand of CM054947.1, from coordinate 16,857,798 downwards.
ATTTGTTTCTATGGTTAAATAGCATACTGGTATCTGAACTCGTTGTGAAGTCTCACTTTAGTCCTTGATCTTTATTTATGCATTATGGTCCCCCAACTTACGTTAATGTTTCATTATTGTCCATCTTGTCAACTTTTCTCTAGTGTGACTAACTGCTTGCCACTTTTATCCTTAAACCTCTGTCGAAATTTGAGAATGATCCTCAAACAGACTATTTTGCTTCAAGTTTTACTCTTCAATGTTGAAAGTGAACTCTCAATTTTCACATTGTCACAGGCTGCTTGGCTGCTACGTTGGTTTTCTAGTCAGTCCCACCAATAGAAGTTGATTGGGAGGATTCTAATGAAACTCATAGGTTTGGGGACCGGTTAATTAAAGGTTTAGGACTGAAGTGAAAATAAGCAAGTAGTTTAGGGAGTATCAATGCAATTTTTACTATTTCTCTGCACTGCCAATGTTTCTACTATTTTTTTAAAAAATTTATGCAGCTGTTGTGCTTTTAGTGCTTTGAATGAGCCTGGTTTTGGATAATGACATATGTGCTCTTCTTGTAAAAGGTTGCAATGACTGGTGATGGTGTCAATGATGCACCTGCTCTGAAGAAAGCAGACATAGGAATAGCAATGGGATCAGGAACTGCAGTTGCTAAGGTATGTATGCTTCATATTAGCATGTCTAGTTCAGTTTGTTGCTTCCTGTTCATCACTCACCTATAGACAATGTAGAGTGATACACTTTGTAGATTGATAAACTTTGTCTTGTTATTTGGCATTACTTTGTAGTAATATTAAGTAGATCGTTAGTCTCTTTATATATCTCAAATATGAGTGCGATTTTCATGTTATGGAAACCATATTTATTTTAGATTCTGGTTCCTATTAATTCATTCTCCATTTTTTTAGCCTCAATTGCAGAAAACTGCCCTGAAAATAGTGCCATTTACACTTTTTCCTTCATGAAATACAAAAACTTGTAACTATCCCCCCAAGTGTTTAGCCTTTAGCACTTACCCTCTTGCATGTTTTGTTTAGAAATTGTTAGGTACTCTTAAAATAGGATCGGAAATGCTCATTAGACCTCTTATGGTGGGAAATATCATTTTTAAGGCTTCACTATTAATAGTCCAAAAATTGAGGGGGCTATCTTAGGGGAACAAAGTGCAAATGGCACTATTACCAGGGTTGTTTTCTGCATTTAATTCTTCTTTACTTTCAGTATATGGTCATGGTTTGTGAGGGTGTAATAGGCAATGTGTCCTATTGAACATAATAATCAGTTTTCCCCTAAATTTTTAGAGTGCTTCGGATATGGTTTTGGCTGACGACAACTTCGCTTCAATTGTTGCTGTAAGATGCTTTTTTCCTATCTCTTAATGGCTGCCTTTTATCAAAGTTAGATAGAGTTAATTCTTGTGAAAGATGCCTGTTCTGAACTTGTTTGTAGCTACTGGCTACCATTTGCCTATAGGCTGTTGCGGAGGGAAGAGCTATATATAATAACACTAAGCAGTTTATCCGATACATGATATCGTCGAATATTGGAGAAGTAGTTTGTATTTTTGTGGCAGCAGTGCTTGGGATGCCTGACACTCTAATACCTGTAAGCTCCTACACTTTTCTAATTTTCTTTATCAATTTCTAGTTTCTCTTTTCTAGTTGTAATGATATGTTTGAGCAAAAACTTGCATAATTTTCTCTTTACCAGTACCCTACTTCTGCGACGGTTGCATTAATGTCTCTAATGCTAGCTTCATCAGCAAGAAAAGTCCCTTATGTCCAATTATTTCAGCCTGTAGCAGTTGTTTAGCTGTTTGCTGTGACCTGAAGTTAAAATGAGCGTCCGGAACAAGGATTTAAGTATCCATCGGCATGGTCCGTATCCACTGTGTTGTATCGTACCAACAAAATACCAGTACGATACATCCCCCGTGCCGATGACACAACTGAATTTTTTTTTTTTTTTTAAATCACTAAATAATTTTTTCAATAAAGTTCAAAAGATTTGATAAAAATACATAATAAGCAATTAGAAAATTTTGTTGTTAAAGAAAATACATGTTTCATACCATTATGTGTCGGCAAACATGTATTTTTTGTTATAGGCACAGTCCGGTACGCACCGTGCCGACAAATTTTCGGCACGACCTCATACCACGACACTTAAATCCTTGATCTGGTTCTCGAAAAAGGAGCTCCAAGTTGAGCCTTCTGCTGCTGCTGCTACAAAAGGACCTCCAAAGAGAAGCTCCAAGTTGAGCTGCCTTCTCCTACTGCAACAGAAAGCTCTTGGGATAGATTTAATGAACAAGCTGTTAATGCTTCTTTCAGAAGCTCTGCTTGAACAGCAATAGCTCTCGGCCAGGGCAAACTGGGCCCTTTCTATAAAATATAACTTCTTTATTCTCTTAGAAGTGTTGTTGAATGTTACATCCTTCATCTCTGATGAAAAATGGTCTCTGAGACATCTTCTCATCTTCCTTTCTAAAGCATTGATAATAATTAGTTTAGTTAGACAGATTAGTTCTTAGCATCGTGCGAGAATGATTGTACTTATATTCGATGTTATTGCAGGTCCAGCTCCTCTGGGTGAATTTAGTTACTGATGGTTTGCCTGCAACTGCTATTGGTTTTAACAAGCCCGATAGCAATGTGATGGCAGCTAAGCCTCGTAAGGTATTGATTATTGGATTTGAACAAAAATGTAATGTTTTACATTGAGCATGCGAAAACCTTCTTTAGTGTTTTCAGCTGCCAATTACTTTGAGCTGAACTGCATCAGGCTGCTGCATGATGACTATTGATTTACTGAGTTACTATTTATAGCCCAAAATCCAAGCAGTTGTTAGTGAATTAACAAATTTCTCACTTGTTGCTTGTTTCTCTACTTGATTAACTGATGGATTATTGTGTAGTTCGATCATTGTAAACACTAAACATTTCAAACACAAGAAGAGTTGGTTAAATCCCTAAATGGCCTAGTTTTATGTTTATGATGCTGTGGACCCTGATGCCTTGTCAGAGTTTGCAATTTAGTATTATGGTTCTTTTTGGGCGGTGACCTCTTCTTCTTAGCTAAGCACTGGCATGATCTTCTTAGTATAAATCGTAAAAGGAGCAAAATACAAGTACTAAAGAGGATGGACTTGAGATTGTTGAGTAACTACCAAGTTGCCCAATCAAAATCATCAAGTATTTGGCTTTGAAATTGGAGAAACATGATGTCAAAGAGAAATTTGACCAATACAAATCAAGCAATCATTTATTGCTTGACCTTAAGGCTCTTTTCCTTGAAGATTAAAGTGTCATAAAAATCTGCACATGCTTATATTAATTTTCATTAATCGAGTACCTTCCCAGTTGTCTAGCCTATAGGCTTCATTCAGAAACTCTCTATGTTTCATTCATTTGAGTATCTTCCCATTTTTGCGAACTCGGCATCAATATCTTTGAGGAGATATAACAGTGACATTTAGCTCTGGAGAAATTGCTTTCTTTGTTGCTCTTAAGTGTTCTAACTTCTTAATGCAGGTTAATGAAGCTGTAGTTACTGGATGGCTTTTTTTCCGGTATTTGGTTATAGGAGGTACATTCTCGATGCTGTGTACTTTTAGCAACTAGTAGTTATTTCATTTCCTCTTAAATATCACTTAATCACTGATTTATACTGTACAGCTTATGTTGGTCTTGCTACTATTGCGGGGTTTGTTTGGTGGTTTGTTTATTCTGATGATGGTCCCAAATTGCCATATAATGAATTGGTAAGTTATGCACCTCTCTGGTTTATTCACATGCTGTCAATAACAAAGACAACTATAATTTGTAATTAGGACAACTCTGTCTCATAGTTGATTAACAATGCTCTTTAGTTCATCTACTGCTTGGTTTCAACTTTTATGACTTACCCTTTTTACCTCTTTTTTTTTGGCAGATTCCCTGAAACCCTTGTTTAATTTTCAATTAAATATTGGCTTCTTGTATAACTTTTAGTTTTAATTTATCTTGTAGGAGATTTTAACATTTTTTGAATTTTATGGAATGCCAGGTAAACTTTGATTCCTGTTCAACGAGACACACTCCATATCCATGCAGCATATTTGATGATCGCCATCCCTCAACTGTGTCGATGACCGTGCTTGTTGTTGTTGAGATGTTTAATGCTTTAAATAACCTGAGTGAGAATCAATCTCTCCTGTAAGTAATCAATGCATATCTCCGTTGCACTTGCTTGCATTTCAATTTTCAAATACACTTTTATGAATAAATTTGGACGCTGTTAGTGCTTTTATCGTAGTTCTTTCTACTATCAATTGATCAGTGGGTGCAGCTATTAAGGAAAAAAAAACTCTTTAGGCTTTTTCTGTTTTTGCAGTGGGTGCTACTGTTTAGAAAAACTCTTTTGGCCTTTTCCAGTTTAATTTCTTGAAGAATGATCATGTAAGCACTATATGTTTGGTTCCTACTTCCTCCATTATACGTTGCTTGAATTGATCTCATGCTTCCATGGTTTCACAGAAAGCATCAACCTTCCTGAACTAACTTTTCAGTTTGATTCTTGCATACACTATAAGTTCATGCAAATATCCTAATCTCATCCATATATGCACTAAATCCATGAACTGTAAGTGACAAGTTGCCGTATGATTTAATTTTCAGTGTAATTCCTCCATGGAGTAATCTATGGCTTGTTGGATCGATAGTTCTCACCATGCTTTTCCATGTGTTGATCTTGTATATTGAACCTTTATCAATCCTTTTCTCGGTAAGTACTCTTCAAACTTTGTTAGTTCTTGAGTTATATTAATAATTTTTATTTGGCTAAGTTACACTTTTGATCCTCAATCTATGAGGCGCGCGACAATTTGGTCCTCGGATTCTAATTTGTTACAATTTTTGGCTCGATGTTGCAATTTAGTCCCACAGTACAATTTAGTTGACTGAATGGGGACGTGCCACTTATGTAGCTATGATGTTGCTGTGTTGTGGCTGATGACGTGACAATGACTAAGATGTCACATCACCGCCACATCAACGGCACATTATTATCCAGCCTACTAAATTGGATTGTGGGACTCGATCGCAACAATCTAGTAAGTTCAAGCTAGAAATAGCTACAAATTAGAGTTTTGAGGACCAAAGTGTCATCCATCTTGTAGTTGAGGGCCAAAAGTGTAATTAATACTCCTCCATCTACTGCAATTGCTCTTTAGAGAACTATTAGGCCGTAAGAGATATTTATAGAATCTGCCGATCCAAATTAATAATCATTGTCTTGTAGGTGACACCGTTAACCTGGGCTGAATGGAGGATTGTTCTCTATCTCTCTTTTCCGGTTAGTATTTCTTTCTCATCAGACTTCTATTTAATGAACTCTGCAGATTTCTATGTCAAGAAGGTAAAAAGTCGATACTTATCTACTCAAAAAAGCGTGTCCATTAAATAATTGGGTCAATATTGCTAATAAAAAAATTAGAACATAGTAATCTACTAACTTATTAAACAACGATAACCTACTCATCAGTTATCTTAGGAGCAATCCTGGCAGCAATGGTGAATCTTAAATTTATTATCAAATTCGAAAATTAACACATGAAAATGCAAAAGATCTTAACTCACTGGTACAGACCTGACCAAACTATACTTACTATTCAATTTCGAAAAGGCAAACTTTTATGTTCTAGCATACGCGAAAATGCTGTCGCAGATGTGATATTTAGCTGATATGGAAAAGATTTAATCTTGGTCTTAGTTTTCTTGCATTCTTCTAATAGCTCGTCAAAGATAACTTGTATACTTTTCCTTTCATTTTGCTATTCATAACCACTTGTTTCTCATAATGCGGACATATTGTAGGTAATAATAATCGACGAGATACTGAAATTCTTCTCAAGAAATTCTCGAGGTATGTTCTTTCCAACAATTTACTTTCAGAAGTTCCTTCATAGCACTTTCTTTTTTTCTTTCCTAAATCATCTTCATATCAGTAAACACACATCCTTTTACGTTGCACGCTCTCCTATCAGTTCTTTTTCTTCCCAATCTTGAAATAATTTCTTTTTCAAAAGTTTGATCTCCGACTAAACATGCAACTTCCTATAATTAATCAAACATTAAAATAAAGAAAATTTAAAAAATACTGGAGCATTTCCTTACAGAATGCACTGATAGAATAAGTCTTTTTTTTTTTTTTTTTTTTGCAGGTAGAAGGTTTCATTTCAGATTAAGGAGGCACGACATACTTCCTAAGAAAGAAGCTCATGACAAGTAGATTATCGCGGGGTTTAAACTGTTGTTTCCTCTGCAGCTGTAGAGAATGGGAATGATAAAATTGCTTTCTCATAGAGTGCTTCACACAGCGTCTGTTGTAGCATATATACTGTATAGTCAATTATACTGCACTGTGATTGTTTTTTGGTTGCTCATCATTATTGTGTCCTTTGAACACAAGACAATGTATTTATTTGCTAGCTATTAGCTATTGATAATTATTATTTTTTTCAAAATTTTCATTTGAAATATTTGGTCCATATTTTTTTCTCTTTGATGACTACATTCCAAATTTGCAGATGCCAAGATTTGGTGTCCTTTTTTCTTTTTTTTTCCTGTTTCTAAACAAGAACTTTATGTGATAGGATGCACCGACGGATGGATTTATCTTTGTTAGTGTAAGTTTGTTTAAGATTGTGAGCAATGCACCACCATCCTTCCATCTGAACCAATCTCTGCTGAAAATTTTTGTTGTTTTTGCTCAATGTCTTAGACTTTTTGCTGATCTGCAGTTTCTGAACTCATAAGCTAACTATTAACTTCTTAATGAAGTAAAAGCTTAAGGTATCCATTTTTCCTGCTTCCTGTAACTGTATAGATACAGGTAGTTATTTCTATCTGAATCTATAATGGTATAACATTCAATTTAGTGATATCACATTCTCATATCTAGCTCTGTGTTTCCAGGTTGTATCAGAGCTTCCGTGGCCACCGCGGACATCAGAGAGGGAGATTGGAAAACCACCTTTGGACCATTGCTAGGCACTCCTTTGGCTTGTACTCTGGAGCTGTGTGTCCTGCACCCTGCATCAAAAGGTGAACAAAGAAAAAAAAAAAAAAAGGATCACTCTTTGCTTGGTGTTGTTGTTTCTACTTTTATTTTGATTATTACAAGTACTTACTTTTACTGTGGCAAATGTGAGATTATTGGAGTAAGTCCTTGTGTACCTGAGAGAAAACCAAAAGTAAAATGTCATTCTAGTGAAAAGTATACGTGTTTGTCGAGTCTAGCTTTTGGAATATCTTCTGTATTTTGAGAAATAGTAGAGATAAAATTTTGAGAAGGCGAGAAGCAAAAATAAGCTTCTGGACCCTCAGGAGAAGCTCTAATCTGAAACTTTTGCGTTTGTTTATGCAGAAAATTGTTGAGGAGATTCTAAATTGAAGCCCTTATTTGAGGCATACCAAATAAGGCATAATTTATATGGAAGAAGGTAAATTTAGTTCGGAGCTCACCCCGCAACTTGCCCATCGACCCACCAAGACCGCCAGTCATCGACAATGGGGAAACCGAGAGATCTCACCCACGCTTCTGTGCCGACGAACGGCATATCCATGTCGTGATCGCCGCTGCACCAACGCAACGTCTCGTGTCAAAGAAAAGAGAAAAAGCCAGCATAAGATATAGCATGAATGAAGAAGCATACCAAAAGCAAAAATGGATCAAACCTGTATATGAGAGCTCGGTATCCTTTGGTTGTAAGATTCCGGTGGAATTGGATAACACTCGTGAAATCGTTCGCGTATGTTTTGGGATAATTACATCTCATCCAAGATCCAATTGTTCCCTGCAAAGCGCATACCGATCAAAACTTCTGCATCAGAAAACGCTGAAACAAACTATATGCATGTCATCCTTTTTCAGTACTGCAGAAGCAAAGAATCTGCACCTAACCCTTCATACAACAACAACAACACCAGAAATTTTTAGTGCTTGTTGTGCACCTTACGAATGCCGAGAGTCTCTCTTACGGCAGCATCGTCCGCCCACACGTACGAGAGCCGGTATCCAGAATCCTGCGAGAGGAATTTCGTATCGAAGTTTCATCACCTTTTCGTCAGAAAAATGCAATTTTTTGTGATAACTAGTACAGAGATCAGTTTGCAGAAGCAGAAGCAGAAGCAGCAGCAGTAGCAGCAGCATTACTCTACACTCCACAGGAAGGCCCAGTTTTAGCAGTGAGAACTCTTCATCATTGTATCCTAATGGCTTCTTTATATCCGCGGAAATTACGTCGCGCTTCGGGCTCGCGAAACCGCAAATTGGCTCCAAAATTTGGACTACATTTATGCCCACCAAACACTGCACACATTCACACACACACACACAAAGAGAACATGTTTTAGTCACAAATTGAGGATATAGATAGATAACATTGAATTAATACTGAAACTTCTCAGTCACCTCATTGATAATCTCAATATTTTTCGCGCATTCAGGATTAGGTGAAAGTAAGTAGTGCCCTCCACAAGTGTTCTTCGCGGCCTAAAAATCGGAACAAGAAAACAAAATAAGATTATTTACAATAAGAATGTAGGAATTAGCTTAAATTTGTAGGTAATTAATGCTCCACCTTATTACTTTGTTAACACAAACATTTAGCTTTTTTTTTTTTTTTTTTTTTTTTTTTTTTTACCTCATATATTTCATCTGATATGAGCCCCATGCCATGAGAAAATGGAACTTTTGAATTACCATCATAATTTAGATAATCGGTCGCTCCGTTACCGACAATATAACCCTGAAAAAATTAAAAAAAAAAATCCAAAAATTTATAAATTCTTATATATATATTTACCAGAACAAGATTTGAAAAATTTACTATGATTTTTGCACCAAATATTTTGGTTTTTTTTTTTTTGGGGAGATTAATTAGTCACTAACCTTGAGATTAAGCTTCAGCCCATCACTAGCTTGGTTACCTGTATAAAGGTACATAATAATTAATTTTATTAACACATCATGTTCAATTTAGCAACAAAATGATTCAGAGAATAGTAAAATAAAACAATATTTAGGAGATGTCACATAAGTACTGTACCTACAAATTTTTTCTTTTTTTTCCTTTCTAGGAAATAAGAAGCAATACAATTTTGACATGTTCTAGTACATAGTTAAACAAATGTAACATAAATTACATATATATATATATATATATATATATATAGATATAGATAGAGATAGAGATAATAGAGAGAGAGAGAGAGTAGGGCTAGTATACTCTTATGAGTATATTTTTGTATTTATAATTTTTTTATACTTGGATGAAAAAATATGCGGTTAGGATGATAGTGGTCCCCCTAGGATTTACTAGGTTGTTGGAGAAATAGTATAAATAATATGAACTACTATAATCCTAACCGCACATTCTTTCATTTAAAGTATGCAAATTTATAAGTACAAAAAAATTTTACTCATAAGCTTCTAGTCTCGGACCTCTCTATATCTATATATAGAGAGAGAGAGATATAGAGAGAGAGATAGAGATAGAGAGAGAGTCCGGCTGGAATACTATCGATAGCACCAAGCTTGGTGCTATCAAGTTTTTAGCTTTTGGATGAAAGTATGTGCGGTTGAGATTATAGTAGTTTTTTAAGATTTTTACTATTCAACCAATCACCCACTAAATCCTAAGGGACTACTATCATCATAACCGTACATTTCTTAATTTAAAGGCTAAAAACTTGATAGCACCAATAACTTGGTGCTATCGATAGTATTCCAGCCTATATATATATATAACCTAATAATTAAAGGGTAACAAAGAGAATTACTTTTAACGATTTCCGAGGAAGCGACGGGCACGGTGATGCCGGAATAAGAATCGCCGCCAATGTAGAGGGGATTGGAGATGAACTCCGGGTGATCACTCAGCCACTATAGCCATTGTAACAATTTTGTTTGATTCAATATAAATGTGTAGTAATGGAGGGTTACATTGCTCTTTCAATTTTTTCTATTTTTAAAGCTGGAATATATTACTGCATCATGAACCGCACGTAGGTTCAAGGTTTACTGATTCGACCAGTGATTTCAGTACTTTGACATCAGTATAATAATATGATCTTTATTGGTTATGAAATAGTAGTAATATATATATATATATATATATATATATATATATATATATATATATATATATATTGTTTATAACCTTTTTAAGAAAGGTGAGGATCTGGTGCGCAGTAATGAGGTCTCCTGATATGTAGCCTTCCTGAGTTTTTGCATATGAGAAGCCTGCACCTACTGGGGAATCAAGGAAGATGATGCTGCTGACCTGCGACATGTGAAACAACCAATTATTTTAAAAACTTAAGCTATAACCAGAGAATAATTAATGCTCTAATATTTTATATTCAATTCATGCTCAACAAAGTTTGTATTCATATATGAGAGAGAGAGAGAGAGAGAGAGAGAGTGACATCTAATAGTACCATGTCGGATGTGATTGAAATTGTGATTGAGTATATAAGAGACATGGACACTAGTAATAATAACTGGACTTAAGTATTTTGGGCTGTGGTTTGGATCCAACGAGTTATTATTGCTAGTGGGTCTGGTCGTTATATTTGGTATCAGAGACAATAACCAGCCGGAAGTGTATGACGAGTCTCGACTAAGCCTGGATTTAGATGACAGGGCTAGCGAGACAAGTCTCACATCGCCTGATAATCTTGGATTCTGTGTGTGTTTGAGCTGACGAGGACGTCAGACCTGAACGAAAGAAGTTTGTGACAATAGTTTGGACCCAACGACCCAACGAGCTATTATTGCTAGTGAGTCTGATCGTTACAGAGAGCTTTCTCTATAATACAAGACCTAGAGCAGTTCAATCAACTATTAACACATTTTTCTTTGACAATTTATTAGATAATACATTTTTCCGTCGAACATATGACTGGTCTATCATACACCAAATGCGATACAACATTAATGTTAGGGGGCGTTTGGATCGGGTTATC
>CM054947.1:16681792-16841792 GCA_029168755.2 Tillandsia fasciculata | reverse complement strand
TTTTATTTCATTTTTGAAAAAATAAAATTATTAATTTAAATTTTATAAAATTTATACAATTATTTTATAAATTTTTTAAAATTTATATAAATTTAAAAATTAAAATTTTTACTCCCATTTAAACTTTATTTTAAGGGCAAATAGTCAAACACATAATTATCCCCTCTCAATTCTTCTTATTCCTCTATACTCAACCAAACGCAATTTTTTCTATTCATCTTATTCTCCTTATTCCTATATAATTTACCAAACACAATTTCCTTTAATCCCGGTATAACTCATAAACCCAACCAAACGCAAATTTACACTAATTCCTACTAATACCATAATCTATACCTATCCCCGGTATAACAAAATTTTTCTTATCCCCGAACCAAACGGTGCCCTAGGGTTTATACTATTTCACCAACAATATACTAAACCCTAAGGGATCACTATCATCCTAACCGCACATCTCTTCGTTCAACAACAAAAAAATTTATGAGTACGAAAAAATCTATACTCATAAGAGTATAGTAGCCCTACTATATATATATATAGAGAGAGAGAGAGAGAGAGAGAGAGAGAAAGAGAGAGAGAGAGAGTCTATATACTTTCAAAAGTACAAACCCATCCATACTTATAAATTTTTTACCATAAAATTTGTATTAGGATCCGTATTGTTGTGAAGGCAATTAGAGAGAGAGATAAAAAGTACAACTGCATGAATCCCAATACAAATCTTATGATATTTACAAGTATAAATAGATTTATACTTTTGAAAGTATATAATCTCTACTATCTCTCTCTCTCTCTCTCTCTCTCTCTAGATATATATATATATATTCTCTCTCTCTCTCTCTCTCTCTCTATATATATATATAGAGAGAGAGAGAGAGAGAGAGAGAGAGTAGAGCTTATGTACTTTCAAAAGTGCAAGCCCAATTATATATGTAAATATTTTACCATTAGATTTGTATTGAGATCCGTGCTATTGTACTTTTGCTTTCTCTTCTTTTAGTTGACTTTACAATAGCACAAATCTCAATGCAAATTCAATGGTAAAAAATTGACAAATATAATTGGACTTGTATTTATAAAAATATATAAGCTCTATTCGACATATATATATATATATATATATATATATATATATATATATATATTATATATAATATATATATATATATATATATATAATATATATTATATATAATTGAGCTCCTATACTTTTAAAAATACCAAATCATTGGTGTTTATAAATTTTTAGCCATTGGATAAAAAAATATATGGTTAGAATGATAGTGGGTTTTTTTGGATTAAGTGAGTGATTGTTGTAATAGAATGATCTAATAGAGAAATAAAAAGAAAAGCTTTAGAAATATTTGATTTATATTTCGATTTTATTTTTTTATATTTTTTTACTATCGTGTGTTGAAAAAAATTTCGTCAAAACTCTTTCACGATCGTGCTCATAGGAAGGAGAGTTTCGGTCGTACCTTGGATTGGTATCTCTGATTAATCCACACGAAGAACGAAAATACGCTTTATGACGGTGCCTCGCACGCTTCCGGATTAATTTTATTTTAATTTTTTTTTTCTACAATTTCTAAATTTTTTATAGCGCTTCCGGATAAATTTTTTTGATATAATTAATTTTTGCTTATATCAGAGTGAACTTATGGAAAAGTTTTTTTTCCTCATGTCCTTTTCAAAATTGTACTCAAATAATATTTTATTAAATAATATTGTACAACATAAAACGTACAACAGTGGTTCAAACTTACACATCTTTGCAAGGAGAAATAGTTATTTTATATAAAGTATTTGTCAAATAAATTTTTTTAAAAGTTTACTACTGCAACATAAAATAGAAAAAAAAAAAAAAAAATTGAGGCTCAAAAACGAAGTTCTAATTTGATCCTTTTGACCGCTTCTACTATAGAAAATTAAGAAAAAAAATAATATGTTAAAAAATATAAATAATTATTATACTGTAAAAGCTTAAGTTACTGATGAATAGTATTTTTATAGTTTTAAATTTAATATATTTTTTTTATATGGATTTGAATTAAATAAAAAAAATAATAATTATGTTAGCAATCTGGCATGACTTGAACTCATAACCTTCTTATTTAATTTTTATTAAAAATAAATAAAATAACTGTTATACACTAAGGTTTCGTTTGATCGAGATATAAGTTAGAACCGTTTATTTTAGAAATAAATATAAATTTAGAAACAAACAGGAATAAGATAAATTTTATGTTTGAATAGTTAGATTAGTATAGTAAAAATAAAAATAATTATAATTTTAAAATAATAGTATTTTATCTAATTAATTAATATAAAAATATTAATTAAATAATAATTTAATTTATTTAATTAATTATTGCTAAATAACCTTAAATATTAATTGATAAAATAATTAAATGAGTATTGTTAATAAATAATTTAATTAACTACAAAAAAATTTAATTAGTTAATTATTTAATAGTTAAATAATTAATTAATAAAATAATTAGATTAGTCAAAATATTAAATTAATAAAAAAAATTAACATAATAATTAAAATTATATTTATTTTAATTAAACTTATTTTCAAATAGGAATAAATTTATTCCAAAAAAAAATTACAACAGTAGTTTCGGTCTTATATCAGCTTATTCTAGAAAAATAATAATTACTGTTCACATTTAAACCAAACACGTTTGAGAAATAAAATTGAAACAAAATTTTATTTCAGATCTTATTATCGAAATAAATCCGACCTAAAACTTAAGTAACAAGAGAAAATGATATTTTTATATTTAACTTAGGAAAAAAACAAAAAATGTCAGCATCTTATCAAAAAATGATATTTTTATATTTAACTTAGTAAAAAAAAATAAAAAATGTTAGCATCTTATCAAAAAATTGGCAACAGTAATAATGCAGTATACCCATCCTAATGACTAGGTAGGTATCATCCATACATTGTATAGTTAATAAATAAATTGAGTTTCTATCTATGTTCTAGAATGTTGTGTTTGATTACTTGACTTTCCCAGCCCAACTTGACTAAACAGCCACAGTGATATGTCCAATTTGACTAAACCCATTATTTTGGCACCTCAAGCATGCATATCTTATTCATTTAAGAATGGCTAAATTACAAAAAAAATTTCTGTAATATTTGACTTTTTTATTTTTTAAAAGTTTATGCATTTATCTTCCGCCGTCACCATTCCGTGAGTGAATCGTTAATTTTTTAAAAAATATTATTAGATATACCCAAAATACTCTTCAAAAATGGCGGGAAATAAGCTAAAACCTATTCTCTCTCAAATATAAGGTAAAGCCATTTTCGTCAATTTATCTCTTCCGTTAACGCCGTTGCCCTCTAAAGATAATTCGGTAATTACGAGGAAACAAAATGCAGGCTTTTAAAAGACAGAGAAACAAAGTGAAAAAACGAGATATTACAGAAAGGTTTCTGTAATTTAGCCTTTAAGAATAAAATATTTATTATTGGTCATTTCGAAATAATCAGTAAAATTTATTTTATTTCTGAATGTATAAGATGTAATATGTACATTTTTTTCGAGGGATACAAAAAAAAACATTTTTCTTATTCTGCACTTAATTAATTTGTTCAAATCTCGCTTTCTCCAATTGGGATTTTGAAAATGTAATGTTATCTGCAGTACAAGAGTACGAAATATTATTATTTTTTTGTATTATAATATCAAATTGTCTATAAAGCAAAAAATCAACTATAATATAATTATTATATATGTCTCAAATTCTAAAATTAGAAGATTTTTTAATTTTATTCTGTTTTGCTTATCCAATTAAGATAAATTTGAATTATATCTAATCTTATTAAGATTATTTCTAATCTTAGTGAATTCGTATTTTTAATTATATTAGAATTTAGTCATTATTATAAATATATTATTATTATATTAATTTAGTGCGGTGAATGAGAAGGAGTATGGGTGTAATTTGAGATTAAGCTTTTGTGAGAGACATATTTTGTACGCCACTTTGATTATAATGGAAGTCTCCGCACCGTCTTCGTTCGTGGACGTAGGCATATTTTTTCTTCTCTCTTTTTGTATACATAAATACCCATATTTTTCGTTTTTATCATAACAATAATTTTAACAGTCTCATGAAAAGTATATCCAACATATATTTTACTATAAAAAATTAATATTTAAAAATAGTTTTTTTAATATTTAACAATAATTAAAAGTGTTCCAATATAGTCTAGCATCATATTTGAAAACGTCGATTAAAGCGTCTATAAATGAAGAATCCTCATATATATACCAAGGCTTATGCCAAGGGTCGGTATAACATATTCTGACACTTTATAAAACATCAGAATTTTTTAAAATCCTGATGCTTTAAAGAATAAAAAAATTAAAAGTAATAGAAAAATTTATCATTTAATAAGAGTTGAGCTAGAATGCTATCGATAGTAAACGAACTCTGTCGCCACCTAGAGTTTTTAAATTGACGATCGATACCGTTGAACATGCATGATATAAATCACTGGAAGCATCTACTTATCGAATTTCAAAAATTTCCAACATTATTGACCTAATGATCAAAAAATTACAAAATTTATAATTTTAATAGTAGATATGAATCTTTTACTCATTTAACAGTGTAAAAAAAATCTAAATTAATTAAATTTTAGTTGAAATTTTTTTAAAACTATTTAAAATAAAATTTATACTCTCGATTTTGATTACAAGACTCATATCATCACTTTATGAAGGATATTCATTTTCAGTCGTTCATTTTTTTGTCCATTTAATAGATAAGAAAAGAATATCAAAAAATATGAAATTTAATTTTCAGATAGTTTAAATAATCTTGATCATATTTAACGGTGTCGATTATTATTTTAAAAGCTCCATCATTAAAAACAAATCGGTGGCAACACAATCCGTTTGCTATCAATAACATTTCAGCCTAATTATATTTAATAAATTAGTTTAATATAATATAAGGGTTCATACAACGATACTTTAATTTAAAACGTTGATATTTGCTATATTATAAAAATATTTGGAGACGCTTTTTGCAAGTGCCATTTAAAAATTATTTTTATATTAACAAAATTTTATAGTAACATATGTTTTTGTGTCAATTTTATTTTATCTAATAATATTAAATAACATTCATGATCAAATGAACACTAAATTATTTATTTATTTATTTATTTGGTTGCGTGAGAAATGTGGAGAGGGAAGGAGACAAATTTTTTTAAAATTTTTCTAATGAGTTTTTTGAATTTTTATGAGGAGTAAATTTCTTTTCATCTCATTGTCACTGGGCCCAAATTTTCTTATCATGTTCTCTGTACTACTACTTTTGGTTTGAAGTTTGAACTAGCTAGTTATCATTGATAAATGTTAGTTTATTATGGTACAACAAATATTTGTTTTATATAAGTAAAAACAGTTGGTTTCTCATATTATTATTATTAAACTTTAATGATATTAAAACTATAACCTCAAACAACAAATATATATAGGGCTAATTTGTTGTTGCTGCTATTTTTTCTATTTTAAAAATGCAAATTTTTTAGTGTATATATATATATAAAAGTACAAGTTTAAATATACTTGTGAAATTTTTACCATAAAATTTGCATTGAGATTTGTGCTATTGTAAAGTCAACTAAAAATAGAGAAAAAAAAAGTATAATCGCACAAATCTCAATATAAATTTAATGATATATATATATATATATATGAATTCGGCTAGAATACTATCGATAGCACCAAACAATTGGTACTATTAAGTTTTCAGCCGTTGGATGAAAAGATATGCGGTTGGGATTATAGTGGTCCCCTAAAATTTTTACTATTCAACCAACCACCTAGTAAACCCTAGGGGCCCACTATAATCCCAACCGCATATTTTTTCATCCAACGGCTAAAAACTTGATAGCACCAATGGCTTGGTGCTATCGATAGTATTCTAGCCTAATTATATATATATATATATATATATATATATATATATATATATATATTATATATATATATATATATATATATATATATATATGCTGGAATACTATTAATAGTATCAAGTCATTGGTGTTTTTAATTCTTAAATTAAAAGATGTGTGGTTGAGATGATAGTGGGTCCCCTGGGTTTAATATGTGGTTGAGGAAATAGTAAAATCTAACGGGTGAAAGTAATTAAAAATGTTGATCTAAGAGTAGAAAAGTCGATAGCACCAAATGCTTGATGCTATCGATAGTATAGTATCCAGACTTTTATATATATATATATATATATATATGGGAGGGAGAAAAAGAGTCTGCATAATGATTACTATACTATAGTATTAAATATTTAGTGTTACTAAGTTTTCACCTTGGAGCATTTTTATTCAATTAACTTAAACTTACGTGGTGATTTTGATTGGACATTGTGTACTTATTAGTTGTTTAAAATGTGTACATCAAAAATAAAAAAAAATAATAATAAAAAACCTTGAACGTGCCCCCTAATTAATTTGACTTTTATAAGAGACATATTTATTTCATACTATTATTATTTGTTTGTCCTAAACTACATTTGTCCATAGCTATATTTCTTTTTCAAAACATTATAATTTATTTTATTCTGCGTAGAAAGAAAAAAATAATAATAATAAATTAACCGCTCCAATTTATGTCATCATTTTTATTTATTAGTGTGAATTTTTTTAATAAAATAAATAAAAATAATAAGATAATTATAGGTCCAAATTTATTGAGTTTTATCAAACAAACAATGACTAAAACAAAATTTTTATATAATAATGCACTGTCATGTGTCAATTTTGTTTTTATCCCAACATTCTAATTTTTTTTTCTATAATTTTTTTTTAAAAATTAAATTTTAATATACAAAAATAGTTAATAAACTTTTGAAGAAAGGTAAAACTAATATGTGACAGCAGATCAGAGCTCTTCGTTGAGACTTGTAGTTAGTTAATTCAGATAAGATAAAAATTCGGTACGAATATAATACGAATAAAATTCGTATCTTAATTTTTAAATTTGTTGAAAAATACAGTTTAAAAAATAAGCTCACTGATTATTTGGATACACGATTTATACAGAAATTATACGTTCACCAATTAAAATTCGGGATAAAAAATTTTGCTATTAAATTAAATTTTTTTCTATAATTTTTAAGGATATAAAAGTAGAAAACTATAAAATAAAATAGATAGTGAGCGAGAAATATTTTTTGAGCGAGAGTATTTTATTATTTTATTATTATTTTTTTTTTTTTTGTAAGGACAAGCGAACGGAGAGTTGGATAAATAAAAATTTAATCAAAATATTTTATCCAAATTTTTGGCCGAATTATTTACGAAATATTAAAATTATCCAAAAAAATTATCCGAATTTTTCTCCGAATTATTCGCAAATTATTAAAACAATTTCGAAAAATTCAAGTTTTATTTCAATTTTTCTTTAAAAAAAATATATATTATTCATTTAATTCGAATTTCTAATAATTCGTGAATTAAAACGTCGTCAGAGTGTTCGCCACTAAAATTTTATCTTAAAATTCCGAATGCCCTTAATCCTTAATTTTTTTTTCTTCTATTTTCAGTGAACCAGCGTTACTATGTAATACGTTATCAAAAACTACGATAAAATACTACTACGCGACAGTATATCGCTGCCAATGTTTTGTACGTTAGTGATTAGACGTATATATATATATACCCTATGGAAAATGCTATATGGAAAATACCCTATATATATATATATATATACTTTGTACGTTACACTACAACAAAATTAGGTTATAGGAATATATCTTTATGACACTTTTATACAAATGTCCTATCTATATTCTATCTATATCTAAAATTAGGTTATAGGGACACATTTTTGGGACACATTACAAAAATGTATCGCTATACACCCTAGCGACGGTACATATAACAACACTTACAATAAGTGTCGGTATTTTTGTCAGCGACACTTTTTTTAGATTTTAGAAACACTTAAAAGTGTCGCTATAGCCTAATTTTATTGTAGTGAATTAGTGATTATATATATATATATATATATAGCGTAGGGTTGCTTTACTCTTACGAGTATACTCATAACTTTTTCACTTTTGTATAAAAAAAATATGCGGTTAAGATAATAATGATCGCCGTATAATTTATTGGGTTGCTGGTAAAATAGTATAAATCCTAGGAACTACTATAATCTTAACCGCACATTTTTTTCATCCAAAAGATAAAAATTTATGAGTACGAAAATTTTTTACTTATAAGAGTATAGTAGTCGGGCTATATATATATATATATATATATATATATATATATATATGAGTTAGGTTAGAATACTATTAATAGTACAAGTCATTAGTGCTATTAAGTTTTTAATTCTTGAATTAAAATATGTGTGGTTGAAATGATAGTGGGCTCCTTGGGTTTAATAGGTAATTGAAGAAATACTAAAATCTAACGAATAAAAATGATCAAAGGAGTTGATCTAAGGGTAGAAAATTTGATAGTACTAATAATTTTGGTACTATTACTAGTATAGTAGCTGGACTCTATATATATATATATATATATATATATATATAGTTCGGTTACTATGCTTGTACAAGCACCAAGCAATTGGTGCTTGTAAGTTTTAGATCTAATTCTTTAATTAATTCTACCCCTTAAATTATACTATTCTACCAACTACCCACTAAATCTAAGGGACCATCATCATCCTAACCGCATATTTCTAGAATAAAAAATTCACAAGTATAAATAACTTGATACTTTTATAAATATAAAAGCTTAATTCATATATTATATATATATATATATATATATATATATATATGGGAAACTCTAAGTGTACACCCGTAAGGGGTGTACATCTCACATCCCCACCCATCTAAGGGTGGGGGTGTGATGAGGGATCACTTGATGTGACCTGTAAAAAACATCGCTACCATTAAAGGGGTGGAGATGTAGGATGTACACCCCTTCGGGGTGTACATGTAGCAATCCTCTATATATATATATATATATATATATATATATATAGCTGTGTTACCCAAAGATGTTAATAAAATACTCCATCTAATTTGCCGTAAATTTTGATTCTCGGGGGACCAATCACAGTAACGTGTCTAAGTCGGTATCATTGAACGATCACAATAATAATAATAATAATAATAAACAATCAATCATAGTAAATAATTTTCCCTCTCACGAGGAATTAAAGGGAGAAACTCTGCGGGGACGTTGCTTTCGTTTCGTTCTCCAGCATGGACGTATGTGATGACGTCAGCACTCTTGTTGTTGTTGCAGAAAAAAAAATTAAAAATAAATAAAAATAAAAATAAAAATAAAAATAAAAAGAGTTAAAAATATGAGGGCCACATTATTGATTATTGTCATCGTTATCTCTGAGAATGAGATCTGAGAATTACACTTCTGAAGTTTACCCACTTCGTCATTATTTTCTTAAAAAATATTTTTTTATATATATATATATTTTTTTTTTTTTTTTTCTCATAAGTAGATATGTAAGCAAATAAATTTTAAATTGAATGACATATAAAAGATTACAGTGTTTTGGATTAGTGATGTGAATCTAATGAGTTATTATTAGTTGGTCGATTCGTTAGTACTTTAAGTATTTTGGGTCGGCGGTTTGGATCCAACGAATTATTATTGTTAGTAGGTCGAATCATTATACTTGGTATCAAAGACGAATACCAGCTGAAAGTGTGAGAATTAATGTGATACTCCAATATAGTGGGCGTAAAGTCACCAGCCGAAAATGTGTGTCGAATCTTGATTGAGCCTAAATCTAAATGACAGAGCTAACGAGACAAGTCTCACATCGCCTGATGAACGGAAAAAGTATGTGATATCCCAATAGTCCCAGAATGAGAATAAAATTGCGATTGAATATATAAAAGACATGAACGGATAATAATAACTGAACTTAAATATTTTTATACCTGGAATAATAACCACAGAGCATCCAAAAGAGCACTGGAAACTGGAAAGAGAGCTTTGGGAGGAGTCTCAGCAAACTCTGATTCCATGATTATGAAGCCATTAATCAGCAGAACTTTTCAGCCTCAATCACTTTTCAGCTTCTCAAAAGAAAATTTTGTGACAAGGAAACTGAATTAAGATTTAGAAAAGGCAAAAACATAATATATATATATATATATATATATATATATATATATAAATGCATCACTTGATTTATATACACACAAAAAAGAGAGAGAGAGTATGAAATGGATTAATTTAGATCAGTTTATGGTATGGTGCATATGTTGAGTTGTTTGCTGTATTACTTGGACAAAATGGAAACAAAGGAAAAGAAAAAATATACATCCAAAGCATACTTTGCATCCAAAATTCATATAATTTTATACCACAATCCTGATTCAGGTAATAGTTGCATTAGGCAAAGAAGACTCTGTTTCCATTGCTTGATGCTCTGCATCTCCACTAGCCCCCTCTCGTGCTTCCTCGGCTTCATTTCTCTACAAAAGAGCATTTGAGAAGCCTTTCGTTAGTCGCGTGCAATATAAATAGTAAAAACAGTTGTTTCACTTAATTTAACATGATATCGAAGTAGGAGGTTCAGACTCCTAATACTATAAATTTCCTCCTATCAAAAAGACTCGAGCCCAGATGTGAGGGTGAGTATTGAATATAAATATTAAAGATAAACGGTTGTTTTATGCAAACTTAACAAGTCGCATAGTAGTGTAACTGTATAGTCGATTCTAAACAGAAAGGGAAAAGAAATGCAAAATAAAGTTACTTTTGGGCGCTCAATGATCATTGCGTGAACTGAAGCATCGTCGCTTTCGTCGTCGTCGCTGTGCGCCTTTTCGACCTTGAGTTTCTGCAAGAGGTAAAATATGTGGCAAACCTTAACAAATGAACTAAAGCAGCTTTAAGTTTGTTAGTCAGCATATTTTCATTTGATCAATATTCTCAGGCTAATCTGCAATTTTATTATAGGAAAATGTAGCATTACATGGAAAATAAGAAGGAAACGGATAAGAATCAGGAAGATAAAGAAGAGATGTAGTAGCTTCTAAAAAGCTATTCAAATATATCGGAGGTAGGTAGGTCTTTGTGCCCCTTTACTAAGATCATGCCAGAGTTACAAGTAATCAATTTAAAGAAAAATATTTGAAATACAAAATAAGGAATAATGAACATATCTCTTCGAAGCTAATATATACCATCATGTTGATGTTATCATAGATGGGTCATGCTTAAATTTAATTGTTAGTAAATTACATCGTAGGAGGCAAATTCGAACATTATGCGAAGCAAAGGTCATATGTAGACGAGTTCCACAATGGGTGGTCGAACGATTGCATCCGCATAAGTAGGCACTCAAGCATGCGTATGCAATGCCCGATAATTTTTGAAACATAAAAATGTATAGACATTTCCTGAGCTATGGCGCATTTTGAAATGAACGCCTGAATTTTTATTTTAGTACCTAAAATTTCATTATTTTATATGTCAGTACCTCTCTGTCAGGTGGTATCAAAACTTAACGGTTTCTAAAAAAGTCATAGATACTCCATCAAGTAACTGAGTGTTAAGTCAAAACAGCGACAAACACCGGCAAGCAATCGAATATTCTGTCAAAATAGTCACAAACAACAGCAAGTTTCGATAGAGAGGTACTTCAATAAAAAATAATGAAACATCAGGTACTGAAATCAAAGTTTTTTGAGTTTGGGTTGCCATTTCAAAAGCGTTATAGTTGTCTGTAAGTTTTTACCCTTTTTGCAATTAGGCATGATCGTTAAAAACCTTTGAACAATTTAGTACCTTCAGAGCCACATCGGAATCCTTTCTCATTCGCTCAAACATGTTTGCAAAGAGCTTAGAATCTCTCATATTGCTCTCGGCCTGAAGCTTTCTCAGAGTACTCTGTAATTCTTTCACCTCCCTGAAAATTGAGCATCAAATAAGTAAACTAAGCAAAAGCATTAGTACAAAACATATTAAAAAAGAAGCGCAAGGTTAGAATTGTTCCCATCTCTCCTCTCCTCTCACCTATTGCGCGGTTCAATTTCAAGCGCTTTCTGAATATCCAGCTTAGCTAAATCCAAATCCGAACATTCAATATACGCTTGCGCTCGCCTATACAAAGCCTTCACATTGCGCGGCTCGATATATAGTACCTGCATGTATATAACATTGTTTCCACTATTGGCTTTTTCATTTTTCGTTAGAAATACAACCATTGGGCTCCACCGCCAGCTTACCTTTGAGCATAACCCGATTGTCTCCTGAAATTCTCGTAATTTAAGGCAACATGCAGCATGGTTCAACCAGCACAAAGTTCTCAGGGTTTTAACTACCTTTTCCTCACCACGTTCAAAGGGCCCGTCGTCATTAATATAGTTAACGGCCTGAGAATAATGGCATCACGTTCATCGGTTACGAGAAAGAACATTGATCCATCACCTATACGTTACTCTTACTTAAACTTAGTACCTTATCGTACTTTTTTGCGGCTCGATGAAACTTGCCGCTTTTATACAGTTCATTCCCTGAATTCTTTGTTTTCTCTGCAGCTTCTATCTTTTCACTGGCACTCATCTCCCATAATTCTTTCTCCTGTTATTTAATCCAATAGTCATTAATTGAACAAATATTGGATAGGTAAATACATAACAGTGGATTGAGGTGTGACCTTTGTAAAGTGTACAAGCTCCACTTCATACATTAACGTCGAGCAACCAGGAATAGTTATATTATCTCGCTTAATTTCAGTGTTTCCAAATCCATACTCTGGCTTCACAGTTACTTGAGAAAGTTCGCCTTTCAACATTGTAGCCACAGCTCTATCTAATCCGGTTGTTACCTGTTCTGTTTAACATACAAATTTGCAGCTAATTAAGAAATATTCTTTTACATATACATCCCCATTAAATCATCTATTTACATACATCCCTCCCAATATATATATATATATATATATATATATATATATATATATATATATATATATATATTATTGGGGGAGAGAGAGAGAGAGAGAGAGAGAGAGAGAGAGGGGCTCCTGTGCTTTCGAAAGTACGGAGGCCTCCATGCTTTGTAAGTTATTCTCGATGATAGGATATCCAATTCGGCAATCAGTTCCGTTAGACATGATCTATAGTGTTGGAACTATTTAGAAATCAAAATTTTATTTTAGTACCTCTCTGTTATATATATATATATATATATATATATATATATATATATATATATATATATATAGTTGTGCGGTTAGGATGATAGTGGTTTCCTAGGGTTCGGTAGGTGAATGGTGGAATAGCATGATCTGAGGCGTGGAATTGATTAAAGGGATAGATCTAACGGTGGAAAATTTACAAATACCAAGTGCTTGGTGCTTTTAAAAGCACCATAGCCGGACTCTATATAGTATTGAGCTCCTATACTTTTAAAAGCACAAAGTCATTGGTGCTTGTGAGTTTTTGGCCCTTGGATAAAGGGATGTGTGGTAAGGATGATAGTGGTCCCCTAGAATTTGGTGGTGGTTGGTGGAATAGCATGATCTAAGGGGTGGAATTGATTAAAGGGATAGATCTAACGGCGGAAAACTTACAAGCACCAGGTGCTTGGTGCATTTAAAAACGTCATAGCCGGACTCTATATATATATATATATATATATATATATATATATCAACCTTCACAAATGCCAATCAAAAGTGCGACAGTTATTTGAGTTAGGGAGTCATCAGTCATCCAACTAATGGAGGTAAGCTGGGTCTGAATTAGAAAAAATCAAAAAAGTTTTTGAGGAGGGAATATTTGTAGGCACTACGGTACACGTTGCAAGAAAATAAGATTTCATAGGGACGTGAGTTAATAGATAATTTTGCAATAGCGTGTATCTACATATATCTAAGATAAAATATTGACAAATAATAAAATTTCTAATAATGATCTAACATGCATAGATATCAGAAGCTGACCTTCATCTAGAACAAATTCAAAAGCCCTCCATCGAAGCCAAGCTTCTCGAAGACAGTGCGATCCTCCAGCATGCCACTGCATCTAACTGAAGAAATTTTTTGATATTTGGGTTAAGGAGTTTACATGAGTACATGTTGCTAAAAAGATTACTTGAAATGTATAAAAGTTCCTCTATGAGTTCCCTAAAAAAGTTTTCATATCAAAGCTCTTAACTCTAAATTTCTAAATTTGAAGACCTACCAACTATTTCAGTGGATTTGCTCGTAAAATAGTTGGTAATTTTAGTGCAACAACAGTAAATGAAACGTGTTCTAATTGCCGATGTTCCTCATGGAAGATCCATTTTGGAACACATATCAAAATAGAATAGGTGAATATTTATGAGGGTTTGATCAAATACATGAACTTAATGAACCTACATCGACTTAGAGGGATCTGTATAACTTGTTTTTTTTTTTTTTACCAAGAAGAGTACAGATATACTTACTGTGAACAGTCTCCCCATCACGTGGTCTACGAGTCCCTTCACCTGCCCTCAGTACCTTTTTAATGACCTTCATGTCACCAGTAACATCAACTACAGGCTTCAAAGAAACTAATTCTATATCAATACTCAGTACGGCATTTGGGGGAATAGAAGGAAATCCATCTTCAGCATTTCTACCCTGCTCTCCAAATGCATCTGCACTATGACATGGAGCAAAAGTAATTATCCATAGTTTCAAAATTTCTGAAGAGAAATTACAAAAAAATGCATTAGAGTAAATAATTTAAATAAACAGTGCTTAGACTCCAATCCATAAATAAATGCCCATCAAAGTGGCTTTCTGCAATCACTTTAGCACTTGAACTTGATAAGAAACTCTCCTATTAAATCTACAATCTCATTATAATTATATCAGATAAAGTTAGAACTTGGAGAGATGTTTCATTTTTTTGATAAATATTGACCTTAAATTTTAAGGCAAGCTATGATCTAGATATCAAGAGACGCCAAAGATTGGATCTTCTTATTTCTTCCTTCCTACTGGTAGACATTGACAAGAATCAGACAATTTTGTTATACTTGAATATTATATTTAAAAATATTATGTTGTGAATGCACTTTTTGTTGATAAATAAGATGACGATGCTTCAAAAGTATATGAGCAAACCAATATGAACAACTGAAGATTCTGAACGTAAAGCCTCAAAAGCATATCACATGTGCAAGAGCCAAAATCTAATCTAAGTTGCTGGCTAGTTGAGCTAAGAAAAAAAAATAAAAAACAAACTACAAAATTGGGTGATAATTTGAATTAACATACAGAACAAACTCTTAGGTTGGCATGGATAATAATGAATAAAAAAAGCCAGAAACTCAAAAGTATTTAAAGTTGGTTCCGTAGTGAGTCATACATTGTGGTTGAACAGTTACAATGGCTCTCTCTCCTCTTCTCATTGTCTTTAGGATCTTTGGCAATGCTGGACATAAAAGCCCTGCAAAGTTAAAAGTATCAGTCTCAGCTCAATATAGCAGAAGCACTCGGAGCCATTGAGCCTTAAAAGTGGTAGCTAAGGGTTTGCGAATTTTGGGTCTTTTTGCTATTTGAGGGAAGCTGAAATGAGCCATTGAGCCCCAAAAAGAAGCTTCTGCTTCTACTGCAGCATGAAGCTCCTGGGAGGATACCAATGAAAAGCTGCAAGTGTTTGTTCGAAAGAGCTTTACATGACAGTACTTATGCATAAGCTTTAGCCGAGACGAACAAGCAATAAGCCTTTGAAAAACAAAAAGAAAGGTCTGAATTAGTATACCTTCATTAATGTAAAGCTCTAATCCTACTTCGGGTGATTCTGCAACAACTGAACCATCCAGTAGCATGACTCGGTACTTGACTGTATTAGCAGTACGAACCATAAGAACCAATCCAATAACAACAATTTTATAAATACCATCATGTAGAAAAAAGAAAAGGGAAATATAATAAACAGTCAATGAACTAGAGAGCGGAGAAAAAATGTCAACACCTGTAACTTCGTCGAGATCTCCTGTCTGGGTACCATCCCCGCTTGAGAGAATTTTCTTGACTATTCCACCATCCTTGCATATATCCACCACTGTAAGCCAAGATATAAGTTCCACCTCAAATTGAATATCAGCACCAGGAGGAACGCCTTGAGCTCCACTCACTCCATAACCCAAAGAAGAAGGCAATGTGAATAGTGCTAGTTCCCCTTTGTTCATTGTAGTTATCCCTTGTTCCAATCCAGAAACCACCCCTCCTGATTATTCAGCAGTGACACAAAAATTTGTATATTAAATTATTAAACTGCCATGGTCAAAGCCTAAGAATAAGGAAATTGAATTGGTAATTGAAAAGGCAAACAGAAATACATTTCCGAAAAACAGAATAGGAGGTCTGTTAAATTACTGGTTTCTTTTAGTAACTTCGCCTGGTTCAGAGATGTTAATTACTTTCTACTGGAATTTACTCTTACTTGTAGCCAAGTTTTCATAAATTTACATTCTACTTGAATTTACTTTTATTCAATTTATAACAGAAGCCCAAAAGAATCTTCGCTATCAGGAGAGAAAGGAAGCATCGATGCATGGACAGAACCTTTCAGAGTAAGAAGTAGAAAAACTTAAAAAGTAAGTGCAAGAACAACTACACAGGTCTGCATCTTTAGTCACTTAACCAGAGTTTAGTCTCAGTTTAGTTGACAATATAACTTCAGTTGTAAAAGAAACTAAGGACATAAAATTGATAGTTATTTCTTTTTTCTTTCCTTGTTTTGCTGTGAGAAAGTCCATTGGCATCTCATTCAGTAAAGGCTTAAAATAACAGCATGAAACAAAGAAAAAAAGAGGAGATAGGGAAGAAGCCCTGACAAAGGTCTCTAACTTACATAAGTTGCTTGAAGAAAAGGAGCAGAGAGAGGAACCTTAACAAAGGCCTAGATGAGTAGAAGGAAGAAAGCACCATGCAGAGAAAGATAATAGTTTCTCATTCAGGAAATAGTTCTTCTACAAGGAAAGGAACTCATAAATCTAAGAAACACAAACTCGTCACAAATGTTATAGTGTCTGAGCTGTTCCTGTGTCAGGCATGTTTACCTGACGGGCATTTCACAGACATGTGCCTATCATGCATCTATTGCGTGCCATTATCCTGTTACTCATTCCTCACACGGCCATCGTGTATCCATTACAGATCCCTCGTGATCACGTACATCCATTATGGGTGGTTCAAAATGTGTAATTGCACTCATAGAAGAAAACGTAAGAGGGCATAAGCAGTCAAATTTCTATTCCATTGTATATAGTGTTCTAAGCATAAGTATGACACTTTCTTGTATTGCATTGCTTATTCTTTGAATTGGAAATATATCTTAAATCTTAATTAATATAAATTACTGTCCAGTTCTGTTTATTTATTGATCAAGGAAGATCAGATACCTGCCACAGGTGAGGAAACTGTAATGATAATGTTTTCTCAAATTTATGATATTTATCGGCTGTATCCTTAAAGTGTCCATGCCTGAACCATTTTCTTAAATTGGCAAGGCACCATGTCCAAGTCGTGTGGTATCCTATGTCCCGTGTCCGTAACCATATAACCTAGCTATAATAAACTAAGTCACCAAATGAAACTAACTCGGAACAAAAAGATCTATATAACATAAAAGATCAATACATAATAATACTAAAAGACGAACATCATATTCAAGTTTTAAATAGAAACATTCACCTACATTGCTAAACTCAGCTCAGATTTTTAACACCACAAAAATTTCATGCTTTAATTGTAACATGCTCTCATACTCAATCCTACAATCACCACACACCTTCAATCGCATAATCCACCATGCCGTCAAACTGTTTGTATAAATGCCGCAAAGAGGATTATACTACAAATGGTCACTCAAGCTGTTTGTATAAATGTCGCAAAGAGGATTACACTACAAACAGCCACATCAAAACCAACCGGAGAGATGAGATTCTCACCATGGCCGAGCTTAAAAGTGAGAGGCTCCCCCAGATCCCTGGTGGAATCAAACTTGGTCCCATCGAGCAACATGCCCACGTAGTGAACTGCGATTTTGACACGAACACACATCACAAAACCTCAAATTTAAGGTGAATGGGAGGAAGAAATGGGGCGGGGTGGACCTGTGACCTCGTCGCCGCGGACGGGGGTCTCCCAACCGCGGCCGCGCCCGAGGAGCTTCTTCCTGAAGCCGCGGACGCCGAGCGATCTCTCCTCCCCCACGCGGAGCGGCGGCGCCGACTCGATCACCTCGCCCGGCTCCTCGTCGTCGGAGGCTCCGTCGCCGGAATCTTCGTCGTCGTCGTCGTCGGCGGCGGCGGCGGCGCGCGCCGCGGAGGCGGAGGAGAAGAGGAGCCGCGACGAGCGCGCCATGCGGGGACACGCCGGGGCTCTACTCCGATCGGATTTTAGCTTCGTGGAGAAGCGCCACTTCAACTACTTAAAGGCGCACTGAGGAGAAATGTAAATTGACCCCCTCAACTATAGCTTGTTCCGAAATTGCCTCCCTCAATTTTCCTTTTTTTTATGATGGATAAATTGCATGTTTGTTCCTTATCTACTTTGCCTTATTATGTCTATAAAATATTGACGCGATATAATTTTGTGCTCGTGACATTACTCAAATTTTTTTATTTTTTAAATTAATAAATAATTTTTTTAATACAATTATATATATATATATATAGAATTAGGCTAGAATACTATCGATAGCACCAAGCCATTGGTGCTATCAAGTTTTTAGCCGTTAGATGAAAAAATATGCGGTTGAGATTATAGTGGTCCCCTAGGATTTACTAGGTGGTTGGTTAAATAGTAAAAATTTTAGGAGACCATTATAATCTCAACCGCACATCTTTTCATCCAACGGCTGATAACTTGATAGCATCAATTGTTTGGTGCTATCGATAGTATTCTAGCCGGAATATATATATTATATAATAAACAATTAAAATATTTTATTACTAAAGAAAATAAATATTTTATACCATTATGTATCAGCATATATGTATTTTTTGTGACCGACATCTACCGGTACGACTTAATATACACCGTATCACGACACTTAAATCCTTGGTCATCAGACTATGAGCCGAACAACATTTGATCCTCAAATTATAATTTATTACATTATCGTATTCACACTTTCAGAATTGCTGCAATTAAGTTTTACAATCTAATTTAAATAATTAAATACTGAAGAATCAGCAGTGTTGTGATTGATAATGCGCTAATAATTAAAATATCACATCACTTTTTAAGTCAGTAATGCATTAATATTCAGCTAATTAAATTAATTTGTGTGACTTAATTACAGTAATTCTGAATTATTATCAAATTCGATAAGCTAGATAAAGAACAAAAAAAAAAATAAAAAAAATAAAATCAACCTTCAACAAATTTGCTTTACAATTTCATTTTTTAGCAAATCCCCCCCCCCCCCAAAAAAAAAAAAAAAAAAAAAAAAGAAAAAAAAAAACAAATCCAAGAATCAATTTGGGCCTCTTAACATGGGCCTTTGTGAACCCAACACTCTAACCTTCTCTTAGGCCACAGCGGCGCAACTCCGACTCTGCGGATTCAAACCTGATCCTCATAGATCGGCTCCAACGCCGCCGCGCTCCGAAATCGGGCCCCCACTCCGATGGGCCGGGCCGGGCCGGAGCCAAATTTTTTGTTCGATGCGGCCCAAACGAGTTCCCGATAACAATCATCATCATCGTCGACCACCGGCCGGTAGAACCCGTGCTTGCCGTCGGCCGGCAACGTCGAGAAAACCCCGCCCGACACACCGAAGATCGGCCCGTGCGGCATCCGGCCCGCGCACCCGGTCATGCTCCTCACGTAGAATTCGCAGGCCCGGCCCAAAGCTCTAATTGGGGTCTTTATACATTTCTTTAGTATGTTAAATGCCCTTGTACCCTTACCCATACACATAATTCAAAAATTCAAAATTATTTACTAAACACTTTGATATGGGTAGATCTTTGCACTATTTTTGATGCAAAGTGAGAAGAAGAGGAGTTAGGAGAAACTCTATGGAGAAGAGCTTTAGAGGTTTGTGGTGAGTGGTTTGGGATTTGGATGAGAGAGAGAGAGAGAGATATATATATATATATATATATAAAGTATGGGATAATGTGATGAGATTTTATTAAGGAGAGGGGAGTACTTAGTCAAAGTGGACTACTTCCCTTCCAATAGAGTGAAACATATGAATAATCCCTGTATTATTTGTATATTGCAAGTTGGTCTTTCTGTACCAAAAATTTAAGTATTCATCGGTATGGTTCGTATCTGTCATGCTAATAAAATATCAGCACGATATAATTTCCGTATCAATGACAGAACTCAAAATTCTCTCTTTTTTTTTTTTAAAATTAATAAATATTTTTCTAAATAAAATTTAAAAAATTTAATAAAAATATATAATAAGCAATTAGAATATTATATTACTAAAAAAATTATTTATTTTCTGTCATTATATGTTGATATATATATATAAGTTTTTAAATCGACACGTATCGGTACAGCGCGACACGTATTGTGCCAGCAAATTTTCGGCACGATACCGTGTCACGATAAATCCTTATTGTATCGTAATATCCTAAAAAATAATTTTTTACCAAATTTTTTTTTTAAATTTTTTTTGTAGTATTTAGTTTGTAGGATTTTTTGTTTTTTTTTATCAATATTTGTTTAGTTGAAAAAAAGGAAAATTTATGTGAAAAAAATTTAATGAAATAAATTTGATGCAGCTTGAGTTTTTATTTTCTGTCGAAAATTAGCCAAAAATAAAAATACTCTAAAATAAATTTTCAAAAAAAAAAAAAAATTACGAGTAAATAAATATAAAAAAAAAAAAAAAAAAAATCAAGCCAAAAAAATACTTTTTTTAGTATATTTTACTGCTAACCAAACACAACCTAAGTCCTAAATTTCTACACTTATTGTACTTTTGACTTTTATTATGATATAATCATTTTGTTCCTTTAATGAGTTATTTTACAGTAAAAGTTATACTAGTCAGAAGCTGAAGAAGTGCCAAACATGTTAAAAATAAAATGTATAGGGACCAAGTTGCAATTTACCTTTTCTACCAAGGATTTATATGTTAGGTAGTGACCAAGCCACATGGTGGGATGATGATGAGGAAATTATTTTCCTGCACCCGGTGTATCCACATACATCATGCACCATAATTTATATTTAAAACATAATATTTTAAATTTAAGATATAACCAAATAACTTGTGATTTACAATATCTAAATAGTCTATGTATAAAAAATTATATATTTTGATTGATATTTTATAAATATATTTATACACCGAGAGCAAGCGATTAAATTTGTTTCTTTAGACTTGGCCAATTCAAACTCCCAAGCTCTGATTTGGCATTTAATAATCACATGTTCTACTAATATTCAAACCTAGAAAAGTCATTGAGTGTAGATTAATACTATGGCTAAGTCACACAAGTAGGGTGGCAATCCAGCTCGCTGTTCGCGAGCCAATCCGTGTTCGGCTCGAAATGAGCTCGAGATCGATTCAACCAGTCCGTGTTCGGCTCGAAATGAGCTCGAAATCGAATCGCTCGTTTAGTAAACGAACCGAACACGAGCCAATTTTTTCAGCTCGTTTAATAAACGAGCCGAACACGAGCTTGAGTCAGCTCGCTCGTGTTCAGCTCGATAACAGCTCGAATACATATATATTATATATATATATATTATTTACAATTATATATATAATATAGAATTTTATTATTTAATTTTTATTCTAACTTAAATATAAAATTCAACTCCGTTATAAAGAGACTAAATAATAATAAAAACTTATTTATTTATGCCGAGGTAGAATATTTAAAATATTAAAAATATTTAATTATTAGAATTGACTTTTTGATCATTGGATCAAAAGTCAACAATAATAATTATTTGTGACTTATATTTGATTAAGAGTTTTTTTTTTTAACTTTACATTTAATAGTGAAAAAAAAAATCTAACTTGTTGTTCGTGAGCTGGCTCGTGTTCGGCTCGTTAATAAACAAGCCGAACACGAGCCGAATTTTTCAGCTCGATATTTAAACGAGCCAGTTCGTGTTCGGCTCGTTTATTAAAGGAGCCGAACACGAGTCGGCTCCAGTTCGTTCGTGTTCGGCTCATTGACACCGTAATCACAAAGTTCATTCGAATATTGTCGATAAATCAGTATAATTTATTAATCTAATTTTTTTATTTTTTATAATTAAAATCTATAATGGAGGCATTATGAGGCCTAAATATGGATTTTGTTTATTTACTAAGGCTTCGTTTGGAGTGTATTTATACTTACCAATAAAATATTGCTGTAAAAAATAACATATAATTCAGATCTAAGCTATTTTTTAATAATAAAATATCTGATTCAACGAAACTTGATTTACACTATTAAAATTATCTAAAAATTAAATATTATAATTTTTAACATTATTTATCAAGTGGTGGCCATGTTTTTAAGCTCAACGGTATGAAACAATTCAAATTAAATAAAATTTTAATAAAAAAATTTATTTACTATAAAAAACAAGATCACTATTTTCGATTTAATAATTTTTTTTTTTTTTCAACCGTTCATTTTGAGATTACTTATTCACTAGACAAATAAAGTCAAAAAATTTATAAAATTTAGTCTCTAGATAGTTTCAATATTATAGATCATGTCTTACAAGACAGATCGTCGAATCGGATGATCCATCATCGAAAATAATTTGAAAGTGCAAAAGATCTTCATACTTTTGAAAATATATTGTTAAGATAATTTTTTTTTTTTTTTTTTTTTTTTTTTTTTTTTTTTTTTTCATTCTTAGCATAAATTAGAGAAGCATATTCCAACTCATTTTAGTCCAACAACATTGGTGGGTGATTATATCTATGGAGAATCACAATCACTTGGGCATACATTTCCACATCGTGCAAAGAATTTACAGCATTTTCCAAACGCATCATTGTATGGATATAAAAGTAAGCACTCTGTCGCAGACTTAAGCTTTTCGCCTAGTAAAAGTTCATGCGGCGCTTGCTTTCCTGCTCGAAAAAGACAAGCCTTGTTCTCTATTTGCTAGCCCGGACCTTCGCGTCCTACGACTAAATACAAAAGTAGAAAAAAGAGAAAAGAGTAGTGATTCTACAGAAAAAACTAAATACTCTTTTTAGAAAATAACACTAAAAGATACAACTCTCTCTTGTTGAATTGGCTTTAGCCAACTCTTCTATTTATAGGCTTATGTACAACTTACCTACTAAGCCTATATTTATAACTTTGTGGGTTGGTATGACTCTTGACATCTCCTCGACATTAATGGTGATAATAGCATTGATGATGAAAGTTGTAAGTCTCTTCATCTCTCACAATGTCTCTTCACCTTCCACAAATGATGTTGAAGATGATGTTGAAGTTGGACCATCTTAACCAGCCCATTTCAGTTTGGACTAAAAACTTAGACTAAAATTTTTTAAATCCCCGACAACTCTCCAATAACATAAATGCATTGGAGAGCAGATGACGTGACACTTTAATTATTTCATATTAGATTGAAAATAAATAAGCATTTTAGTATCAATTGCTTAGCGCTAAATATTTTGGTTCAATAAATTAGATCCAAAGATAATCAGAGATAGGATCTCCCGCCCGTCGGAGAGGACGTGTTTGGTTAAAAACGAACTATACCCCAGTGAATTCGGAGGGTTCAGTTTGTACAGAAAAGCTCAACTTTGCGCTCGTTGCGAGTTATGTTGGTGGCATTACGAAAGTCGAGCTCTGCAGTTCTTTCTGTAATGATTCAACCCGCTAGTAAATAACTCGTTGGACCTAAATTGCTTAAGCATTTCATAGTCTCACATAATCCCTTCTCCATTTAGGTCCTCTATAAGATCCCACTCGTACGATACAGCTCGACTTTGCGCTCGTCGAGGGTTATGTTAGCGTCATGAAAGTCAAGCTCTACAATTTCGTCTGTAACAATTTGACCTGCTAATAAATAACTTGTTAGATTCAAATCGCTTAAGCATTTCATAGTCTCACAAAATTCCTCCCCCGTTTAGGCCCTCCCTAAGATCCCACTCGTACCACGCAGCTCGACTTTGCGCTTGTTGCGGGCTACGTTTGCGTCACGAAAGTCGAGCTCTGCAATTCTATCTGTAACGATCCGCTAACAAATAACTTGTTGAATTCAAATCGCTTAAACATTTCATAGACTCGTCCCTCCCTATTTAGGTCCTCCCCAAGATCACCAAAGCCACGCCTCACACCTCCTGCCAGTGAACTGAATTTTGATACCGAATGCAACAACGACTTAACCCGTTAATAATAATTCTCCCTCCCGCGTTTAGGTCCTCCCCAAGATCACCAAAGGCTCACCTCACATCTTCCGCTAGTGAACCGGTTCTGCTATCAAATGTAATTCGATCCGATCCATTAACAATAATAACTGATTAGACTCAAAATATTTAAATTTAATTATTATTATATATTTTATATATCAAATTATAATTTTTTTTTTATCTGAAATTATTAAAATATCACACCAAAACTCCTATCAAAACAAACATGCCCAGATTCTGCATGTACTGACTAGTTTTCATTAATTAATGGTCTGCAGACTTTCCTTGCACAGTTGGGTCTTTAGGGTCGGTTGGCAACCGGTATAAGAGAGATAAGAGAATTATCGCCTCATTTATATCCAAACAGCATTTAAGTGTGGAAAGAACAGCTGTTCCCCCATATCAGATTATTCCGATATAAAAATAGAACAGCTGTTCCACCCCACAGGTAGAACAGCCATTCCACCTGTTGCTTATTATTATTATTTTTTAATTAAATTTTTTTAAATTATAAAATATTTAAATTTATAAAATTTTAAATTTTTTTATTTTATTTTATAAATTTTAATCCTCTCTATTATTCTTATTCTTATTTAACTTACCAAACACAATTTTTCTTATTCTGGTACAACCCTTATAAACACAAAATTATTATAATTCTTACTTGTACCTTAACTTATACATATCCCCGGAATAACTAATTCTCGTTTATACCCGAACCAAACACAGCCAATTAGTATATATCCGGCCAATTTTTCACTCATATTTTATATAATAATCATGGCCACAAATGATCCAAGCAATAACTTTTCCCACCACACAATCCACCCTACCCACACCCCAGACCCGCCCCACATCCGATCCCTTACATCCAAACCTTTTCCAAACAAAAACATCCAAAACAAAAAAAACAAAGGCAACAGTGAACACACACACACACCAAAACGAAAAAATAAAAATACAACAAAAATACAAAAAAAATGAATCCCCAATCCCCACCACCATATCTCCTCTTCATATTCCTCTTCCTGATGGCGCTCCCTCTCCACCGATCGCCGCCGCCCGCCGCCGCGCCGCCCGACGGCGCCCTCCAGGAGGTTCCTGATCTTGGGGAACCCGGGAACCAAACCAGGCGCGGCTTCACAAAATAAGCCAAGCCATTTTTCCTCTCTGCTACCTCGCGTCCCCGCCGCCGCAGAGCGGAGGCGGGGGAAATGGGCGGTGGTTTCGGCTGTGGTTCGACCCCACGGTGGTGGTGGCGCGGGCGTTGACGCGGTGCTTCGCGGAGCGGATGATGCTCCGCTACGACGCGCAGCTCGACGACTACCGCAACGCGCCCGGGGTGGAGACCCGCGTCCCCTACTTCGGATCCGCTCAAGGGATCCGATACCTCGACCCCCACCTCAAGTTACTACTGTTTCTCTATTATATAAATTTTTAATGTGTTTGGTTTGTAATTCAGTTAAGTTCGGTAACAAAGCGCGAACTCTAAACTTGCACTTTTGCCCAGGCACCTCACTGAGTACATGGCCACTCTAGTGAGCTCCCTGGAGCAGATCGGCTACGAGGAGAGCCGCACCCTGTTCGGGGCGCCCTACGACTTCCGCTACGGCCTCGCCGCCGCCGGCCACCCCTCGCGGGTCGGCGCCCAATACCTCTCCGACCTCAAGGAGCTGATCGAGTCCGCCGCGGCCGCGAACGGCGGCCGCCCCGCGATCCTCGTCGCGCACAGCCTCGGCGGCCTCTTCGCGCTCCAGCTCCTCAACCGCAGCCCGCCGTCGTGGCGCCGGCGGTTCGTCGAGCACTTCGTCTCGCTCTCCACGCCGTGGGCCGGCGCGGCGGAGCAGATGCTCACCTTCGCATCGGGGAACGCCCTCGGCGTGCCGCTCGTCGACCCGCTGCTCGTCCGCGCCGAGCAGCGCAGCTCCGAGAGCAACCTCTGGCTCTTGCCCGCTGCGAAGCGCTTCGGAGCCGAGCCGATCGTGCATGCCGCGCATATCAATAAGAGCTACTCGGCGCTCGACGTGCCGAGTTTCTTAGAGGACATTGGGTTTCGGGAGGGAGTAGGGCCGTATACGAACCGGATCAAGCCGCTCACGGAGAAACTGGACGAGCCGGGCGTGCCGGTCACGTGCATTGTCGGTACCGGAGTCGACACGCCGGAGAAGATGTTCTACGGGAAGGAGGGGTTCGACGAGCGGCCGGAGGTGGTGTACGGGGACGGCGACGGGACGGTGAACGCCGTGAGCCTGCTGGCGCTCGAGTCGGAGTGGTCGGGATCAGCGAACCAGTCTCTGAACGTGATCAAGCTCCGGGGTATCTCGCACATGGAGATTTTGAAAAATGGCGCTGCAGTTAAGGAGATTGTAGGGGTTATTAATGGCATAAACTCAGAGAGCATAGAGCTTGTAAGATAAACAAAACAGAACCAAAAAACTCCATATATGCAGACACATAATAATAGTACGAAATATTTATTTTCTTTAGCAGGAAAATATATGTATCATCGGCATGAAAGCTGTATTATGCTGATATCTTATTGCCACGATACGGTATGTGCTGATGGGCGTTTAAATCCTTGACTCAGAGAACAAGGGTTATTTCATACATAAAACAATTTACTAGATACTGTGATGCCCCGCCTTCCCAGGGGGTCACCCATTCTAGAACTACTCTAGCTCTAGCACACTTAACTTTCTTAACCTCTTGGGTCTTACTACCACCAAAAATACTATAGCCGGGTTAAGAGATTTAGTCCTATTATATCATTTATATATAGGACTAATCCAATTTTCAGAGGTGTCACATTCTTCTCCCCTTTAAGCCCTGACGTCCACGTCAGGTTCAAACACACTCACAAGTATCAGGCGATGTGAAATTCGTCTCGCTAGCCTTAGCCGACCTTGTGGGGAGCTGCACTCCACCTACAACGATCATTAGCTGGGGAGCCTCGCTCTACCCGCTATATAACCCTGGCTCAGCCGAGACTTATCTCACATTTCTGGCTGGTGAATGTCTCTGATACCAACTGTGATGCCCCGCCTTACCAAGAGGTCACTCATCCTAGAACTACTCTAGCTCTAGCACACTTAACTTTCTTAACCTCTTGAATCTTGCTATCATCCAAAATGCTATAGCCGGATTAAGAGATTTAGTCCTATTATATCATTTATATGTAGGACTAATCCAATTTCCAGAGGTGTCACAGATACAAACATAGAAAGATTCTTCTGCAAAAGTTGCTGTGTGTAGTACATTTAACTGAACCAGAGATGAAAACAGATAGAACAATGGCTAAATCATCAGCATACACATTTCTACTTTGAACATGGATATTGTTAGGCATAGTAAACAGATACTATCAAACCCATGCTCACCTCTACAAATTGGAACCAAAGAGGGTCTCAATTGAACTGGGAACCAACAAATCGATGAGGTGCGATGCAACGAAGAGCAATCTGAACAGCAGGTAGTTGTAAGGAGAGCAGATGCAATGAAGATCAATCTGATGTATAGCTGGTGTTTCAAAGAGCACATATTTAGCTCCTAGCATTTGGAATAGATGAGGGGTATGATCAAATGTTTAAAAATATATACCATATTCGGTCTCCAAGAAAGAACTGTCCATTACAATTTATAGTAGTATGCAATTGTATGATTTCTATCCCAGATTATTATTGCATAACAAACAGTAAGGGAAGCACTTTGAGAAGAACACTGCTACAAATACAAAAAACCTATATCCAATAAATTCATAAAGATGCGAGTTACAGTTCATTAAACATGGTCGATAATTAAATGCATGTAGACAGTTTTTAACAAAGATGCATAGTAGAGCTCAATACTACGGAATTGAAGCCTAAGTAAATGTTAACCTAACATTAGAGGACGATTTTGATAGCAGTCCCCAACTTAATCAACATAAAAGCACTACATATCAAGCTCATAGAAACAGATTTCATGGAAACAAGACCCCAAAAGAGAAAAGATTCATAACATGGAAGATCTAATGAAATAAAACTTGATTTTCGCAGCATGTTTACACTAAACCATCCTCCGCTCCAAGCTTCCATGCGCGCCACTTTGTAACGACCGGACCCGCTAGCAATAATAACTTGTCGGGTCCAAACCACAGTCCAAAATACTTAAACCCAGTTATTATTACTAGCGTGTATGGTTGGGGTGTTACAACCTCTCGCCCGTTTAGACCTTGACGTCTTCGTCGGGTCCAAACCAGATTACAAACACAGAACAAATCAGAATTACCAGGCGATGCGAGATTCTAGAGGTGGCTCATTTGGATTCAAGAGATGGCTCCCACCAAACCCATGGTGTAGCACTTTGCTCCGCATAGCACTTAGCTCTCACACTTCGGCTGGTATTCGTCTCTAATACCATTTGTAACGACCCGACCCGCTAGCAATAATAACTTATTGGGCCCAAACCACAGTCCAAAATGCTTAAGCCCAGTTATTATTACTAGCGTGTATGGTCTCATATATCCAATCAGAACTCTTTTTCCATCCGATGTGCGACTATTGGGGGTTACAACTTGCTGTAGAAAAAGCACAGGAAGGAGGGCGGGAAGCTAAGAGTAAAGACCCAAAACTCATTAGTATTAGCAACTTGTTGGGCCTAAATCACCACCCAACATTCTTAAGCTCAAGTTACTCATACTCGTCCATTAGTCGTTGCATATCCAAAGAGCTTTCCATCATTTTCAAATATAGGACTATTTGGTATGACATGGGAGGAAACAGCGGAGAAGAGAACAGAAAGTAGAAAAGATGAATCTACAAATAAGAGATGTAATGACAGGAAGATTTTCCTTTCACTGAACCAAAAATTGACCAGCGGAAAAAGACATAAGCTACTGAGGTTTGCTTCTGCAATGAGCACAAGAAAGATGGTGTCTAAACTAGAAGTTTCTTAACTACCTCGTTGTGCAATGAGGAGCACTTCTAGTGTTCGCTGAAAGTGACAACTATGTAATACTTCAAAGTCGATTCTTATTTCTAGCGAGTTGTTTTCGGGAAACACATGTGATTGGCAATTACCATAGGAACACTGCAGATAATTACATAATTGAAAGAACATAAAATAGTAACAATTCTAACACATTTGAAACAGATTTCCTTGATAATTCTCACAGCTATAGGCAGGTGAAGGGACAGTCTTGCATCAAGAGAAACAGTAAAAGGGTTATAATTTTGCCTTGTGCAGAAAGAGACAATAAGAGGTACTCAGGTTTTTTACTTTACACTCTGTTTGGAGTGAAGACTCTACATAATTTAATTAATTTTGCTCAAATACATATTTCTTATCAGTGGATTCCAATATTTCATTTATTTTTATTGTTTTGAAAAAATCTTCACTGAAAATTTGTTTAGATTGGTTCAAGTGCATGATAGGCAAAATGTTTCTCAAGGCGGTTGTGTGACCGGATCCTGTGAGCAAGAATTTAAGTGACGTGGTACGGAGTCATACCGAAAATTTGCCAGCACGGTAAGGCATAGTGCTTACCGAGCAGTG
This sequence comes from Tillandsia fasciculata, assembly GCA_029168755.2. NCBI lineage: Eukaryota > Viridiplantae > Streptophyta > Magnoliopsida > Poales > Bromeliaceae > Tillandsia > Tillandsia fasciculata. The sequence continues at coordinate 16,811,867 of CM054947.1, read as the reverse complement.
CCGATAAGTGACGGTCACAAAAAATAAATATGTGCCAATACATAATTATATAAAATATTTATTTTCTTTAGCAACAAAATTTTCAATTGCTTATTATATATTTTTATTAAATATTTTGAACTTTATTGAAAAAATTACTTAGTAATTTAAAGAAAAAAAATATTTTCAACTGTGCCATCGGCACGGGAGCTGTATTATGCCGGTAATTTGTTGGCACGATACTGCAAGATGAATACAGTTCGTGCCGATGGATACTTAAATCCTTGCCTGTGAGCCTCTGAGCTCTATGTTTTCTCGCTTCCTTAATGTCCCTATATGTAATCTCAAATTTTCCTAAAAGCTCATAATTATGCACCTTTCACTGCTATTTCACAAAGCAAAAATACAAATGAAAGACAAAATGTTGAGAAATACATGTCAAGTAGGATGTTCAATGAGTTGTTGCCTAGTATAATAATGCATTTCAATAGAAGAAACAAATATTTTATGCAACTTCATACCAGGAAAACTCTATATACAACAAAGATGATACTCTAGAGATACAAACCTAACAAAACTTTGGTGATATTCGTAGAGTATTTTAAACTGTTTCGTTATCCCAGTAGTTCCTTAACTGCGACATATGGAGAAGTAGCTCATCTCGCCCTAATCCCGTGACACTACTGGTCATAATCCAAGGGGGGGGATCCTTGTAATATTTACTTAGCAAATCCTGGAAATGTTTGATGTTCTCGTCCGGTCGTCTGCCTTTAGCGCTCTTGACTTTATCACACTTCGTGAAAACAAAAGTCAACCCAATCTAAAACCACTCAATTCAAGAGAAGATAAGAGGACATTAGTAAATAACTAAATGTTAATTGCAGTTGGTAGAAGATAGAGAAGTAGAATTGTTGGTCGTACATTGTTACGGCCGAGCCAATTAGCACAATCGAGGTCGATTTGCTGGGGTGGAACACTGGCATCGATGAGAAGGAGAATACCAACTAGAGTGTTGCGGTTTAGAAAGTAACCCTTGGTAAATGAAGACCAGTCCATTCGAGCCGATTCAGGAGCATTTGCAAACCTATATTCAGGGAATAAAGTTAATAGTTTATTAAGAGGATAGAGTATGATACATGATAGGAAAAGGTTGCAACGCCTAGAGAAATTTTTTGTAAAACCATTTGATAGGACATCTATGTTGTGTTTCTCTGATTATTAATTAGAAATGCCAAGCCCGCTGAGAAGTACATCATCAGCGGTTTGTTTAAAAGGACAACAAACAGTTTTGAGCTGATGTCCCTCCTATGATGTCAGTAGAGATATGCCGACAAACATAAGAACTTTTGAAGGAAAAGAATCGCCATAGCTCCTGAACTCCAAATCAACGCCATGAACCTTTGCTTTAGGAGAAAAGTTTTTCTCAAAACAGTCATAAGTTATCAGGCAACAAGACTTGAGACTTATACTAAGAGTTAGACTAGACGTAAGTGACAGAGAAGGGACTGGAAACCAACAGATCATCATTCTTCTTATTGCTCTCTTCTTCTATCCATTAGAGTATGTTTGTTCTCCTGTTCAGTTGGAGGATGGGTTATAAACTTTGAAGAATTCCCATAATAAAGAAAATGTGATGCATTACGTGCCACATAATTCACATTGATAAACATGTCACTCAGTGAAGTTGCTTATTTAAGCAGCAAATGATCATGCTGATTTCAGTCATTTTAAGCTTGGGTTTAGAATATGGACATGACATGGATGTATCCAAATGCTAAGTTTCCGAATAGACAAAAATAATATGACTGAGACAGTCTATACATATATCCCGTGTGACACCCTTGGATTTGAAATAGTCCTATATATAAGGTATGGTTGGGCTAAACCTGTTAAACAGGCTATAGAATTTTGGGCGGTGGATAGGCCCAAGAGGTTAAGAGGGTTGAGCGAGTCTAGGACTAGAGTAGTTCTAGAATGGGTGATGCCCTCTTGGGAAAACGGGCCGTCATAGTTGGTATCAGAGCCAATTACCAACCAAAAGTATGAGATGAGTTTCAACTGAGCTAATATCATATAGCGGGCAGAGCATGACTTCCCCGCTGACGGCCATTGTGTGTAGAACACGACTCCCCACAAGATCGGCTAAAACTAATGAGACGAATTTCACATCGCTTGATGCTTGCGAGTGTGCTTGAGCCCGACGAGAATGTCACGGCTTAAAGGAGGGGGGTTGCGACACCACCAAGATTTGAAATAATCTTATAAGGTATAGTAGGGCTAAACCTCTTAACCTATCTATAGTATTTTTGGCGATGGCTAGGCCCAAGAGGTAAAGAGGGTTGAGCGAGCCTAGGGCTATAATAGTTCTAAAATGGGTGACCTCTCCAGCAGGGCGTCACATCCTGTGTGCATATCGTATAGGTATACACAATGAATAATATGTGCTTACTTGTTTGAGAATTTTTAGTATAACTTTGAACACATAGATTATAAGAATATGTGCAATTGTAGGAGATTGCAAAAAAGAAATAATATGAATCATTGTAGATGTTTCTATAAATAAGCTCCATATATAACATTGCATTAAATCTCAAGATCAAACTCAAGAATTATCATAAATGGATATCCCCAAATAACATGAAGTTCTCCTTAGCGGTCTTTCTTCACCTTAAAATCCTACAAATTCACCACTTTTCAAAATCAATATCTTATCTCCTAAATACTGAAGTACCAATTAGTAAATCAGCTAAAGGATTGAATCCATACTCAACCGGTACTACCATCATTTTATCGTTTTATATCCAGTCTCAAGGCCAAACAATATCAACAGTTGAACATAACAACCCACAATTTCTTAATAATTTTTTAGCAAACTTACCAACAAGAAGGTATCTTGGCTTTGCTGCATTAGTTTTTCAAAAAAGATTTAGTGTCCACCAATTAGAAACCAAACTCTACAAACAAGCACATTCAATACGCTATATAACTTTGATATTATCAAATGGTGAAGGCCTACCCAACATTTACAAGCAAGTGCTTATCTCATTTAACATATTATATAATGTTGTGCAATCCTGTAAATATAGTAAAGCAATATCAATCTTTAAAATTATGCTGTATAATAATTAGATCTAATAAAGCCCACTAATTGGACTCAATGGCTTCGCTTGGTTGAAGTATAAGAGAGAACTAGTAGTATCAGGGATAAGTATAACTTTTGGAACAAGCTGGAACTATTGTAAATTTGTGTTTGGTTGGATTTTAGGTTAGTACTAGGTATAAAAAAAAAAAGTGTTTGGAAGTGATTGAAGAATAAGAGGAATAGAGAGTTGACTTTTGTGTTAAAAGACTTAAATGCCCTTCCCCTGTTAGTTTTTTTCTTAAAAATTAAAGTTTCAAAATTTTGTTCAAATTTTAATTTTTATAAAAAATTTAAGGGGGAGCAAAAAAGTTAATTTTTAAATTTTAAGTGGGAGAAAAAATTTTAATTTTTGAATTTATATAAATTTTAAAAATTTTATAAAAAAAATTGTATAAATTTTAAAATTTTAAAATTAATAATTTTTTTTTACAAAAATAAAATAAAATAAAGTTTTTAGATTTATTAAAAAGTAAAATTAAAAAATTTAAAATTTATAAAATAAAAAAAATTAAATTTTAAATTTATAAATTTAAATATCTTTTAAAATTTAAAAAATTTAATTTAAAAAAATAAAAAAGTAAAAAAGTAAAAGAGGGGTACAAGGTTGCCTCCGGAGCGTGCAAAAAAAAAAAAAAAAGAGAGAGTAGTTCCGGTTGGCGGTGGGGAACACGTGTTCCCTCCAGCTTGTTTTCCCCCTTAATCTCATCTTGTTTGGGTACATATACCCCCCTTTGTACCCCAACCAAAGGGCTCCAATATGTTTATTGAACTTGGTCTTGATAAGCTATGATTGTCTTGCAAGAATCAGAATTCTTGTGCAAACTCTAAAAGAAGAAGTCATGCTTATTCTATACCTACAAGGTAGGAATTTTGGGTAAAACCAGCAAAGTCACTCAAACTTTTAAGAGCATGCCTTACAAAAAAAAAAGTATGATATTTACGTAAATTAAGAAATCCATATGTTGATATGTATAATAAACTCCAAGATAACACTAAGGTACCGCTTAATTGGGGTATAAACGAGGGATAACAAAAATTATTATCCCCATTATTCCATCAAATATAACAAAGTATCCCCAAGTTTTTCATCAAAAATAACTTGTTCTGATCAAACCCTCCTATCCGAGGATAACTAGGGATGGCTTGTTCAATCTCCCCACTAGAACAACATTATCCCAGGCTTTGTACCAGATTTTATAACAAGAGCACAGCTTGCAATATTAAAAAACCACCGAGGACCATGTGAGATCCATATTCTTCTCCTCCTCCCTCCCTCACTGAATTCGTAGTTGTAAATGGTTCATGGATAGTAAGTAATGTATGAGAGTTTTCTTTTCTTTTGCTAATCTTTAGTTGTTAAATCTGTATTTAGTAATTGAGAAATAATCAGTTTATAGTATTAATAAAGTGTGGAAATGAAATATTTATGTTTGTGAACTGCCGGTCAAATATCTATGAAGACACCCCTCAACTATACACTAATTTAAAATGACACCTCAATTGGCATTTCCACAAGTTTTGAATTTTTTTATTTGAGGGGTTTTAGCCGTTTAAATTAAACATTTTGTTAAATTGAAGAGTGATTCTGTTTAAATTAACAACTTTGATCACTTTTTTGGCAAAAAACTATAGTTTTGTTAATAATTAACAATATTAACAATATTAGCCAATTAAACCATCATAATCAAATAAAATTCTGAAAGTAACTAAAATAACTCAAATCAAATAAATCAAAAGTTGAAGGGTTTATCAAATATTGGTATTTGGACTTATGTCTTAGGACTTTTTAGGTCTTTCGGAGAATAAAAATAATGGAAGAAGATTGAGACATAATTGTGCAACTATTAAGGAGAGTTTTCTATAGGTTACTAATATCGAGGGAGGTAAAGTGCAAACGATTTCACAATTGTAATTTAGTCTAAAATAATAAAGTTGAGGGACCTATTTCCAAAATGGCCTATAGTCCAAAGTTCCTTTTATCAACCTTTGTAATTTTATTAAGTTATCACTAAACCTAAAATATTTGTGTATGCTGATTGCCGCAGCAGCTCCCCCCCCCACCCCGCCCCCCCCCAAGAATAAGCAAATACCAACCAAGCATAAAATATAAAATAAAGAATTTTTTTAAAAAAAATCTCAAAAAGTTAATCCCCGAACATAACATAGCCTAAGTGATAGTCATCTTGAACAAGAATTGTTGTGCAAAATATATTATTAATACAAGAACCTACATTATCTAAACCTATAGCTAGCTTATTATGAGATCAATTTCAAGTACGCAGATTTACTTAAATCTAAATTCAATTATTTACATCAATATTTTTGACTTTACGTTTGAATGCTTGAGAGTCAACCAATAATTCAATATCCTATGCTTGAATTTCGCCGCCAGTTGTCAACATAGTTTTGACAACCCTAACTGTATGAAGTGTTCAGACATGACAGTTAACCAATCTAAACTTATACATAACTCTCCTATGTTCCTTTCCGGAGAAACATCAAAACAAAAGAGTTATTACTGTTCCGCCTCAATTTAAGTGAAAGTTTTTGTAGCCCCTGAATTTCATAATCAGCTATTATCGACGAGCATAAGCTTAAGAAATGAACTTTCAGAGAAACCATTTAACAAACAGTTGATATGCATGTAAGAAGTTTGACAAGTAAAACGTACCCATAACCCGGCAGATCCACAATGTACCAACTTTTGTTGATCAAAAAGTGATTTATAAGTTGTGTTTTCCCTGTTTCCAAAATAGCAGATAAGAAAATGCAATTAACGGTAGCAAAACTTGAATAAACTTCGGTAATATTTGAAGACATTGTCTCTAATATGAAATAAACATTTGACTTATTGTGATTTTGGTCCCTAAATTTTCATTTATATTGATATTCAGTCAAATTTCAAAAAGGATATCTGAAACGAGTTAACCGTTGATCCGTTGTGAATGATTAACTAAATTTGTGCACTAAATTAACAAATTATACTAGAACCATAATCTTGATTACTTATGAACATACATATCCCTAACGAAGCAACCAAAGATATAGCTCAATAGAATCTCTCGAATTAAGTGATTGCCATCAATAAAACTGGAGATTTGATTAAACTGGATGGCTATTCTGTCGAATTCAACTGTTCTGATGCATTTTCTGACGGAATGTTACCGACAGATAGCTAATGAATGGATGGATCAGTTAATTTTATGAAAACGACTGAAATTGAAAAAGAATTCTTTTTGCAGGATCAAAATGTACCTTGTTTTTTTTTGTTTTTTTTTTAAGCTCATGATTTAGCTAATATTGAAACGATGCTGAGAGAGGGGAAAGAGGGGGAGAGATTAGGGTTTCCAACCGGGCTTTTTGGAGGTGAGGGCGGCGTCCTTCTTGCGGACGAGGGCGTTGATGAGGGAGGATTTGCCGACGTTGGAGCGGCCGATAACGGCGAACTCGGGACGATCGTCCCTCGGGCAGTCGCGGGGGCGGGCGCTGCTCTTCGTGAACTCCACCTCGCGGATCCGCGCGTCGCCCGCGTACGGCCCCACCACGATGTTCGACCCCGGGAGCACCACCATCTCCGCCGCGCTCGCGTCGCGGGGCACCCCCGGGGGCACGAAGAGCGCCGTCCTCACCAGCCCCTGCGGCGGCGGCGGCGGTGGCGCCGCCGCCTTGGATCTGGGCGGCGCTGCTGCGGCGGCGGAGGCGGAGGAAGGGTCGGGGCCGAGGGCGGAGAGGGAGAGGGGGCGGCGGCGGAGGAGGAAGGGGAGGGAGGAGGGGGAGGGTGGGGGAGAGGCGAGGAGTGGTGCTAGGGTTTGGAGGTTGAAGCGAGGGCGAAGTAGTAGCATAGTGGCTGTGAACCTGTGGTCACTGGTGAGCGTGAGATAGAGAGAGAGAGAGAGAGAGAGAAGAGAAGAGGAAACTTTAGGCTATGCTCGGTGGTTAGAAGATCCCACCAATTTTTGCATATTTTTTTTAAAACTTAAAATTAAAATTTTTAAATTTTTAATTTTAATTTTTAAAATATTTATAAATTTATACATTTTTAAAATTTATTATTTTTAAAATTTCGAAAAATTATACAAATTTTTTATGTACAAATTTTTAAAAATTTATAAATTTATAAAAATTTTAAATCTTTAATAAATTTTACATTTATAAATTTTTAAAATTTATTAATTTTAAAAGTGATACAAATTTTTAAAATTTTAATAAATTATATTTTTTATATACAAAAGTTAAATTTCAATAATACAAATTATAATTAATTTTTTTTAATAAAATTTTTAAAAAATAATTTCATCAATTAAAAAGAAAATCTTTTTTTTTTATTCTTTTTATTTCTTTTTATCGAATCAAATATAATTTTATTTCTTTTTATCAAACCAAATATAATTTTTTTATACTTATACAACTCTAATACTCATCCAATTCTGTTGTTCCTAAACTTATACTTGAAATAAATTTTATATCTGAACCGGGTGAAAAAATTTTATATAGATTAAGAATTAGCATGTTAAAGACTCAAGAGATAAAGGTGCTACGTTACATCGAAGTAAACTTCTGCGGTATTTCTAAAATTTTTTAATCAATGATTTACACTTTTAAATATAATTTAAACTATAAGATTTAAATTTTATAAAATTTTAAATTTTATAATTTTTTAATATTATTTGTTTAATAATCAAGATGTTTCAAATTTATTTAGCTATAAAAATAAAAAATAGATAAAAAAAACGGTGTATTTGTAAGCTATTAGGATTAATTTTATACAATAAACATATTATATACTTACAAAGTTTAATTTTTTATATTTATTTCTTTAAAATTTTTAAATTATATATATATATATATATATATATATATATATATATATATATATATATATAGGCTAGAATACTATCGATAGCACCAAGCCATTGGTGCTATCAAGTTTTTAGCCGTTGGATGAAAAAAATATGCGGTTGGGATTATAGTGGGCCCCTGGGTTTACTAGGTGGTTGGTTGAATAGTAAAAATCTTAGGGGACCACTATAATCCCAACCGCATATCTTTTCATCCAACGGCTGAAAACTTGATAGTACCAATTGTTTGGTGCTATCGATAGTATTCTACCCGGACTCTATATATATATATATATATATATATATATATATATATATATATTCCTACCGTATAATAATATTAAATACTTAACCATAGTTAGTAGGCTAAATTACAGAAAACTCCCCTATCATATCCCGCTTTTTCACTTTACCCCTGTCATTAAAAAGTCGACAATCTGCTCCCTCCTAATTACCGAATTGTCTTTAGGGGGCAACGACGTTAACGGGAATGGTAAATTGACGAAAATGCCCTCTTTTTTTTTTTTTTTTCTATTCCGAAGTTTTTTTTTTTTTGTTTTTTTTTTTGTTTTTTTTTTATTCTGAAGTCTTTTTTTTTTTTAAGGATATTTTCCAAGGGTATTTTGGGTATATGAAATTATATTTTCAAAAAAACTGACGGTCAACTGACGGCGGGGGGTCATTGCACAATTCGCTAATTACGAGGGGGCAGATTGTCGACTTTTTAATGACAGGGGTAAAGTGGAAAAGCGGAATATGACAGGAGGGTTTTCTGTAATTTAGCCTAGTTAGTAAGATAAATTTATTTTTTTATTTTTAAATATTTTTGTACGATTTTAACTATTGAAATTTTTTTTTAAAAAAAAAATTAATATTTTATTTATATTTTGTTAAAAAATAAATAATGAACTAACGATAACAAACTAGAGGAATATATATTAATAATAATTTAGAACTTTTATACAGATAAATATAAAATATCGAATTTTATAGAAATATATCTATTATTCGACATGTATGTTTATATAGAGCTATATGAAATTAATTCTATTTATAATATATGGATAAATAGATTAATAGATTAGAAATTAAATTTAAAATTAAATTTAAAATTTAGATTTGAAATTTAAAATTCAAATTTAAGTTTAGATTTAAATATTTAATTTTAGATTTAAAATTTAAATTCAAATTCAAATTTATGTTTAGATTTAAACATTTAACATTTAGATTTCAATTTAAATTTGAAATTTGGATTTTAATTTTAGGTAGTTCAAAATGTTATATAGTTTATGGATGCATTTTTATTCTTCCCATGTGGATTATGCCGGTCAAAATGCATAGACACATTGTTGGAATTTTTTATGAAAAATACTACTGGTAGCTAAAATTAAAGAAAAAATTGTAATAATTGTAATATTTAAGAATGTTTTCTGTCCGGTTCAATTGCAATAATAAAAAATATTTGGTTTTCCTCTGCAGTTCAATTTTGATTGAACAAAAAATTGAATATTATAATATTGGAACAAAAAAGAAATGCAAATGTGATGGATTTGGGGCTTCCTGCCTCCCGCTCGACCATGTGAAATTGTCGGCATCCTGAATCCGCCCCACTAATTAATATTTTTTTTCACAACTTATAATATTATTAATATTTTGTAAATATAAATTAATAAAATTTTTAATAGTATTTAATATTATTAAATTATATATAATTAATAATATTAATTAAAAAATTAAAATATCAATCAAAATTAGCAATAATTTTTAAAAATTTCAGATATATATATATATATATATATATATATATATATATATATATATATATAGAATTAGGATATCAACTTATTTATAGTTAATTTTTTTTTAAAATATATTATTTTTTAGAAAGATTTTCTTAAAATATAAACGGTAAAAAAAAAAATTGTTTCCTATTTTGAATCTGTTTTGTATCATAAAATATAGCTTTTTTTTTTTTTTTTTTTTTTTTGTTGTTGCTTCGAATCTCTTTTGAATCTGTTTCGGATCATAAAATATATGTATTAACCGTAAATTTTGAAAACTAAAATTTAAGTTTAAGTATATATTTGGAATGTTTATGAGTCAAAAAGTGTAAATTATCAGTATTTTCAAACACTGACTTCAAGCTTACAGATCTGAATCTAATCTTGAAAATCTGAAATCGCCGGTGCGACCGTCTCGTCGAATCGGTTGAAAATAATATAAACGAATTTTCGATCCGACGGTCGGATCTTCCACAAAACAGCGAAGAAAAAGCGGGCCCCACAACTTAAGTTGTGAATAGTAACCCCTGATTTCGGTCTCCTCTCGACCAAACATCGGCCGTTTCACTGTTTGAAGTCCAAACATCGCAGTATGAGTAGTCAATTCTAGCTAATTTTAATGTTATGAATGCAATGGCACTGACGGAATTCGCGTTTGGCGACCCTGGTGCATCGGAATGCGTGCTTAACAGTGAAATTCATTAGATTTTATGGGCCGAGAATTTTTAGGAGCACCGAATCAAGAAAGAAAATACGCTAATTGAAAGATCTCGACGAGCCGGACGTTGTGGCAAAGTCCGTTTTTCAATTTGACGATCCGTGCATCTCGAAATGCGTGAAAAATGTTGAAAAATCGTGTATTTTTGCGAGAAACCCTACATTTCATGTACCAAATAAATTAAGGCTTATAGGTTAGGGTTCTTATTGCAAAATGGACCTACAGTAGGGATCTAAGGGCAATAGGTTGGCTGTGTGAGGACTAAATTGAAAATTTTTCAAAAATGTGCAATAAATGCAAGTAGGCTCTTGGGGTTTTGTGTGGAAATCCGAGGGGACAACAATGGATTAAAAGGTAACTTTTCAATCCTCTGCATGCCCCAGAGTTAATGGAGGAGTCTTGGTGGCCGAGGAGACACCACCAACAAGCCCTACCCGAGAGGGAGAGATAAAGAGAGAGGTGTGCACAAGGACCTCCAAACTTGAGCCTGTGCTTTCTGGGGGACCTCCTTGCTTCGGGAGAGTGTGCTTTAGGAGGCCTGAGCACGCGCGACGCGGGGGGGAAAAGAACCGGCTTCATCCTTGTCTTCACCAACTCCGACAAGGTAAGCCCTCTTCCTCCTTTGGGTTTTAGCATCCAAGACCATTGGAAGTAGGCTCTGTTGGATCCAGGGATGCTCTGTGTCAAATCCCAGTCTTCGGGATGCCCCCGGTTGCCGGTGGCAGAAATATCACTGCCGAAACCCTAATTAGCTTCGCCGCTGCCGTACGCTGCAAACGTTGGCTCAAATGCCAAACCAAAATGGTGGGCTTGGACTGTAGGACCTGTATATCATCTCCACAAATTTGGTGTAGTTTGGTTGAGTGTGTGCGTCGCAAATTGAAACCCTAATTTTCGAGTTTTTAAGCTTCGGCCGAGCTCTTTGCTCCGGCGCCGGCGTCTTTCCACCGCCGGCCACATGTCCAGAAAGCTCTCTGTGGCCGAGAAGAACCCAACCATGCACTTGCATGTGGTCCATGCAGACCGGATCGAGTTCCACCATTAGTGGCCGAGCTCGAGTCCATTAATGGCGGCCGGCCATCGGGCCATCGCCGGTAGTGGGGACAAGTCCAGAATCTCCCAAAGCTTCGATAGAAAGCTTGTGGTGCTGTTGGTTGCACCTAGGAACCCATGCTCTGTGATTGCCCGAACCCGAAGCTCCAACCGTGGCCACGCCGCCTAGCTCCGGCCACCGCGTGCCTTTTTCTTGACCCAGCCGCAAGCATGGAGGTGTCTTTCTACCCTAGAGGCTAGTGCTTGCCTCAGATGGCCTCCAGAACAAAGGTTCTGTTGGGTGCCATTATTGGGTGCTCAAGCCTTGGCCGAGCTTGCTCCGGCGGCTTCTCCGGCCAACTTGCGACCCTCTGACAGTGAGCATTCATCTTCTCTCAGCCTCTGGAGCATGATGCTCAAGTTATTTTGCAAAATGACTGAGTTGAAAGAAAGTTGGGTCAAGTTAAACTCTATGTTAATTTAGGATGGTTTGAGAGTGTTCCAACAATGCTGTAGCATCAAGAAAGTGAGCCCTAGTCTCTGTGACATCCTTGAGCTTGATGCTCACCTCAGTTCAAACAGAAACTGATGGAATTGTGAGAGTTTGTGTGCCCATGATCTCTAAATCTTTGTTGAGAATCCGACGGCTTTCATTGAGCGGGAATCTGGAAAAGATCCAGGTTTAAGTCTTATGTGCATATTGAGTCTATGGATTTGGGTATGTGTGAGTCATTCCTGATCAGTATTCATGATTTAGGTCTTTGCAGTCTGACTCCGGCCCACGAGCCTTCTGTCGGAGTCATTGGTCCGCCTGCACATAGGTGGGTTTATCTTCGGTCCAGACTTTATCTCTTCGGCCCTCTGGGGTACCTTAATTGGTCGCACCCCTATTCTTGTGGTAGCCCAGATTCTATATTTGAGTATTCTTTCCGTCGATTGGTTATTATCAGCTTATATCTAGATTTTTATATCATGCTTGATTATATTTAGACACTTACCCTGCCTGATTGGTCATCTAGTTTATACTTGGACACTTTTCGTGTTGGATTAGTCATCTAGCTTATATCTTGGACCTTTACCATACCTGATTGGTCATTAGTTAGCTATCAGATATTTACTATGTTCTCAGTATATCTTGGACTTTTGTCATACCTGATTGGTCACTAGCTAGCTATCAGATATTACTATATTTCTAAGTATATCTTGGATATTACTCTTGTACAGACAGTCATTGTTCCTTGCATTCAGTATTGCATGAGATGAGATCAGATTGGCTTTCAGTTATTGCATCCCTGTGGGGATTTCCGGCATGTTGCCGATTATCTGGTTTGTGGACCGTGAGCTTGAGCATTAGCATTATGATCGTTGTGCACCTGCTGTTCACTTGCGTACGCTGTGGGATTGATCCCCACATTGCGTTCTTATAAATTTGCATTATGAATTGAAAATTCAATTTATATTCTAAATTTAAATTTTAGTGCAAAATTATAAATTTAAATGTTAAGTTGATTTTTACATTTACATATTGTTACAATTCACATTACAAACATATATTGTTATAATATATATTACAAACATATATTGTTGTATGGTTAAAAATAATATATGTTTTAGATATATATGGTTATATCTAAAAATAATTTACTTGCATTTTGATTTATAAGAAAAAGAATGAGAGCAACTATATAAAATTATTATTTATCAAGATTTTAAACCTAACTTATAAATTTGCGTTATTAATTGAAAATTCAATTTATATTCTAAATTTAAATTTTAGTACAAAATTATAAAATTAAATTTAAATTTGATTTTTATATTTACATATTGTTACAATTTACATTACAAATATATATTGTTACAATATACATTACAAACATATATTGTTGCATTAGTAAACTCCTTACTGAGTTGCTAAAAAAGAATCAGTTTGGTTAGACCCTAGAAGCTCAGCAAGCTTTTGAATCTCTGAAAGTGGTAATGTCTACTGCACCAGTTCTAAAACTACCTAATTTTGAGAAACCCTTCACTTTAGAGGTTGATGCCAGTGGGGAGGGTATAGGTGCTGTACTATCACAGGAGGGTAAACCAATAGCCTATCTCAGCAAAGCCATTAAAGGTAGGAATTTATGCTTATCTACCTATGAAAAAGAATTCCTAGCAATTCTTATGGCAACGCAAAAATAGAGACATTACTTGATGATGGGTAGTTTTATAATTAAGACGGATCATGAAAGCCTTAAATACCTCTGGAACAGAAAATAGTGACACCAATGCAACAAAAAGGAATGCTCAAACTTATGGGATTTGACTATACTATAGCATATAGGAAGGGAAAAGAAAATTTGGCGGTTGACGCATTGTCAAGACAAAATCGAAAGGAGGATTAGTTACTAGCCATTACAGCAATTACACCTGCTTGGTCTTCTAAAGTTGAAGACAGTTACCAGGGTGACCCTTACTACGAACAGCTCATTAAAGAAGTTCTGTTACAACCTGAAAGCTTTGGATTCTACACTTTCAGTCAGGGAGTGTTGAGATATAAAGGAAGAGTGTGTGTGGGTGGAACAGGGAATCTGAGGAGTAGGTTGGTTGACCAATTCCATGGATCTAGCTTGGGTGGACACTCGGGAATATCTCATTCCTATCCGAGAATGAAGAGACATTTTTATTGGAAAGGAATGAAGAAACAAATTGAAACTGTGGTTCGCAACTGTGGAATTTGTGCTCAGACTAAACCTGATACCAAGGGCTACCAAGGTTTGTTACATCCATTGCCTATTCCTAACCAAATATGGATAGATAATAGTATGGATTTTGTTGAAGCTCTGCCTAAGTCTGAGAGGAAGGACACTATTATGGTAGTGGTGGATAGGCTTTCGAAGTATGCCCATTTCATTCCTCTAAAACATCCTTACACAGCAGTTGACATAGCTAGAGCTTTCATGGACACTATATACAAGCTTCATGGGTGTCCTAAAAGTATAGTCACTGATAGAGACAAAATTTTCACTAGTCAGTTTTGGACTGAACTCTTCAAATTACTGGGAACCCAGCTTAAGATGAGTACCTCATACCATCCTGAAACCGACGGTCAAACGGAAAGGGTTAATCGATGTTTGGAGACCTACTTAAGGTGTATGTGCTTCCAACACCCTTAGAAGTGGTGCATATTCTTATCTCTAGCGGAATGGTGGTATAATACTAACTACCATACTTCTCTGGAACTACACCTTATACAACACTCTATGGAGTGCCACCCCCTGATACTGTGACACCCCCGGAATTTGGATTAGTCCTCTATATAAATGATATAATAGGACTAAAATTTCTAACCCGGCTATAGCATTTTGGATGGTAGCAAGATCCAAGGGAACATGAGAGTTAAGCGTGCTAGAGCTAGAGTAGTTCTAGGATGGGTGACCCCCTGGGAAGTGGGGCGTCACAGTTGGTATCAGAGCCATTCACCAGCCGAAAATGTGAGATGAGTCTCGGCTGAGCTAGGGTTATATAGCGGGTAGAGCGAGGCTCCCCGGCTAATGACCGTTGTGAGTGGAGTGCAGCTCCTCACAAGGTCGGCTAAGGCTAGCGAGACGAGTCTCACATCGCCTGGTGCTTGTGAGTGTGCTTGAGCCTGACGTGGACGTCAGGGCTTAAAGGGGGGAAGAATGTGACACCCCCGGAATTTGGATTAGTCCTCTATATAAATGATATAATAGGACTAAAATTTCTAACCCGGCTATAGCATTTTGGATGGTAGCAAGATCCAAGGGAACATGAGAGTTAAGCGTGCTAGAGCTAGAGTAGTTCTAGGATGGGTGACCCCCTGGGAGATGGGTGACCCCCTGGGAAGTGGGGCGTCACAGATACTCTGGTGGCCGCTGCTGATGCAGCTACCTCTTCAGAAGTTCAAGATTGGGTAAAAGAAAGAGAAGTAGTCACTCGGGAGTTAAGAGATAAGCTACATATAGCTCAAAACCGTATAAAGCAACAAGCCGATAAACACAGGAAGGAGAAGGAGTATGGGGTAGGAGAATGGGTATACCTGAAGCTGCAACCTTACCGACAAATGTCCGTAGCGACCAGGAAGAACCCGAAACTATCTGCCCGTTATTATGGGCCTAATGAAATAATAGAGAGGATTGGAGCCGTAGCTTACAAGCTTAAGCTACCTAAAGGTGCCCAAATACATCTAGTATTTCACATTTCACTGCTCAAATCTTGCCCTGCCGATCCTACCAAGGTATCATCTTCGTTACCGGTGCCCAAATACATCTAGTATTTCACATTTCACTGCTCAAATCTTGCCCTGCCGATCCTACCAAGGTATCATCTTCGTTACCGGAAGTAGGAATAGAGGGTCAGATATTGGCGGAACCGGAAAAGGTGTTGAGCAGAAGGATGAAGAAGCGAGGGAACCAAGCTGTCACTGAGGTGTTGATTAAATGGAGCAATCTGCCAGAAGCTTCTACTACTTGGGAAGAGTATGGGAGCCTCCGGCAACAATTTCCAACATTTGATTCCTGAGGACAAGAATCAGATTAAGGGGGAGGGATTGTAATGAACCAAGTAAAAAATAAAAAATAAAAAATAAAATAAAAACCTGTACGGTTACCATGAAAGAGGGATACTTAGCTTAATTTGGGTTATAGAACTTCCATCATCAACTTCAGAGACACTTCGTGGCCAGAGAACTCCTCGGTTGCACCACCGGCCGGAGAAGAGAAGCTCCGAGTGGAAGATGGAGTGGCGTCTTCGTATTCCAAGGTCTACGCACAAGGAAGCACAAGGGATCGAGCCATGGGAAAGGGAGGAGGAGCGGGAAGGCGACAGTGTACCCTAGAAGAGACAGGAAGCCTCTGGAAGATGAGAGAAGGTGCGTGCCAGCTACTATGCATACTGAAGGTTGCGGCGGGTTCCGGATCCAGTGAGAATAAGATCCGACCCTACACGCCTTCCCTCCAGAGCTCAAGCCCAAGCGGAAATTGGCTCAGTCGCAGAATAGGAGGAAAATACCAAATAACAACATAGTCTAAACACTTTTCTGAAATTGCACATTAGTCTCTGAGTATACTGTTATAAATAGGTGCAGTTGTAACTAAAAACGGTTAACGAGAATATACAACTTCATTCATCTACAAACCTCTTTTTCCCTCTCTTTCTCTCTCTTCTCTTCTCCTCTCCGATCTCAAGCTTTCTTCTTCTTCCTCAGATCTTATTCCTCTAAACCCTCTCAGCATCTCATAGCCAAGGATTAGGATCATTGATCCAATTGAAGAATCTGAGATCAATTGAAGCATCAATTGTGGCAAGGAGCTCGTCCATCATCGACGTCATTAAACTCAGTTCCCAGTTCATCATCGGATGTGCGCCTCTGGAACGAGCTCGTGATCTCGATCTCCTCATCACTGTCGCAATTCCATCTCTATATCATTTGTTGAGCGGTTGCGGATTAGAATTTCCATTCCGCCATCCTAGCTCAAAAAAAGGAATCGCCATCAAACTCAGTTCTCAGTTCGTCATCGGATGTGCGCCTCTGGAACGAGCTCGTGATCTCGATCTCCTCATCACTGTCGCAATTCCATCTCTATATCATTTGTTGAGCGGTTGCGGATTAGAATTTCCATTCCGCCATCCTAGCTCAAAAAAAGGAATCTAAAGAGATCGCGGCTCAGAAGAGTATTACATTCAACGTAAATAAAATTTGAGTTTAAAAGTTACTATTAGATTATATTCACATTTTATATTTCAAAAATTAAAGTTCGAATAAGAATTTAAACTTTAATTAAAATTTAAATTTATAATTTGAATTTTAAATTTAAATTTTGATTATAAAATAATTTCTTTGATATATTTTTTTCTCAACTTCCTTTTGGTAAGAAGAGGTATTTTAGTATATCACTTTTAGTAGCTTTTAAATATTAAAAAAATTTGACATAATATTTTAAAATAATTATTTATAAAATAGAAATTTGAATTATTTTGTATAAAATAAAATTTTGAATTCAAATTAATGAATTGAAATCTCAACATATCTCACAAATAATACTGAACAATTATTTTAATATCTTTTGTATTAAAATACATTCATAATTGACTAAATAAATCAAATTTAAATTAAAAAATTTAAGCACAACTTCAACTTCAAATTAAATATTTGAAATAGTAATATTTTTTTTCGAGATAAAACATAAATTTGAACTCTAATTTAAACATTTAATCACAACCCATACAAAAATTTATTTTTTTAATATTTTTATAGCAAAACAAATTTTAATTGATTAAAATTTGAAATTTGAAATTTTATTTTTTCAAGAAAAAACTTGAAAAATAAAAAATATTTTTTTTTATAAAAATATATAAAATTTATATAAACTATAGATTATTTTGATTCGATGTCCGACTATTCAAAATAAATGTTTTAACTTTAAAATTTAAGCTACTTATTTTAATAATTTTATAGTTGTAAAAATTATATAAAGTATAATAACTAAATTCGTAAAGATAAACGACGTATTCAAATTTTGAAATTAAAATATTATTGTCTAACTCAAATTAAATAAATTAAAATATTGAATAATAAATCAGTGATTTGAAAGATTAAATAATCAACTGAAAATGATCTATAATAATTTAAGTTAGTTAAGCACCATTTTAAAATGTATAGATAGTCGAATGTTAGGGGTAAATGGTGGACTATACTAGAAGGCGCAATTTGAATGTTCAAATAAGTAATCCACAAAGAGCATAAAATTTTACTGAAAACAAATTAAATTGTTACAATTGATATCAAAGACGAATATCATCCCAAAGTAAAAATTATGCAGCACCACATATTTGGAAAAAATCACCTATAATTCTAATCAATATCTGTTATCTATGATCGGATTTGGACCTTAAAAAAATCTGTAAAAATATTTTGATTGAGATTATAATAGACCGGACAGGCTGTTTTTGACCCAACGAAGTATTATTACTAGCAGATCAGTTTGTTATCTATTCCCGCTTAATTGGTTTGTGATGCAGCAGCTCAAAATTTCACAAATTAAGATGATGTATATACATAGATCTGGGCAGTTACACAGAAAAGCTGGAGAACTATAGATATTTCTTGCACCTCAGATTTGTCCACAATAACTCAGAATCCACTTGATCCACTGCACCACCGTAGGGCGAAGGGTCACAAAATCTAAATCTCTACTTATAATCATCATCTGAAAACTTCCTAAACCAGAAACCATACTTGTCCAATGAAACCGAATTCGCCAGCAAAAAACACATGAAAAATGTACATACCAAGCAGAACTGCAGAAGACACTTTTCAAATCCTCATCTGCTCTATATCTGAATCTTTCTGATCTCCTCGCGATCCGATGAACCCGGAGAACTTCTCGATCTGCGACCGCAGGATGCTCCCGAGCGAATTCCTCGGCCTCGCGTCTTCTAAGCTGCTAGCACTGCCGATACCGAGTGTTTGGGCCCTCGTCTTCTTCTTTTCCGGTGGCGACCACCGATCACTAGGAGCATTCTTGTTCATCACTTCCAATACGATCCCCCCGCCGAGCTCCCTCCTCACGGCCTCCACCGTCTTTTGGTCCACTTCCCTGCCGCCCGAAGCGTCGGTCACGTAGAACGTCCCCACCGCCGTCTCCCCGCGCCTCGTGCACTCGGCCCGCGCCAGCGAGAGCCCGTTCTCGCGGAACACTCGCGTCACGTCCGATAGTAGCCCCGCCCGATCGATCGCGCGAACGTCGAGCCTCAACCCCTGAATATCCCCGACATAGTTAGAACAAGTTAGAAACCGGTAAGGATAGCGATCGCCGAAACTTTGTGGTCTATCGATGTCGACTTACATGAGAGACCCTTCGCTTGACGGCGGCGACCAAGCATCGGGTGATCCTCCGGCGCTCACTCTCGGAGTCCA
Source organism: Tillandsia fasciculata (assembly GCA_029168755.2). NCBI lineage: Eukaryota > Viridiplantae > Streptophyta > Magnoliopsida > Poales > Bromeliaceae > Tillandsia > Tillandsia fasciculata. The sequence continues at coordinate 16,792,456 of CM054947.1, read as the reverse complement.
AGCTATACCCATCCTTGTGTCTAATGTAGTACTCCTGAAGATAAAAATTTTAGATCAAAAATATTAATTAAATTTTGACTAAATTACAGAAAATCTTTCTGTAATATTCTGTTTTTTTACTTTGCCCCCGTCTTTTAAAAGACTACATTTTGCCCCCTCGTAATTACCGAATTATCTTTAGGGGGCAACGGCGTTAACGGAGAAAGTAAATTGACGAAAATGTCCTTACCTTATATTGGAGAGAATGAATTTTAACTTATTTTTCGTCATTTTTAAAGGGTATTTTGGGTATATCAAATAATATTTTTTAAAAAATTGACGGTTCACTTACGGAATGGTGACGGCGGAGGTAAATGCATATTTTGGTAATTACGAGGAGGCAAAATGTAAGTTTTTAAAAGACAAGGGGGCAAAGTAAAAAAATAGAATATTACATAAAGATTTTCTGTAATTTAGCCTTAAATTTTTTATTAAAATTTTATATAATTTGAATATATCTGGATCTACTAAGTATATATCAACTTTACTTGGATTGCGAGGGGGCCGTGGGAGCCGACGGTGGCGTGGAAGACGACGTAGCGCATGTCGGTGAGGGTGCAGACGGTGTCGAACAGCAGCTTGGGCCGGTCCGCGCTCCGCATGCCCACCACCCAATACCCCCTCTCCACCCACCGATCTATCGTCACCATCGTATCTGTCGTCGTCGCCGTCGCAGCCTCCTCCTCGTAGTCTCTATCCTCACTCATCATCTGGTGCAGCCGCCGCTCCGTGTGCACGTGCCCCGACGGCGACACGCTCACGCGCATCCGATCGCCCGGCCCGCCGGCGTGGGCTTCCACCACGCTGCGCACCTGCCACTCGACGTTGGCGAGGCGGCCGGCCGGGTGGTGGTCGACGACGCTGTCGCGGACGCAGAGCACGGCGGCGGCGCGGGAGTTGTGGGTCCAGGCGCGGCAGGAGGACACGTGGCAGCCTAGGGAGGCGAGCACGGCGGCGATCTCCGAGAGGAGGCCGGGGCGGTCGGCGGCGGCGACCTCGATAGTTGTTGCAGCGGTGCAGGTGCAGGAGCAGGAGCAGGAGCAAGAGCCGGAGCCCTCGGAGTCGGAGTCGGATGAATTGGATGAATTGTATTCGCTCTGGTGGTTGTGGTGGTGGTGGTGGTGGTGGCCGGCGGATTTGGCCGCGGGCGCCAAGGACTGCCGGATAGAGTTGACCAGGCCACGGTCCGTTATCTTATTACCGAGCTGGTCAGTCACGTGGAAAACTGCATTATAGTATACAAAAAAAAAAAAAAAGGTTTTTTTTTTTTTTCTTTTTTTAAAAAAATAAGATGCTGCCCGCTTAGTTTATTTTTGGAATAAATTTAGTTAGAAATATAGAATAACTAAATTTTAAAGATCTCGAATATCAATCACCAAGTCATTTATCACTTGCACTAGAAACAACTATAATTTAACCTAGTTTTACTTCGACATCGGATGATTTATCTAAAAAACAACACTTAACCATCTCATGACTATAAAAAAAAAAAAAAAAAATGTATTTTTATATCAAAAATCCGAATTAATTTCATATTATTATTATTATTATTATTATTATTATTATTATTATTATTATTATATATAAAAATTGTTTGAACTTGTAATTTAAAAGTTTAAATTTTAATATAATATATTTTGAAATATGCTAAAGAGAAATAAATAATTTGGATTCGGATTTCAATTTTATGACTGAATTCGAATTTGAATATATAAAGTTTTAAAATTTGTTGGATTCTGATTCGAATTCAAATTCGAGAGATCGGACCCATTGACGTTCTTAGAGAGAGGGATCACGAACCGTCCATAAGCCATCCCCCGTCCGAGGAGATGTAGGATTTGGAGATTATGAGGTCGAGGTCTGTCAGCACCTGCACCATCTCCAGAAGTACACCGTCCGTGTTCGCGCTGTCCACCTGCAATCAATCAATAATTCAGCACACAGCACGTACAACAAAACTCAGCATATATTATTATTACATACAACAAACGAAACTGAGTAAATTGGTACTTTTTGGGAGCTCGGTAAGAACTAATATACAATTCGAAATGAATTCGGGATTCATGACACGTTTAATAAACGAGTTAAAATTTTCAATTCGAAATCCTTGTACGTCAAACACTAGTCATGATCAGTATGCTCACGCTCAGTTCGACACAACTTGAATATATATAGAGAGAGAAAAAAAAGTCTAATTACTATCGTGTCGATAACACTAAAAATTTAATTTAATAGGCTAAATTACAGAAAATCTCCCTGTCATATCCCGCTTTTTCACTTTACCCCTCTGTCATTAAAAAGTCGACAATCTGCCCCCTTGTAATTACCGAATTGTGCAATAACCCCCGCCGTCAGTTGACCGTCAGTTTTTTTGAAAATATAATTTCATATACCCAAAATACCCTTAGAAAATATCCCTTAAAAAAAAAAAAAAAAAAAAACTTCGGAATAAAAAAAAAGAGGACATTTTCGTCATTTTACCATTCTCGTTAACGTCGTTGCCCCTAAATACAATTCGGTAATTACGAGGAGGCAGATTGTCGACTTTTTAATGACAGAGGAGTAAAGTGGAAAAGCGGGATATGACAGGGAGATTTTTGTAATTTAGCCAATTTAATAAGCCAATATTTATTTGGCTCGTTTAATAAACGAGTGAACACGAGCGAGTCACTCTCCACCGTTCATTGCTCTCTCTCTCTCTCTCTCTCTCTCTCTCTCTCTCTCTCATACACACACACCTTCTGCATGTGTGAAAAAAAAAAAAAAAAAAAAAAAAAAAGCAGCAGCAAGGGGTTAGTCGTTTTCTTCATGCTATAAAAAAGAGGGTGCCTCAACCTGGTTCACCACATCAAAACTATAGATCCACAACCATATATTTAAGATAAAATTTTTAATTTTAATATCTAATATTTTAATTTATTTGATTTGAATCAGTCGATAATATTTTGATGATTTCAAAATTTAAATACGTGATTTAGTTAGTATTGCAATTCTAAAATTAAATAAATTAAAAATTAGACAGTAAATTTAAAATTTTAAAAGATTAAATAGTAAGTTTTTTTTACTGTGACAAATTGAACTCTGTTTATTTTTATAGATTTAGTTTGTATATCTCGTATAATTCCTAAATAATTAGTTTAAATTTTGATTGGATAATAAAATTAAAATTAAAATTTTGAAAAATTAAATAGTAAATTTCTTAGCTATATGTTTTGTTCAACTAAAAATATAAAATAAAATAATTATATTTCAAATCATCAAATCATCAAGAACATTGAGAGATTGGGTGGTCCATGGATTAATTTTAGTGTACCGGGTCCAGGGAATATAATTCATCTAGAGGAGAGCATGATTTGTTACCTTTACGAGGGTGCAATCCTCGCGTGTCTCATTGTCCACAACAACACTGCAAATCATGAACCACCATTATCATCATCAACAACAAAAACAAGATCAATATGGGGGTACATAATTTGATTTATTCATTAAATCTTAAGAAAATTGAATTGAAACTAAGATTGCTCACCCAGGGGGATTGATGCGATCGATGAGAGAATCGAAATCGGGGTCGAAATAAGCGCCTGAGACGCACCTCATCACGAAAGATATATCACTGCATAAAAAAAAAAGAAAGAAAAAAGAAAAAAAAAAAAGAGGAAAAGTAGGAAACAAATTCAAACAGGGGCGAGAGATTGATTCAAGAGATGCCAAAAAAAAAAAAAAAAAAAAAAAAAAAAAAAAAAAAACGACTGAGTTGGGATCTCGAGCGAATATGGAGGGAGCGAGATCGTTACCGCCGAGCTTCGAACGTTGCACGAAGAAACCCTAACCCTAACCCTAGAGATTTTGCACGTGCGAATCGTCTCTCTCTCTTTCGCTTCGCTCTCTCTCTCTCTCTCTCTCTCTCTCTCTCTCTCTCTCTCTTTCGCTTCGCTCTCTCTCTCTTCGTCGATTTGAATGTGGTGCGTACGGGTTATATAGCATCGGGAGTCGCGGAGAGGGGAGAGAGAAGAGGGGTGGGCCCCACAGGGTATGCCACGTCAGCGATGGGTTGTGGCCACGCGTCGCCGCGTCCCCCGAAGCACGGACGCGGCGGCTCGGTTGGCGAGTCGCGCACGGCACGTGAGTCACTTGCGGCTGTAATTTAAAAAGAAAAACGCTTAATATCGAATTATATTTATTTTTAAAATTTTTTAAATATATATATATATATATATATATATATATATATATATATATATAATTAAATTGAAATAATATCGATAGTAGTAAGTCATTAGTGCTATCAAATTTTTAGTTATTGTATTAAGAAATGTGTGGTTTCGATGATAATGATTCTCTAAGATTTAGTGGGTGGTTGGTTGAATAGTTAAAATTTTACGAGATCACTATAATTTCAACCGCACATCCTTTCATCCGACAGCTGAAAACTTGATAGCACCAATTACCTAGTACTATTGATAGTATTTCAGCCGGACTATATATATATATATATATATATATATATGTAGTTGTGCTGGAATGCTATTGATTACACCAGCCCAACTTTGCCATCTATTTTGTAACCATTGGATTGCATTGAGATTCGTGCAAGTCCTTTAATTAAAAAGAAATATTTTTTACTTTTTACTTTTTACTTTTTCTTTTTACTTTTTCTTTTTACTTTTTTTTTTCTTTTTTTCATTAAAGAGCCTCCACGGATTTCAATGCGATCCAATGGCTACAAAATGGGTGACAAAGTTGGGCTGATGCTTTCAATAATATTCCAGCTCAACTCTCTCTCTATATATATATATGAACAATTTAAAATTTTTAAAAAGATAGATGTAAAAAGTTGAAACTTAGAGACAACTCTATAAAATTAAAATATATCTATAAAAAATTATATAAATTTAATCGGCCAAATTAAATTAATTATTAATCTTTTGTGTTAAGAATTATTATACTAATAATCATTTTATATTTTGTCATCATCATCACCATTTTTCTATCGTCTACACACAAATGGATTCGAATTGGTGGAATTGGTGGAACTTTGATTCTGAATGATAAATGAGAACTAAAAAATATAGCACTACTCGAATTGGTCCGTTCCGCCAAGAAAATGGAGCTGGAGTTTCAAAATAAAGCTGGAGATAGGAGATTTCTTTCTATACATTTTAATTCATAAAATATTCATTAAAAATTAAAAAATATCACAAAAAATTATTAAGTATAAATATTAAAACCCATCCATCCAAGGATATTTTATTAAGTATAAATATTAAACCCATCCATCCAAGGATTTTTTTTTTTTAAAAAAAAAACTATTTTTATCAATTATTTTTTTAATACACAAAAATTTAAATTTTTTTATAAATTCTAAGAGGAATAAAATATAAAATTTACACTTATATATAAATATTAGAGCATTTTTTTTTTTTTTTTTGAAATTAGTACTGCTGTGTTTCCGTAGCCGCGAATTTTTAGAACCTCAGTCCCTGTCCCGTATATTAAATATTATCCCATTAAAAATTATATTCTAATATATTATATTATTGAATTAATTTTATCCAGATTTTTATAAATATATCGAATAACAGATATATTTCTACAAAATTTAATTTTTTATATTTATCCTTTCAAAAGTTTTAAATTGTTCATATCTCTATGATTTTGTATTGTTAATTTACTGTTTATTTTTTAACAGAATATATGTGAAATATCTTTTTTTGCCTTTTCAAATATGTCCCTCTAAAAATCCTAATTTGTATGAATAAAAAAAAATTGTTAGTACTATTCTGATACCATATTAAAATTAATGAGATTCGAACTCAAAATATTCTATTCTGATACCATATTAAAAAATATAAAATGTTAGTTATTCTTCAATAGCTAAGTTACTAAAGAACGATATTCTTAATATTTATATGTATTCAAAATTGATGATATTTTAACTTCAAAATTTGAATACGTCATTTAGTTTTACGGATTTCGTTAGTACTAATATAATTCTTACAACTACAAAATTTTTTTCAAATAAGTAGTTAGCCTAAATTTTGAAGGTAAAATACTACTTACTATTTACTGATTCAAATCAAACAAATTAAAAGTCTGAATAGTAAAATCAAAAATTTGAAACATTGAATAGCCAATTCAAAATAGTTCACTAGTTATTCTTCAAAAGCTAAATTATCAAAGAACGATATTCTTAATATTTATATTATTTATTCAAAATTGATAATATTTTTTAACTTTAAAATTTGAATGTATGTATATCCTTGCGAATTTAGTTAGTATAATTTTTCAAGTATGTAGTTAGTCTAAATTTTAAAGTTAAAATTCTGCTTACTAACTCAAATCAAACAAATAGAAAGCATGAATAGTAAAATCAAAATTTTGAAAGATTAAATAGAGAATTCAAAATGATTCACAGTTCTGATAAGTTCTCTATGTTTTTGCCCCAAAAAGGTAAAAAATAAAAAACTTATGAGGTGGGTCAAATACAAAGAAAATTCCACTCATTTGCTTCTAATAAGAGTAAATTAGAAAAAAAGGTGCCCACAAATAAAGCAAACAACATAGACCAAAAATCACCAGCTCATGCTGTGTGCTTGTGTGTGAATCAACTATAAGGATAATAATAATTTAATGTTAATCCATAATTTGACTTAATGAGAAGCACTTATCTAATTACCACAAACTTTGCTATAGATGTACACGTCTATTGATAGAAAAGGATAACTAAGAAAACTTTGATATTAGCTTGCATTCTTTCAAAATAAGCAAAGACATAAGAAAAGTCATAGGAACATGTAGAAACTTCTCATTTGCAATCTTCCTGTCAGATCGTTGGTGCTAACCATTAATCCCAAAAGCTCGAGCTGATAGAAATACGCAACAAAATCACTTAAAGCATGCATAGAGACACAGCGCTCACGGGTCTCGGCCGGACTCAACCCACCTAGACTTTTAGGTCTATTGTTGGGCCTCTTGCCGTTAGGTCTATTGTGGACCGCAGCTCCACTCAACTTATTGAGCTCACCCAACTAAACTTATTAATCTTCTGGGCCTATTGTCACGGTGCAGGAAGTTGGGCCTATTTTAACCCATAAATAAATAGCCAACAATCCCCCCCCCCAACACCTGCACCGTGTGGGAATCGAACCCGTGCCACTGGCTTTGATACCACTTGTCGGATCATTGGCGCTAACCATTAATCCCAAAAGCTCGAGCTGTTAGAAATACGCAACCAATTCACTTAAAGCGTACAGACACAGCGCCCACGGATCTCGACCGGACTCAACTCACCTAGACTTTTAGGTCTATTGTTGGGCCTCTTGCCGTTAGGTCTATTGTGGACCACAATCCCACTCAACTTATTGGGCTCATCCAACTCAACTTATTAGTCTCCTGGGCCTATTGTCACGGGGCAGAAAGTTGGGCCTATTTTAACCCATAAATAAATAGCCAACAATCCCACCCCTCCCCAATACCTGCACCGTGTGGGAATCGAACCCGTGCCATTGGATTTGATACCACTTGTCGGATCATTGGCGCTAACCATTAATCAATCGAACCCGTGCCATTGGCTTTGATACCACTTGTCGGATCATTGGCGCTAACCATTAATCCCAAAAGCTCGAGCTGTTAGAAATACGCAACCAATTCACTTAAAGCGTACAGACACAGCGCCCACGGGTCTCGACCGGACTCAACCCACCTAGACTTTTAGATCTATTGTTGGGCCTCTTGCCGTTTGGTCTATTGTGGACCATAGTCCCACTCAACTTATTAGTCTCCTGAACCTATTGTCACGGGGCAGGAAGTTGGGCCTATTTTAACCCATAAATAAATAGCCAACAATCCCTCTCCAACACCTGCACCGTGTGGGAATCGAACTCGTGCCATTGGCTTTGATACCACTTGTCGGATCATTGGCGCTAACCATTAATCCCAAAAGCTCGAGCTGATAGAAATACGCAACAAAATCACTTAAAGCGTACAGACACAGCACCCACGGGTCTCGACCGGACTCAACCCACCTAGACTTTTAGGTCTATTGTTGGGCCTCTTGCCGTTAGGTCTATTGTGGACTGCAGCTCCACTCAACTTATAGGGCTCATCCAACTCAACTTATTAGTCTCCTAGGCCTATTGTCACGGGGCAGAAAGTTGGACATATTTTAATCCATAAATAAATAGCCAACACCTACCTCCTCTCTGGCTTTCGACTTGTCCGGTCCTAACCGGAGATTCTGCAAACGCGCTGCTTAAGTTTTGCTGTTGGAGAAGCACTAAGTTCTTTTTTATCAGGATAAACTTCAATTTGGCATGTCAGGTTTTTGCTTCATGAGAAGCACTTCTGAAAGAAGCTAAGCCAATTTGGCACATTACAATCCAGCCGAAAGCTTTTGTCGTAGAAAGCATAGCATCTACTTCTTCTATAGAGAAATTTTTTAAAAAACTAAGCCTAAAAATCAGTGTCCATTAGATGATAATTAAGGGTTTGATCTTAAATATTCGAACTATATGACTAACCTCCTGCTTAAATTAACCTAGCGGTTACCACTGCCAAAAGCAGTTGGTAGGTACCCTACTCTCTTGTAACGACCCAGCCCACTAACAATAATAACTCGTTGAGCCCAAACCACAGCCCAAAATGCTTAAGCCCAGTTATTATTACTAATATCCATATCTCATATAAACCCAATCACAATTCCATCCACATCTGATGTGGGACAACTGAGGGCGTCACAGACTCCCTCCGTTTAGGCCTGACGTCCTCGTCAGCCCAAACACACGCACAGCCCAAGATCACCAGGCGATGTAAGACTTGTCTCGCTAGTCCTGTCATCTACACCCAGGCTCAGCCGAGACTCATCACACACTTCCGGCTGGTAACCAGCTGGCTCTGATACCAAATATAACGACTCGGCCCACTAGCAATAATAACTCGGTGGGCCCAAACTACAGCCCAAAATGCTTAAGCCTAGTTATTATTACTAGTATCCATATCTCCCCAATCACAATTCCAATCCACATCCGATGTGGGACAACTGAGGGCGTCACATCTCTAGGCACAGTGTCGCTTATATGACATTCAAGGGATCGGACTAAACTATTTGAACCATGCCACTAACCTCTTGCTTAAATTAACATAGCGGCTACCACTGTTTAGAGCAGTTGATAGGTACGCTTCCCTCCAGGCTCCAGGCATTGTGGCCCGTGATCAAATCCCTCTTTGAGCGGAGAGTAAGCATGCGTGGCACGCATTATGGCGCATAAATAGATAAAAGGATAAGCCAAGAGATAACATTAACATGTAGGTCACATACATCTACAGTAGTTCTGCAATTGGCTTCTTCACTTGGCTATTGGTAGGATAACAACAGATAGTGAAGGGACCAATTCATTGAGAGATCATGAATGAGTAGGTAGTTGAAAGAGCAATAACAAATCTACATTCTATTTCATTTCACTAAAATATTGCAGGTCAATAGCAGAGTGTAATACCATTTTTCTGGATCAAGCAACTTGCTAATTGGATTTGAGTTTTCTGCTGCAACGAAAAATTTTTAGTTGATCTGCAACAAAACATTAATGAAATGAAGGTTGAGAATAAAAAAAGTTTAAACAATGATTATAATTACCACCTCGCTGCATCGAAGAGATGGAGATGATCTTCATCGCAGCACAGTTATGAGCACAAAACGCATTGAGCACCAGCACTACTGCGTTTCTGCTTTTTTAGCATTGGACCATAGCATTAGGGCTGAGAGAAGTGAGATTGTGGCTGTTTCAACTCGAAGCCGGCACGGGCTGAGACTGACAGGAATAGCACCTGCTTCTTTCATCGCCTTTACCTCCTCCTCTGTGAAGTCTGAGAGAACAATCAACAAAGCTATCCGCTATTAGTCTTCCATAACAAAAAATGGAAGGAGCAATGGAAATTCCAGCCAAAAAGTAATAACCCCTCGAGTCCTTTGTGGTATTATTTCCTACATACTTCCTTACAAATCCACTGAAAAACATAGCAACACTATCTTCTCTTCTGTAGCGGATGTCAAATACCATCAAAAGGGGAGCAATACTTCCAAAATCAGGCGAATTTTTACCGCCATTAGCGTTGGGCAACTCCAGAACTCGGCCAAACCAAACAGACAATGACAAAGACTGGCCTGCAGTGTGCTTCAACCTTGACAAAGGACAGCAGATGATGTTTCTGTGTTTGGAAGTTTCGCAAGATCATGCGCATAAACAAAACAAGGTTTCTAACATTTCTTGGCAGAAGGATCTATATCACTATTTAATAATAATGATAGGCCGGGGCGATTGCAAATATTGAAAGCTTACAGATCTTCTTGCAGAAGAAGTTCAGGAATAACTATGCATTTAACCCTTTTATTATTGAAAACTGGTTTGAACATGCTGTTTGTGGATAGAATACTTAGAAAGCATCATTATCTTAATTCAGAATAACAAACTACGTGTTTGATGTTAGATGAATGCATGTGTCATTGTGTAGGCATGTGTGTGTAGAGAGAGAGAGAGAGAGAGAGAGAGAGAGAGAGAGAGAGACCTCCTTCTGGTCCAACAATTAAAACTCCGTTGTCTTCTACACCCAAATTTGGCAAGACATGAAATAGAGGAGCGGCCTCTGCTGCAGCAAGAAAAGAGAGCTTTGACCGCGCCACCTAGTACCGCATAATAGAGAGTATGTATTAATGCCGTGCACCAGCTAACAAAGATAACTGCATGGTGGTTGAAACAGAATGAATTAGAAAATCGAGGTCAGAACGCATAGATGTCATCTTCATACGCATTACCCATTCATTTTCCATTGCGTGAACCAAGAAGTTTTCCGTCAATCTAGTCTCAACAGTTTAACAAGTACGAGTAATAAATTGATGCCAGAGTCGAATAATTTAGAACAACGAATACAGTGTGTCTCTGCTTTTAGAAAAGGTGATCCTTCAACTATCAAGTAATTCGAGAAGTGATAGGAAAAAAAGAAAATTTCCTCGAAACATACATTTTAAGGACCTTACAGTTATGTTTCGTGCTAATCTTGTACATAAAATATCTAGCATTTCCCAAAGAAAGCGGGAAAGAAGGGAACTTACAATAGGCAAAAAACTGCGCATGTTCATTGGAGGTTTTAACGTCATTTCATGTAGCCGCTGGCCTGAAAAAAAATATATAATAAACTAATGACCAGGAATAGTGAAAGTGCCATGTATACTCATTTTTAACGATTTCATAACAATTTATAGTGAAATACACAAAGTAAATAAGGACAAAGATATTCCTGAACGATTACATTGCTTAACTGCGGCAAATATGACGCGCCGCAACCTGTCTACTCTATTTTCTCCGATTGTATGGGACCGTTCAGTGAGAAGAGGCGTTACACTACTAGCTCCAAGTTCCTGGACGACAGAGAAGGGAATATCAGATTGCATAAAAGAGCAGCAGCATTCGAATTTTCACGAGTGGATGATAACATACAGTACATTTTTCAATGAGCCAGTCTGCCCGGCCACCTTTCAACGTGCCTGAGAATAGAAACCTTCAATAACTAGAAAGAACATCACGAGGGATACCCAGGTGTGTCCCCAGTGTCTTCCGAGCAAATTTTTAGTGTATCACAGGGAAATGGGTCATGTTAGTTTGGGTGAAATTGCCTTTACACCTCGGGAATTTCATGGGGGGATGTAAGCTTTTTTCGACTAAAGAGTAATTGATATAGCAAATCAATTTATGGAGATTAAACCTGTCAATTTTTTTATTGATAGGACTCACCGAAAGCTGCAAATACATGCCACTGAACGCCATGAGGAGCGATGGTTTTTGGATCCTCTAGAGCAACAATTTCTGACCCAGTCTTGTCGAATCTTTGTATGGACCCTTCGACTAAACCACCGGTCCCATTGAAGAGCTCCACCCTAATAAGCAATGATAGGGAATCTCACGTTACAATGTGTTCGCCATACGATGCATTCAAGAATTAGGCGTTACAAACACAGACATGGAACACAGGATACGACCTAAATCGGAAACTAAAACCAAAACACTATCATTGGATTCATATTTTGATTAAGAATTTGAATAGTAAATTTAAATTTTAATTAAAATTTATTATTATTTTTTGATATTAATTTGAGCATGATTCCGATTGTGGTTCCTCTTTTGAGCCAAACAACCTAGAGTTTTTATCATTCCATTTTCGATTCCGCTTCATTCTCATTTCCTATTCCGATTTCGATTCCCATTTTGGACCAAACATGCCCTAAATGTATCAAATTGGCTCATTTAGTCATCTGCTATTAACAAAACGAGCGCTTAAACTTCGTAGATTACAAGACGAAATGAACCAAGAGTCCACACCATCTTTCCGATAGCAAACTTAGTTTCAGACGACGAAACGAGTCAATTTGATAAAATAATAGAAGCTCGGGGAGCATATAAAATCGCTTTATCAAAATTGTGAGCGGCGAAAACTTGTTACTGCAATTGAAATTGGTTGTTTGGCAAACTCTTCTTCGCATTCATCTGATGGGTGGTGCGGTCACAAATTCGAAAAGAAAACATTTTTACCGATCATCGACGCCGAGGCGCAGGACCCTCGTCATGTGCCAGAACTCGTCGCCTTGGATCCGCACAACCATTCCCTGCAGTGAAAGGAAAAAAAAAAAAAAAAAATTAAAAACTAAGAAACAATTTGAATTCAAACTACTACTACCACTACTGCACACACACACACAGGGACCACCCTCGTCCCATGTAGCGCGCGAATATTAAAGCAGCAATGAACGGTGAGTTCGAAGAACTTATATTGTAAAGCTTCTGGCCATGGCGCACACCACCTGTTCGACGAAATGCGTCAGAGAAGAAGAAGCCAATGCCGCCCCATGGCCAATGAGTAGGAGTGCACAGAGAGAGAGAGAGAGAGAGAGAGGAGGGGGGTAGGGGATTTGTGCCTTGGAAGAGGGGAGAGAGAGGGAGTGGAAGCGAGGGAGGGCGCCGCGGGAGCGATTTGGGGCGGAGCAAGAGGAGCGCGCGCGGAGGAGGAGGAGAGCGGAGAACGGGGATCGAGCGGCGAGCGCCGTCGTCGTCGTCGTCGTCGGCGGCGGCGGCGGCGGCGGCATCGTCGCTCCGAAGAACTTCATTATCTCTAGAAGAAGATGGTAACGGTAATAATATTAAGTGTGGGACTACTATATTCTCTTTCATGCTCCTGAATCTCTAGTTATTACTGATGATAATAATAATAATATAAATTTAAGATGAATTGAGCTCCAACGCTTTTAAACTTGTTAGTCATTGGTGTTGGTAAATGTTTTTTTCCCTTAAATAAAAATAATATATTGTTAAGATGATAATGATTTAGATTTAGTGTATAATCGATGAAATAGTATAATTTAATAAAAAAATTTAGTAAAAAAAAAAGAAAAATCTAACGATTAAAAAGCTTACAACACTCATTGGTTAAATTATAAAAAAAAAATTCTGTAAAAATTTATTTTTTATTTTTCTTTCTGACTTTTAAAAAATTTATTATGTCAATTTTTTATGATTTATTTTAAAAATATTTTTAAAATAATAAAAATATATTAATAATTAATTTTTTTTCTTACCGGAAGAGTATGTCCTAACTTTCTAAAAATCTTTTTAAAATTTTTAAAAACTAAATTATAAATTTTTGAAAGTCAGAAAAAAAAAAAATTAAAAAAAAAATTCAGGAGAAGTTTTTCTATATTTTAATCAAAATTTAAAGACCTAAAAGTTAAAAATTGATGTTTTTAGAAATATAGTAGCTCGATCAACCCATAATAATAATAATAATAATAATAATAATAATAATAATAATAATAATGCTAGGTGCTATTTTCATGAGTATACATAAATATTCTGAGACCTGCTTTAAGTCCTTTTCGACCATAGATGCTCACTTTGGTAACTTCATCCTTTAGTTTGCCATAATTTTATCTTCAATGGATATTCGAATTTTTCAAATTAGCACAATTGACTTTTACTTCAATCATATAAATTAAATAAGTAAAAATATAACTTCAGATATTGGTATAATCAACTCTAAAAAAATAAAAATAAAAATATATTAACTCATCTCTCACACCATGACCATCAACTATTAGAGTATATTATAACATTAAAAAGATTTTTTTTTTAAAAAAAAGCACCATTAGTGGTTTTTTCAACCAGACATATCAATAAATGACTTTGAGGTAGGAATATTTACGGATACCCAAAATTTTATGCGAATCTAATTTCGAACAGAATAAATTTATCCGATATTAAACTGATATGAATTCGGATATGAATATAAAAAATAAAAATTCGATAAATTTAAATTTGAATATAGATTTTGATTGTACCCGAACCAAACCCAAATTAATTTTACGTTATATAATATATGTGTATATAAATATTTAATATTATATTTAAATTTATATTTTAAAATTTTAAATTTAATATAATATATTTTGAAATATTATAAGAGAAAAAAAAATAATTATTTCGAATTTAGATTTTCGGATTCGGATTCCGATTTTAAATTTTTGATCGGGTTCGGATTTGAATATGGAGTTTTAAAATCCGTCAGATTCGGATTCGGATTTAGTAATCGGATTCAGGTTCATATTTTTAAAAATTCATCCCGAATCCGACTGTTGACATCCCTACTCAGGACACTCCATCCTGTTCAGGAGGTGCTAAATCTTAAAACATACTAGCACATACAGAAGAGTTGAGTTGAACTAGAATCCAATACTTTTCGGATTTGGGGATAAAAATATTTCCCTTATTCCCCCAAACACATCAGAAATTACAAAAATATTTTATTCTAATACAATTAGAATAAGTAAAAATTATCGTTCTCACTCTTCTTAACCACCCTCTTGCTTTTTTCTTAAATACCCTCTCACGTCTCCCGAGATACCATCTCTCACCTCATTATTATATAATAAAAATTGAAGGACAAAAAAATCATTTAAAACAACTAATCCTCTTTATTCTTCTTATTCCGCATTATCATACTAAATATAAAATCTCTTATCCTGAAATCATCCCAAACATTATTTTATACTAGTTCCGTACTTTATACTTATCCTTAGAATAGCTAGTTCAGAAACAATACTATTCACATATTTCTTACCTTCCCAGAATACTCATGCTGCATTAACCTGCAGTGAAAATAATATGCAACATAAGAAATTGAACTAACAATTCATAGCACACGACAAAGTGCTTCAACCTTGTTTGTACTCCAAGGACCTTCATAATAATCAGAATAATCAGATAAATCACCTTTATATATATTCCTCATAAAAGTTCACATATAACTTGTAATCTCCATTCATTTAGTGTGATGTAGCATCAAAAGTTATACTTAAGGATTTGACATGCATTAATCGGTTAACTTAAGTAATTACACTTAACCTTCTCCAATGAATTGCTATATAGATATATTATGTATCTTCCCCTTTTCCCCCAGGATTATATAGATTGGTGGTGTAAGCCAACTGACAATTTTGTCCCTAATGTCTTACCGAATCAAGATTAGGGACCTCTGCCACCCTTCAGGGCGATGGCGGCGAAATCGACTTGGAGCTTTTCGAAAACCACTCTCCCATTTTGGAGAGATTATAAGTAAACAAAATTCTGTCGATTAACTCGATCATACTATTAGCCACAGTTGGCTTCCGAGAATGCTCCTTTGGAGAAGCTCTGCGAGAGTTTTGCAGCGGCTGATTCCACTCTTGTTTTATCCTGCAGCAAATATACAGGGATAAATGGTTGCGGACAATCTATTCTGTTCTTATAGATGGTGACATGAGAAAGAGCTTCTGGAACACCGGCATTTACATGTATAATTCCGCAAAGTTAGAATATTATTTATATATATATATACCGCACAGAAGTGCAATTTCTTTGAAGGCTAAATTACAGAAAAACCCCCTATAAAATCCGCTTTTTTCACTTTTTTTTTCCCTGACTTTTAAAAACCTATACTTTGCCCCCTCCTAATTACGGAATTAGGCACTTACTCCACTGTATCATCGTTCCGTAAGTGATTCTGTGATCCTGTGACCACATTTGATGTGTTGCAGCATCATCGCTACAGTCATTGGAGCTAGGACTTGCTCATCAACAGCATTAACCCTTCAACTACTTACGGAACGATGACAGCAGGAAGGTAAGTGCGTAATTCTGTAATTAGGAGGGAGCAAAGTGTAGGCATTTAAAAGTCGGGAGAAAGTGAAAAAGCGAAAATTTATAGGGGATTTCTGTAATTTAGCCTTCTTTGAATAATACCCTTATCTTAAGTTCGAATATTATCCGATTTATGGGTCAAGGTGGTTGACACAGTTTTGAAAGTACACAATGTAAATTAAGGTTTCACGGGTACTAAAATAAATAAACTTAGAAAACGCTACCTATACACCCTATATATATGGGGTGTAGATCTTTACACCCGCACATCCAAGAGGGTTTAAAAACTCCTTTTGGATTTTTAGCATTAAAAAGAAGGAGACTGATAAGACTAGCGAGTAAATATTAGGCTTCGGATGACTAGGGTGTAAGATTTAAGTACCAGCAGGCATTGCTCATAAACTTACGTAAATAGATAAACTTTTGCAGGGTTATATAAGTAGCTATGTCCATAGAATAATTACCTTTCCAACAAAGCTTATTATGGAAGGCCCCATTCTGGACTCGCGATGACACCCTGCATGTTTCATTAACAAGAATCATCAACAGAAAAGAAGAAACTAACCAACCAAAATTTTCCACTGGAAACTAACTTTTTGTCGATCCCTATTATATAAACTACTAGAAAAATACCAAAAGATTAAAAAAAAAAAAAAAGAAGGGTCAAAGTTTAAGAACCAACATATCAGTACCTATGTATATATCAGGGAAATCCATACTTAGTTTCGATAATACTTGCGCAGTTTCAACCTGCAAAATACGAGGTATATGAGAATGGTGGCCAAGTTAAATACTTTACTGTCACCATTATTGGCAGTTCTTGTTAAAGAGGTGAGTCAACATTTATTTATTTACACATTAATCAAAGAATTTTTAATATGCGGACTAAATATCAGGATATGTTTTAGCCTCTACAAAAATTATCTGGTAAGAAATACATTGTCCTATACAAATTGTTGAGGGGGAATACAATGAAAAGCTAAGGCTTGTTTGGTATTGATGCCATTCTTTTGTTTTTACAAACAAAGATTCTGCGGCAGCATGCGGCAGCGGATTGACTTCCCTACATATTCTTCATATTCTTGTCATCGTTGACTAACTTGCAAAATAGCCTGGTCGGATGTTGAAAGGTATCTTCCTCCAAAAAGGAAAGAAGTGGAAGACAAATTACGACTAAGTTACGATTTTTTTTCTCTTCAGCCAAACAAACCCCTCGGATGTATAGGTTGCAAGCACTCCACCGTCCACGTGAACAGCGTATCGCAAAGATTTTATCTTTAAAAAAATAAAATAAAAAAGGAAACAGTAACATAAACAAACGAGGCCTAAAGGATTAGTTACAAATCAAGTCCCTAAAGTTTGGTCCAAATTTCAATTTTATCCCTATAAAAGTGGTGAGTTTCAATTATTTCTGTCCTCAGGCTCATTGGACTTCAACTTCGTCCACAGTGATGCAAATTTAACGAAGAAAAGTCTAACTATGGTGCTGCTGACACGGCACTCTTTCTTAGATAAAAGATAACTAGGACTTCTTGTTATACAGAACAAACTTCAAAGACTGAATTTTTAAATAAAAACTGTAAGGATGAATATCGAGAATAAATCAAACTTCGAGGACTAAACTATAAAGCTAAATGGCATGCAGTCTAATGAAAGATATCAAAAGTGGAGAGATATACTTCAGAAAGCAAGGTGCTCAGATGCTTTGATTTGAATGGTGCGGTCCGTACTAAATTGATATTTGGCAATTCCAAAAGGCAATCCCATTGTGTATCAAGTTCTTTGTGATTTGTTGCGGCAAGAATAATCACATTTTTGCATTTAATCTGCCAAAAGTATCAATGCGTATTAGAGCAAAACACAGAAACTGCAACGCAAGCAGTAAAAATTGATAAATAAACATATCAAAAGGAAACTAAGATCCAGATTAATCATAGCATGAAAGCTGCAATGATGGCTCAAATGGCAAAATAGGGTAAGTTATTAATGCCGCGCCTCGAATTGCACAAATGTATCTTTTTACCACTATGAAGATTACAAAAGTTTTATTTCAAGCAATAAGTTCCCATTTCTATCCGACTGTACTAGATAGGACTTCACTTATTTATACAAGGCATGTCAATCTTGATTTCTAAGCACAAAGATTCTTGGTTTCACTATCAAGCACATTTTTTATTTTTTATTTCTAACCGTCAGACACAGTTGTTATCCAGTTTTCCCAAAGCGTGTGACATTCCCAAAGTGTAAGACAATCCGATCTTGACTCATTTAACTAGCAAAGAGAAAAAGTCTTGGGAAACAGAACATACTAACGGCACAGGTAGCATTTTGTGGTGCAGTAACTCCGTTATGCCTTCAGGCAACAAAGCCATCTGAAAATAAAAGCAAAGAAGAGGTGAGATGACACCATTTTAGCAAAAAATAATCCCCTTGCACATTCAAATATATCCCATCATACTATAATGACAAAAACTGTTCCATCCTGTCTCTTTGGAAGAGGAAATAATCTACATATAAAAGGGAAAATGAAGAGGTGAGATGACATCCATATGAAGTATAGAATCACCTCATTTCGGTCACCAGTATAATTGTTTCCTATAAGCTGCCTGAGATACTCTTCGAACTCTTCATCAGGGGCCTATCTCCAAACAAAAAAAGGAGGAAAACAATGAAAAAAAAAGAAGAAAACAATAGGTTAAAGTTTGTCCAAGGTAGACTTAGAAAGTTGATTAAAAAAGGGAAATAATATTCTAGAATTAGATCTCTATTAAAATAATGAATTACGAACTATACAATTGACAAAAAATTCTACACTCAAATGGCTGATTTAGGAATCAGCAGTTTATCTCTGTCATGAAAAAAATGTGAAAAGAAACTAACATATCCTGGACAAATAAATTTTATATCATGTCAATGAAAGAAAGTAGTACAACAGTATTTGAAATTTATAATCAAACCATTAGCCTACTAGCTACTTATCAAACTAAATATAGGTAAACAGACGAGCATGGCTAATGAATGCTCACGAGAATTGATTTCTCCACTTTCTGAACAACAAGGCCAAAGTGTGAAGAATAATTGATAAGCGGTAGTCATCCATGATGCCCAGGAAAGTTAGGAGGAAAAAAAAACAATAAACACTTCTTGACCTTGACATTAAGCGAGAGAACTAATTTTGCTTGATGCTATTACAAGAGTTAAGGAATCCTCATCAACCAGCATAAGCTAATCCCACAAACTGATCTGGACTGTGGGGGGAAAAAAAGTTCTGAAATATGAAGTAAAGATAGGGAAAAAAAAAAATTATCTATACAATCTCAAACACACAAAAAAAAGCATTTTCCAACCTCACGAAAAAAGAAATAAAAACTAAAAATTAACAAGAATAAAACTTACAAGACGAACTCCAAATGCTTTTCCAACGCCTGCAACTGAAACATCCGAATGCAAAGGGCCAAGTCCTCCAAGAAGGAATACCTATAAGACCCGGTTCAATATTATCCGTGCTAAGCTCAAGAGCATAAAAGTCAGCAAAAATTTAAGAAACAAAAGAATAAAAACCTCATAAAGCTTTCTAGAATCTGACCATGTCATCTGTAGACTTCCGGCGTTCGACTTCGTCGGCCACAGAGTCTATCTGATCATCGCATAATCATGAAATTATTATTCTATTAATCTTGTTTGCATTCATAAGAGGACAGGAAAACAAAATGAAGCGATCATTAAATGCAGAGTTTCGTAAATACTATTATTTATAAAGAAAACCCAAGTTAATACACCCAAACAATTGGAAATTTTTAGTATGACAATTGCATCTTATAAACAGTATTAACTAACTATGGTAAATAATGAGGTTATCCAAAGGACAAAAGACTTAAAAACCATTACGGCAACCATTCTGGTGACAATCAACAACAGGCAGATGCCAGCCACTCTACCTGTCTTTCTAGTTGGCAAATACGCACTACCAGATTTCCAAGAGATGCATGACTCAATTGAGCCTGACTTTGAAGATATTTTGCATGCTAAAGATGAAAAACAAAAACTGAAGTATCAGCACTCCTAGCTATCTTTCTTATATTGGGTAAATTATACAATATTGCTTTTTACTAACAAAGTACTGAACTGGTCTCTCAGAGTTTGTAATATAATATTTTAGGTGATTTATACAAATCTCTCTACAGCAACATACCATATTAGTGAATCTTCTTTTTTACTTATTTTTTCCTTCTTTTTATTTTGAGAAGAACTATATCAGTTAGCCACATTTGAATTAATACAGTTAGAAAAATCCAAGAAAAGTAAAAAAATTTATGAAACCATACACTGGCTAAGGAACAGATGCTGTCTACATTCTAAATGGTTCAATAGGTTAACAAATAACAAGACAAAATTTTGTCAGGCATGTAATTATCAAATTAAAATTTATCTTACTTCATTTTGAACAACCGCTACATGGGAAACTTGCCAGCCAATGTCATGAAGCTTCTTGCATAATGCTGTTCCCAATTTGTCTTCAAAAGTCCCAAATCTGAATAATATGCACACTGATTATTTCTAGATACTTTTCAAGTGAAAAAGTACAACACAAAATCCCTCAATGCCAATTATTAATATGCTTATATATAGCAAAATATAAAAGTTATTAGCTAAAGATGCACACTTATGCTGATATGTTAACAGATGACAAATCAAAACCTAAAAAATTGGTAAAACAAAAGTGTAAACCATAAATAACCAGAAAACAAGCACTAGTACAATAACCGAATGCAACAAGTAAACATGATCTACCAATATCGCAAAGTCCAAAAATAATTCATAAATATATCATACTCCAATTTTATCATGATGAAAAAGATGAAGGCAGGATCGATGCCAAACACTTGAATTGCCTTTCATTCAGTAAAACACTTGCATGCTATCTTAAAGCAATAGTTGGTGTTATAATAAGATTGTTTTCAAAGAGAACAGCAGGATATACCTTATGTCACACATTGATTTTTTGTGAAGGTTACACAAATACTGACATAATAAACTAAGTTTAGTGGTGAGAAATTTTTCTCGTAGATATCAAAAAAGCAAATTATTCTTATGCCGTCTTGAAGATAGAAAGCTTGACAATGATAAGAGCAGAATCTCCGTAAGGTTGTATTTTATTCTGGGAAAAATCTTAAAAAAAATATAGTTATGAAAAGTGCTCTTAATGAATTTTATTTTATAATTCCTGTACGGAATATAGAAAAAGAAACTAATATTTTTCTCAATTTTTCTGGAAAATGAAGAGGACCTATTATGGGGAAAATTATTATCTGGTGTGCTCCATTTCCATGGTATGAAATGCAAAACAAGTTTTTCAGTATATAAAACAGTTACATGAGGATATTTCCCCATGCAACCAGCATGCTTTAATGTAAAACCAAGCACATAGTCTTCAAACATTAATAAGGTATTAAGGTCTTAGTAACTAAAAAGAGTTTTACAATACTTGACAGGAATAACATAACTATATGTCTAGGTTCATTTCAAAAACAGAAAGGCACATTTCTCAAAAAAAAAAAAGAAAAAGAAAGGCACATCTAAGTTGGGGTTTGCCAGTTTGGTGTAGACCAACTTACCAAACTAAACAGAGCCATTTCGGTTGGTTTTGTTCAGTTTAATCAGTAATTCAGTTCGATTCTGTTTGATTGTACATGTTGAAACTGAATTAACTGAGTGCATAACTTGACAGACATTTGGCCACTAGATGGTTATCGAACATCTGCAGTCCTTAACCACTACATCAATTACATCAGCTGTTGCAAACAGTATTAATCAACATTCTTCATATAAACAGGGGGAACGTCATTAATATAAAAAGGATAAAACCAACTAAATCGAAACACCAAAATGCCGAACTAAACAGGCCAATACCCATCCCTGATTCGAAAAACTTCATAATTCATAAACATAGAGCAGATAATGTAGAGAACAGGAATCTCAGTATCAAACATTCTTTCACTACAGTCAGTTATTGCAGTGCGCTTCAAAGCATTAGATTGACTGATAAAGAAAAAGACTTACAGATATTCATCGCCCACAATAATGATTGATGCTCTGCAAGACCCACTTTGATGAGCATCGACGATGTTAAGGCCATTACTTGGAACAGAATTGTTTTCACATTTTGCAGAATTTTTCTTTGCTCTCCCCGCCCTTTCAAGCCTTCCATCCAACAGCATATATGCAGGTTTAAAATTGTCCTCCATGCTTGAGGAATCAGCAATGCTCAATAATGTATTTGGAACTGTGTCATATATGCTCCCAATGGAAGTATACCTAAAGAGAGAAATCGTCAATACAAACAATAACATATATATATATATATATATATATATATATATATATATATATATATATATATATATATATATATATGGGTATATATAAGTATACACCCCTTTAGGGGTGTATATCTTACACCCCACCCCTTTAGGGGTGGGGTGAATTCCACTCGTCACTCGATGTGATGAGTGGAATAATACCCACCCCGGGATGGGGTGGGGTGTAGGATGTACACCCCTAAAGGGGTGTACACCTAGCATCCCTATATATATATATATATATATATGAGTCCGGATACTATGCTTGTAAAAGCACCAAAAAATTGGTGCTTGTAAGTTTTCTACAGTTAGATCTATCCCTCCGACTAATTTCACCCCTTAGATCATGCTATTCCACCAGCCACCCACTAAACCCAAGGGTCCCACTATCATGCTAACCGCACATCCTTTCATTCAAGGACTAAAAACCTACAAGCACCAATGACTTGGTACTTTTAAAAGCATAGGAGCTCAATTCTCTCTCTCTCTCTCTCTCTCTCTCTCTCTCTCTCTCTCTCTCTCTATATATATATATATATATATATATATATAATAATAATAATAATAATAATAATAATAATAATAATAATAATAATAATAACGAACAGTAAGAACAAAAAGACTCAAGTCTGAATAATAACAGGTCAGCATCATTAAGTATTTTCCACCAACCAACTTCATGAACAAATTGCAATTCACACCTATAGTTATTGGGGTTCAAATCTTAACCCTAGAATGACTACTGCCCAACCAAACTGTGCCTCAGGAATGAAAAAGAAGAGAATATCATGAAGGCCAACTAAATGGAATCATCAAGGATAGAAGTTGTGATTGCTATAAAAATCTAAACTAGGATAAAAATTAATCAGGATTATTAGGAGATATTTGAAGCATACATTGGTGAATGCATGAGAAAAAGATTAGAACAAATTGTATCGTGACTTACAATGTGGACAAGACTAATCATGAATTTGCCTTAATAAGAATGCTTAGAGTGTAATAGCAAAATGATCCTCCACTTCAAAAGCAAAAGAAATAAGATCTTACCCTTGATCATACAAGCTGCAGTACTTAACCTTGCAGGTTAGGATGAAAGACCACACATCCCTGATGTTGATAAAGATAGAGACTTCATTTAATGTGAAAATTAGTAAAACAGTAAGAAATGCAAACATTTTCTAATCCACAGATAAGAGTGAAGAACCTGTAAGACCAATCCAATATAGGATTCACCCTCATAAAAGGAGGCCATCCATTAGAACTAGGGGAGAATTGTTCTTGACCAACCTGCATTGGCATTGTTAAACTACAACTATATGATGTCAAAGCTCCGACATACAAATAGTTATGTAATAATTAAGCTATCGTATAAGGGAAGTCATTGCTATCCAAAATGATCTAAATATCTAGAAATGTATGGAGACTCCCTTACTATAGGCCATTTTGAAATAGACATCTCAACTATGTATTTCTTTCTTTCTTTGATTGGCACTTCCTGAGCTTGTCTTGTTTTGATTTGAGTTATTTCCAACAGTTAAATTGGTCCCGCCTACTTTTCAATTGAAGGAATGTAGTTAACCGCTAATAGGCATTAATTTAATGGAATCCCCAATCAAATTAAAGGAAATAACTTGAACCAGAAGAGGAAAAATTGAGAGGATGTTAATAAATGAAGACAGACGAGGAGGATCTATTTCAAAATGGCCTATTAGTTGAGGAGGTCTTTTGTACATTTGCACCTGATATATACGATTCTTCAAAGAAATCTAGAAAGATACCGCATTAGGATCTCCAATTCGAGTGCCAAGAAATATAGCTTTGGTAGGTTTTTCCTTCAGCAAACCTTCTAGACCAGACTTGAAATCTGAGCGAATAATCTCCAATGGCAAGCCATAACTACAGAAGGAAACCAAAATGCAGAAATTATCAAATAAAAAGCTCCAACAAAACCACAGAGTTATGTGTACATGTTTTGTGTAGAGAGAAAAATTTGAGAACTTCAATATTTTTCTCAATAAAGAAAAAAAAAAAATCATAAAGCAGCAGCCCAAAGTTGAGAGCATTCTTACTGGGAGGCTGTTTCATAAGTAAAAGAATTGATTTCCGGAAAAGCACATGGGCTCTCAAAATAGATAGTCCGAATAGGGCAGTTTAGAAACCCATCCTGCTGGATTCCATTACAAAATTCAGTTCTGTCCATGTGCAGATAATATCCAGCTCGAATTAAATGTAGCAAAACCTGCAATACAAATGTCATTAGAAAATTATTCAGAATTTGTTCATTCAGGTCAGTCAAAACTTAGAAGGGACAATTGAAAGGAATAAATTACAGTTGAGTCTTTTCCTCCATTAAAGCTCAAGGCAACTTCCTCTAACCTGGTCCAAGGCATTTCCAAAAGAATACGAGTTTTAATCAGCTCATCTTATACTATTACCATAAGAAGTATAAACAAAAAGTTCAAATCGAAATCAAAATATAATAAACAAGCGAGGCAAAAGGATCCTTCATCAGAGAAATGTCATTTCGTTTATGAACTGCCTTTGTACAACTAAGTCTTTACATATGGGCCGGCATTAGACAAGAGAAAAATGGCAAAGCGAGAAAAAAGCAAAAAAAAGAACGAAAAACGAAATTTATCCTAAACAATTATAGGAGAAGGACAACCAAAGCGAAGGTATCAGAGAAAAATCTAATACTCCAATTACGGCCTCGCTCATCGAAAGATCAATATTATATCTCAACAGAGGTAAAGTTTAACCTTCATTGCACTAGGCACAAAACATTATGCTCTTCTAGAATTGCCATTTGTAATTAGAGAAGGAATCACACAAATATTAATGAATGAGGTCATAGAACATGAATGCATGCAGGTTCTAAAAACTAAAATAGTGTTTGGTTTTGTCTTCTAGAGGTTATATGATACTCAAGTTTTAAAAGACAGAAAATCACTATTCACCAGAATGTCGATAGGGTGGTGCTGGACCTGATACTACTTGATTGTATCATCCATTTGACATAATCTATGTAGAATATAACCTTAACCAACTATCTAAGTATGTGTCCTAGATAAAATGGAAGGATACCTTTAAGAGAAATCCAGAACAGGACGAGGAAATTGTTAAATTCATGCATTCTCAACTCATTTAAGGTTATCTCCCTATGAACCAAAGTTTCTGCTTGAAACCACTTCTCTAAAACATTGAGCAGGATTATAATATGGTTTGGAGTTGCCTTAAGCTCTTAAGACCGGACTATTTAGATGCAGAAATATCTTGATTTTTGTCTCACCAATCTGCCAATCATAGTCAGTTTGCTTGCAACACTTGCACACTTCTTGCTGAAGCAAACCAAAGCTATACTAGTATCATCCATTCATTTTAGAACCCTCCATTAATACAAAAGGTTTCTTACATACAAGCCACTCAAAACCTTTAATTTTAAACATGTGCTATATATTCAGACTACCATAGCCACTCAAACCATCAAATTTTTGGACATATGCAGTTTCTTTAGAGGAGGTTCATTTCAAACTATACACAATTTAAACCAAGGATTTAAGTGCACATCGGCACAAGCCGTATTTACCATGCCGTATCGTGCCAACAAAATATTGGCGCGATACAGCACTTGTGCCGATGGCACAACTCAAAACTCTTTTTTTTTTTTTAAGTTAGTAAGTAATTTTCTTAAAAAAGCTTAAAAGATCTGATAAAGATACATAACAAACAATTAGAATATTTTGTTGGTAAAGAAAATAAATATTTCATACTATTATATGTCGATATACATGTATTTTTTATAACCGACACACATCAGCACGATCCGGCATGCACCGTATCGTACCGTGCCGGCAAGTTTTTGGCATGATTCTGTATCACGGAACTTAAATCCTTGATTTAAACTGCCAAAAGAAAGAATTTGGTGTTAAATTGAACTCATCCCAATTATAGCTACTAATTACTAGGTGTCGGTGCATTCATCAACATCAATGCTCAATAGATTTAACACTTTCTGTAGGAATCTATCAGAACACTTTGTGGGATTCAACTTCAATGCTGTTCATGTGCAATGGCGAAGATTTATGTGGCATTAATGATCTCATGAAGATCGAATGAATCACTAAGATTGGACATTTTAAACAGGACCAAGCACTACAGATAGGAAGAATCAACATTGGCTCATCTCTCTTTCTATAGTTACTTCTTTTTCTTTTTTTGCACTAAAAGAACACAGATAATGTTACAACTCCTTTCTGATACAAACCTAATCAAACTAAGCTACATTTAAACATTTTTTAACCACCAAAAGAGACAGCACCGGGCCTGATTTCCACAAATGTATGTCCTTAATTCAAAACTCATGAACAAGTAACAGTTTATTTAGTCCATTAAGTGTAGAATATGGCGCAACATCATGATCATAAATAAGGAAACAAAAAAAAAAAAAAAAACAAATCTAACAAAAACTTAGAAATCGAAAAAGAAAAGGATTAATTTAAATCAATTTGATAATTCAATGAACAAGAAGTATGAATACGAATCCCAAATCACAAATTGGTGAGAAAAAAGAGCGAGATCAAAGGAAATGGTACTCAAAACAGAGAGAAGCTAAATTATCGATTCCAACAGTGAGAGAAGCGTCATACTTGTAGAGAGCGAAAGCCCTCTGAATCACGTAGATCGCGTGGTTGTACTTGGTCTGAAGCCTCCGATCAGTGCTCTCCCTTATAGCTCGGTCGATCTCCATTCCCCTCTTCCCCTCCCCTCTGTCGGAGACCAACACAGAAGGAGAGAGAGGAAGAGGAGAGGGGAAGGAGAGAGATATCGGAGACCAACAAGAGAGAGAGAGAGGAGAGAGGAGGGGGCGAGGAGAAGGAGAGAGACAGAGAGAGAGAGAGAGAGAGAGAGAGAGAGAGAGAGAGAGAGAGAGGAGGAAGAGGAGGAGGAGAGGGGAAGGAGAGAGAGGGATTGAGAAGAGAGGAGGAGGGGAGGGGAAGGAGAGAGAGAGAGAGAGAGAGAGAGAGAGGAGGAAGAGGTGGAGGAGAGGGGAAGGAGAGCGAGGGATTGGGTCGGAGAGAGAACGGCGTGCACGTTGGGGGTTTAGGGAAAGAGAAAAGAAGAGAGAGAAAGAGGTCCACCACAAAATAAATAAATAAATAAATAAATAAATAAATAAATATATATATATATATATATATATATGGGAAACTCTAAGTGTACACCCGTAAGAGGTGTACATCTCACACCCCCACCCATCTAAGGGTGGGGGTGTGATGAGGGGTCATTTGATGTGACCCGTAAAAAACAACGAAACAAAAACGATTTTTTCCTCTCCTTAATTTTGGGTTGAGTTTTTTTTTTTTTTTTTTTTTTCTCTCTCTCTCTCTCACACCCCTAAGAGCGCCGCCCCCCCTCCCTCATTTCTAATGCCAGAGCTTGAGGCCTCCCTTTCCCTCACCGAACCTTAGCTACGATCGTGTAGGATTCGTACTCTCTCCGTTTAAGAGGGCCCCCCTCCACTCCTACCACCACAGAGGCGTGAGGCCTCTTTCTATGTGCGCTGGCCTTGAGGGCCTCTCTCTCTCTCTTTTTCTCTTTCTCTGTCTAAACCCTACATTCGTGAAGGGTTTGTACTCTCTTCACCGCGCGATCTCCGTGGATTCTGCGAGCCCTCCATCGATCTGTCATGATCTGCGCCACCGCCCGTCTCATGCTACCGATCTCGCGATCCCGCGGATGTCGATGTCCATCTTTTCAAATCCCGCAAAATAGGCCGCAAATATCACCGGAGATCCTGTTCTGTTTCCACCACAAGCCGTTTTCCATCCTTATTTTCTAATCTCTATAAACCCTATCAATCCCATTCTTTTTGCAGAGAAGAAGAAAAAAAGACGAATGGAGAGAGCCGAGGCGAGTCAACTCGGCGGCGCTCTTCACGGCCTTCGCCCAAACATTTCTCCTCGGCGATCGAGACCACCAACACCCCTGCTGTAAACCAAACCCTAAATCCTTCAATTCATTTCTTTATTTCTCTTTTTTTTTTTTACAATTTAATACCCATCTTTTTCATTTTTTTGGGTTATTCACCCCCGTTATTTTTTTTGAATATTTTATATGGAGTTGTAAGAGATTGGAGGGATTGTCTTTGCTTATTTTTTGGTGTGATCTGTGCAGAGTGCCTTCTCTACGCCTATTTATTACTTCTTTTTGTTGTTTGACATGTTTTTGGCATGATTTTCTTACTTGCTTCCCTCCCCCTCCCTAATTAATTTTTTCTTTCTATTTTTGCTCCTTTTGTTGTTGCAATGTTTAAGGCAATAATGATATCAACAACTCCCCGATATTACCTTCCATGCTAAATTTGTGTGTGGTGGCATGGCAGGCCGAATGGCCCCAGGCAATCCCTGCAGCCTATTCATATTATAGGTAAAAACTGATCCACGCAATGTGGCATGACAGGCTGAATGGCCCCCGGACAATCCCTGCAACCTAAAAAATTTATTGGAAAGAATTGATCCATCCAATCTCTACCATTACTCTAAGTGGTGGACAAATCTGATGTGACGCCCCCAATAGTCCCACATCGGATGTGGATGGAATTGTGATTGGGTTTATATGAAACTTGGACACTAGTAATAATAACTGGGCTTAAGCATTTTGGGCTGTGGTTTGAGCCCAACGAGTTATTATTGCTAGTGGGCTGGGTCGTTACATTTGGTATCGGAGCCAATAACCAGCCGGAAGTGTGTGGCGAGTCTCGGCTGAGTCTGGGTCTAGATGACAGGGCTAGCGAGACGAGTCTCACATCGCCTGGTGATCTTGGGCTGCTGTGTGTGTGTTTGGGCTGACGAGGACGTCAGACCTAAACGGGGGGAGTTTGTGACGCCCCCAATTGTCCCACATCAGATGTGGATGAAATTGTCATTGGGTTTATATGAGACTTGGACATTAGTAATAATAACTGGGCTTAAGCATTTTGGGCTGTGGTCTGGGCCCAACGAGTTATTATTGCTAGTGGGTCGGGTCGTTACATCTGAGCCCCACATGCCTCTTCGTTTTACTCTTTATTTGCTATGTATTTCTTCTTTTTTTTTTCTCTCCCAATTTTGCTCTTTTCTCTTTATTTTTTTTTTGGAGTTGCGGTCTTGCTGTCCATTTCTTCTACAACCTCATACTCTTTAGTACTTGCTGCGAGGACCATTTATAGAAATGTGGCGTATTCTGGTTGAGGTGGGAAATTATCATACTGTTTGTAAACTTTATAGTGGTTTGATCTGCGATATTTGTACTGAAAACTTTGTTGCCAGCTAAATTCCTCTATTCGGTTCTAAATGGTTGTGCATGAACTTGGGCTGATGGTTTAGTATCGTCATACTGGTTATGATTTTTTGTTTTAAAATGAAATCACTTTAAGGCTGTTATATTTGTTCTCTACTTAATGCCATATTTGTATTTATGTTTATTTTATTTAACTTAAAGTTGTATTTTTTTCGTTCTTCCTTGCAGTCATGGTCAGAGTTGAACAAGTTTAGATAAATCACGTTCTCGCATGTCGTGTCAAAATTCGCAGATCAATCATACATCAAATAGCTCAATTGATCTTGGAGAGCAAATATGGACTGGCTTTCCCTTGACGGAATCTGACAAAGATATGGACAATGAAAGCATAAATCCTGGAGAGCATGTAGATTTTCAAATTGGTTTCCTTATTTCTTCTTATTTGGTCCTATGGTTATTTTTTGTTTGATCACGTCGTTGGGCATTTGCACTCTAATTATGAATTATTCGATAATTCTATGAGACAGATATTTGAGAAGACAATTTTTGGCATGTACCTTGGTGAAATTGTAAGAAGGGTGCTTCTCAAAATGGCTGACGTTAGCGCCCTGTTTGGTGAATCCGTCCCTGACCAGCTCTCTGTTCCATTATTTGGCAAAGCTTTGAAATACAGTTTCAGAAAACCTATTTATATGTACTACTACATAACATGAAACTTTCTATTTTGGGGCTAAAAGGGAAACTTTCTTTTACCTTTTCGAAATTTGCAAATTCGAGCAATATGCCCATTTTTGCCACAGACATAGCAAATTATAGAATTTTTCTCTTGAGAAGGAGGTCTTTGGTTATTTGAAGTTTTCTTAAATTGAGGTCTACCACTATTCTTTCCAATTTTCTTCTTAGGCTTCAAATATGTATTTCTAGAATGATTGTTATTAGGTAAAGAATGAGATGATACTAAGTTTACCTTAGTGTCGCTAGCATCATTTTCTTTTGCTTCAAGTGCATCTTGACCTCTTGCCTCCTCTTCCACGCGAATGCGTGCAATTAATGTCTCGAGAGACATCCCCTTTTGTTTATGTCGAAGGGTCTTTTGGAATTCCCTCCATGATGGTGGTAACTTGTCGATGATCCCTAGCACGATCAAGTTGTCTCCGAACTTAACTCCTTTGGATTGAACTTCATGGGCGATCATCTGAAAATCTTGAACTTGTTCCACCACGGATTTTCCTTCGACCATTTGGTAGCGAAAGAAGCGACTAGCAGCGTACTTCTTTGCACCAGCTTATTCTGTATCATACTTAAGCTGCAATGCCTTCCAAATCTTCTTTGCAGAGGAGTATGTATTTTCATAATAATCATAAAATTGGTCTGAAAGGCAGTTGAGAAGATAATACCGACAGTTATACTCATCCTTCTCGTATTTTTTAGTTTTTTCGTAGTGTTCGTAAAGATCATCCTCCGTCATATTGTCGGTGTTAGTCTTCTTTGGATTTTTCTCCGTAAGAACATATGCCACTTTAAGTAGATTGAGGTAAAATAGCACTTTTCCTTTCCATCTCTTGAAGTGGACTCCTTTGAAGCGGAATGGCTTGTTAAGATCCATGGTTGTATCGTTGGACTTTTCATGTGTAGCCTCCATCTTTTGATTCTCCTTAAAATTGTTGGTGTAAATACACAAAATAGAGGTTAGACTACAAAAATATATGAAAAGTATCAACGAGTCGATCAAACCGAGGCACGGATATCTCGCTCTCTTTAAGGAGATTCAAGCCCTCTGCGGTAAGCAAAGCCTTCGAACCGATGCAGCAGAACATTGACTTGTCCCCTCCAGGATATAACGGCTCGACCCTCATCGTTTGGCTTCACCAACTCTGCATAAGTAGATGAGCCCAAAGCTCCACAAAAAAGAACACCTTTTCTTTGATGTTTTTCTCTCTCAAGTAGTATAATTTTTTTAAAAAAAAACTTTTTGATCTTATGATTGGTATATACAAGAGAGTAGAATAGGTCTCTTTATATAGGCACCATAGGTCTTAAGGTTACTACTTAATTAAATTCAAAATTAAAAAGTTAGGAGTTAGCTTTCATTTAAAGTATACGTTGCATCCTTTTTTTCATAGTTTATGCTAAGAGAATAGTTTGCAACTCCAAATGCATATTAAATATAATATTTAATAAAATGTAACAACACTTTTTTGTGCATCAAATTAATCCAAAAGTTTATAATTAAAAATTAAAATTTTACAAAGTAAATTCATATATTGTATTTTATTAGAGAATATTTATCATATTTTAACTCAAATTTAAATATATAATTATTGTCAATAATAATTATATAGTTTTAATTTTTATTTTATAAATTGTGAATTAAATTTAATTTTAGATATCAAATTTGAATTAAAAATTTAAAATTTTAATTATAGTTCATCAAAATTAAATTTTAAAATATGAATTAAATATTAATTTAAATTTCGATACTTTTAGTTTAAAACATAGATTTAAATTTTGAATTTGTCAGAATTTGAAAAGTATATATTTGCTTGTTAGTTGTAATCAATAAAAACTTAATATAATAACTACATATTAGTAGATAGGATTGAAGTGATCTAAGGCTCTGTTTGTTTTGAGAACGGGAACGGGAATAGCGGGCTTATCCCCCTTATTCTGCCAAACGCACCTGAAATCGTCTGGTATTGCTTAACCCAGAATAGCGAGAATAGCGGGATTAACAAAACCCACCTTAATATTTTACTATAAATTTTTTTACCATTCTACCCTTTTTCCTTTACTTTTACTTTTTTTTACTTATTAAAATATTAATTTCTCTCTCCTTCCCCCCCCCTTTCCACCCGTGAATGACAGGCATTATTGCCTGCCACTCTCTCTCTCTCCCTCTTGTCACCTCACTCCCCTCTTCTTCTCATCTTCTTCCTCCTCCCTCCTCTCCGCTCCGCCCCCCCGCGCTCCTCCCTCCTCTCCGCTCCGCCCCCCCGAGACCCCCGCTGCCAGCCGGCCCCCGCGTCCGGGCCCCCGAGGCCGCCGCCCCCGAGGCCGCCGCCCCCCCGCGTCCGGGCCCCCGAGGCCGCCGCCCCCGAGGCCGCCGCCCCCCCGCGCTCCTCCCTCCTCTCCCTCCGCCCCCCCGAGCCCCCCGCTGCCGGCCGGCCCCCGCCGCCGCCCCGCCCCGCCGCCGCCCCCCGCGTCGGGCCCCCGAGGCCGCCGCCCCCCGAGGCCGCCGCCCCCCTGCGCTCCTCCCTCCTCTCCCTCCGCCCCCCCGAGCCCCCCGCTGCCGGCCGGCCCCCGCGTCCGGGCCCCCGAGGCCGCCGCCCCCCGAGGCCGCCGCCCCCCCGCGTCCGGGCCCCCGAGGCCGCCGCCTCCCCGCGCTCCTCCCTCCTCTCCCTCCGCCCCCCCGAGCCCCCCGCTGCCGGCCGGCCCCCGCGTCCGGGCCCCCGATGCCGCCGCCCCCCCGCGCTCGCCCTCCTCTCCCTCCGCCCCCCGAGCCCCCCGCTGCGGCCGGCCCCCGCGTCCGAGCCCCCGAGGCCGCCGCCCCCCCCGGGCCCGGGCCCCCGAGCCGCCGCCATCTTCTTCCTCCGCCCCCGAGCCCCCGAGCTCGTCGCCTTCTTCTCCCTCTGCCCCCAGTGCCTGGGCCCCGAGCCCGCTGCCCCCCCGAGCCCCCCGAGGCCGCCGCCTACTTCTTCCTCCGCCCCCCGAGCCCCCGAGCTCGTCGCCTTCTTCTCCCTCTGCCCCCCGTGCCTGGCCCCCGAGCCCGCTGCCCCCCCCCCTCCCCCTCCCCTCCCGAGCCCCCCGAGGCCGCCGCCTTCTTCTTCGTCCGCCTACTTCTTGCGCTCCTGTCGTGGTTACAGTGTTTTTAACATTGTGAATTGCCTGCCTTGCTGACTGTTTGGTGCCGATCTGTTGGGTTGATTTCATTCTCTGTCTTCCGAAAGCCTCACGCAAAGTAAGTTCGCTTCATTAATCTCACTCCCCTATTATTGCTATATATATTAGTGATATTCTATATATTTGGTATAAGTGAGTGCTGTTCGTATATATAATTGGAAATTAAAATGTATAATTGCTAGTTGCCGCAAAAAAATGACCCAAAAAGGATGAAATCACCCAACCTTTTGCAATGATGAAAGTTTCCATATTCATCAGTTGGATGGCAAGGATTTTTAATCCATTGCAACCCCATGTACAGTTGGAAACTAATTGAGCAAAATTTTTAAAAAAAATACACTATTTTTTGACAACAACCAATGTTGAGTATCATCCCGTTTGGGCCAACAAATTTAATTCTATATTAATAATTAATTTTCTTTACACCAATGTTGGGAAGCAATGTCAAGTGTTGCATGATCTTTACCCATAACAAATTATTTTAATCAGATGCGTCCTTGGAAGAGATTTTCTAGGCCTACGCCTAACATCGAACAAACTCAAAACTACCGTCAAAATGAGAATATGCGAACAGAAGGTGGAAGTAGTTCGCGCCCACAAACGGGAACGCGAACACCTAACTGGACCGAATCCATGGATAGCACCCTATTAGCTTTGTTAACAGAGGAGCACACACTAGGAAACAATATAAATAGTACTTTCACATCTCTGGCGTGGAACCGAGTCGTTAAAGAGGTCAATTCTAATCATAATATCGACCTATCAAAAGGCCAAATAAAGAACCGTCTTAAAGTTCTGAAGAGAACTTTTGCATTATATTACTACTTATCAAACAAGAGCGGCTGGGGATGGGATCACACGAATAACATTCCTACCCCTGGTGATAATGAAGACTGGCAAGCAGTAATCGCGGTAAAATTTATATTATTTGCGTTAAGATTGTAAGTTAGTAGATATTTAAATTGGTGAAGCAATCCTAATCCTCGTGTCTTTGTCCAGGAGAATCCGGCCTATGCAAAATGTAGGGATAAACCATTCCCTCATTATAAGGCTATTGAGTTTCTGATTCAAAAAAATACGGCAACAGGCACATTCGGGTTTTCCTCTTATATGCCAACTCCCGAAACTGTTGATAGTTCATCTTCATCTTCTCCTCATGATGAAGATCCAGCTATACCACCCAGCTTTGAGAACATAATGCCGGGTTATACATTACGATCGCCAAGTCCTGCTCCTCTAGGACCAAACATCGGTGCTAGTGGAAGTGGTTCAGGGCATAGCTCTGCGGGGAAAAGGCCTCGATCTCCACGCCGATCAAATACCCAGCGTAGAAATGTTGGGAAGCAACAGGATCAAGGCACAAGTAACCCCTTCGCTGAAATGGTGGAAATTGGAAAGCAAAAGCTTGAGCTAGTGCGCCAAATGTACCAAGTTGAAATTAGCCAACGAGGCAATATCGCGACAATCGAGGACTGTATGGCCCGAGTATACTCTTTTCATGGAATTACAGATGATCAGGTAGTGGCAGCCGCAGAGGCATTAAAAGAAGACAAGAATAGGCAAGTATTCATGACAATGAACGACGCGCATGCTATGAAGTGGCTGGATCGCCAACTAGCGAAAGATAGTATTTTATTTCGACAGTTCTTCCCTTGAACATAACAGTATTCATGACAATGAACAACTCGCATGCTATGTAGCTACATTTGTGATGCTTAATTACATGTTTAAATTAGGTAGCTGGTAATGTAATATTGAAGGAACATTGTGACGCTTAGTTTTATGTTTAGAATATGTACCTGGTAATGTAATATTGTACGAACATTATGATGCTTTACTTTATGTTTAGATTAGGTATCTTATAATGTAATATTGTACTACTGTTATTTGTTTTATTTGAGGATGATAACTACTATGGTATATATTCGAGACTTGTTATGTTGTATGTTGCATTATATACTTGACGTATTTGTTTGTAATGTTTAGACAATGTGTATATACTGCGACATATTGCTTGAATACAAACGGCTCTTTGCAGGAAAAATGGAAGCTTCGTTTTATCGCACCATATTTTCGTCCGCGATCGTTGCGAATATACTGACGATATTAGATGACGATGACGATTATGGGAACAAGTCTGTGCGATGCAATATGATCAAGGTGATCAGACTGATGTTATTCCAATCCCGAGACGTCCATGTCGAACCAGACCATTTACTGGGCATCAATATATTGGTGATATATTAAATGGTCATCCAGACCGTGGGTACCAGCATTTCAGAATGACGACTACCACATTCATTGCTTTACGAGATGAGCTTGT
The DNA here is from genome assembly GCA_029168755.2 of Tillandsia fasciculata. Taxonomy (NCBI): domain Eukaryota; kingdom Viridiplantae; phylum Streptophyta; class Magnoliopsida; order Poales; family Bromeliaceae; genus Tillandsia; species Tillandsia fasciculata. Next base: position 16,756,343 of record CM054947.1, on the reverse strand, counting down.
TGGTAAGGGACTTATACATGCCTCAAGAAGTATCACCGTTGATGAACAGTTTGGAATATTTCTTTTTTGTATTGGCCACGGCGTTGCAAATAGGGTGCTCGCCGAAACATTCCAACATTCAGGGGAGACAATTAGTAGATATTTTAATAAGGTACTGCGGGGCATAGTTATGTTAAAAGACGAATATATCACTCAACCGACAAGCAACACTCAAGTTCATCCGCGGATCTCAGATAGTACAAATTTTCATCCTTTCAAGGTGATGTATTAAATTTAAATATTGGTATTTTATACGATTAATTATATGAGTATTGCCAACGACAGCTTAAAAAGAAAGATATTGAATGTTCGATGTACATTTGCAGAATGCAATTGGTGCGGTTGACGGGACCCATATTCCGGCAATTGTCAAGTTGAGGGACCAAGCACGTTTTCGGTGTCGGAAAGGGTTTACATCACAAAATGTGATGGCTGCGGTCAACTTTGATCAAGAATTTCTTTTTGTTTGCACTGGGTGGGAAGGATCCGCCGCTGATATGCGAGTCCTCAGATGGGCGTGTGAAACTGGCGGTTTTACAGTACCCGAAGGTAGTAAGATAATCTGACAATTCACTATATTACAGTTATTAATTTTAATACATATATAATTACAGTATAACTTCTTATTATATTGTGTCGTTAACAGGAAAATTTTACTTGGTTGATTCTGGGTATGCAAACACCGACAAATTTTTGGCGTCGTATAGAGGAGAGCGCTATCATATCAGCCAATTTGATAGTAACGCACGTAGTCGGATACATCGGAGCCCGAAGGATCTTTATAATCATCGTCATGCCCAATTGCGTAATGTGGTGGAGAAAACATTCGGGGTATTGAAAAAGCGATTTAAGATTTTAAATATTGCAACGCCGTTTCCGTTTAGGGTGCAATGTTTTATTGCAATGGCTTGCTGCGTCATACATAATTTTATTATTAAACATCACGGTAGTGATCGATACATCAATGATTCAGTTGACCAACATGCTACCGATGTGGAAGAGGATGACGAAGGTATTCAAATTCCTGATGCTTCATTGCCCAATGCATCAGACTCGCGGCGGGGCGACGCCATTCGAAAGGATATTACAGATCAATTGTGGAATAATAGAAGTTAGTCCGGCGATAATTATGTAGATAAATAAATTATTGTAATAAACAGATGTGTGTATATATTAGTAGGGAGTAATATGGAATTTGTAAATAATAATTTACAAATATTTATCAAATATACGAATTTTGTGAATTTTAAAAAAAAATTTAAGTTAAAAATTAAATTTTTAAAATTAATATTATATAATTGTAAATATTAAATTTAAAATGTTGAAATTTTAAATTTTAAATTTAAATTTTAAGTTGAACAGATTAATTATTAAATTAAATGTATTATTTTATAATAATACATTTTAATTATGATTATAACTTTATTTATATTTTCTTAAACCAATAATCCATTAATTAAGACGAGAAAAACGAGGTTAGCAAATTTTAATGACATAATAAAGCTCGTTGGTACAAATTTACAAATATTTATCAAATATATAAATTTTGTGAATTTTTACAAAATTTTAAGTTAAAAATTAATTTTTTAAATTTAATATTATATAATTGTAAATATTAATTTTAAAATGTTGAAATTTTAAATTTTAAATTTAAATTTTAAGTTGAACAGATTAATTATTAAATTCAATGTATTATTTAATAATAATACATTTTAATTATGATTATTAATTTATTTATATTTTATTAAACCAATAATCTATTAATTAAGACGAGAAAAATAAGGTTAGCAAATTTTAATGACATAATAAAGCTCGTTGGTACAAATTTACAAATATTTATCAAATAAACGAATTTTGTGAATTTTTAATAAAATTTATATTAAAAATTAATTATTTAAAAATAATATTATAAAATTGTAAATCGTAAAATTAAAATATTGAAATTTTTTATTTTAAAATTAAATTTTAAGTTGAAAAAATTATTTATTAAATTAAATGTATTATTCTTAAATAATATATTTTAATTACGATTATAATTTTACTTTTATTTTTTAAACTATTAATCTATTAATTAAAACGAACTAATCAAATTTTAACAACTTTTATCACATATTAACTCATGGGGGCATAAAGGTAATTTACCCTTCTTATCCTCTTTATCCCTCCTATTCCCATTAATAAACCAAACACAAATTCTCTTATCCCTAGAACCATCCCCAAACGAGATTAAGCTCTAGTTCCCAACTTTATACCTATCCCCGGTTTAGCGGGAACTGGCTTAACCCCGAACCAAACGCAGCCTAAAAGTATTCATGTAAAAAGAAAAGATATAAATGATATAAAATTAGTTAATAAAAAAAATTATCCAGTATATAAAAAAGAATTTTTTTTTGATTAAACAGGGATATACCCTATTTGAACACATGTGAAGCAACTAGGCTTCGAACCCAGGTCTCGAACATCAACCACCAAGCCCTTTGCCACTTGCACTAGGGACGGTTGATCTTTAAAACTTGTTTTGCTATGCTATTTATTTTGAGTAAAAATTAAATATTAGTATATAATATTGAGATAATTTAAAAATAATGATATGAAATGATATAGAATTTAGAACGAAAAAAAATATATATATATTAATTATATTTATCTTAAAATTTTAGAATATAAATTTTTATTACAAAATAAAATATAATTTTCTTTTATTAAATAATAAAATATATTACTCTTTTAAATAAAAGGTTAGAAAAAAATAAATGTAAAATTTGTTTACTTACGTTAAATGTATTAATAGTATATTTTTTATATTATTGAGAATTTCTTTTGTCCATTGCTATCTGTTTTTTTTAAAAAAATAAAAAAAAAAATATAACAATATTTATTTTAAAAAAATATTAATTAACACCAACAATAAATGTATTTAAACTAACAATCAAATTATATTCTACTCATTATCTAATTTACAAAATTATAATAAAAATAGTTTTTTATTATTAAATTACATTATAATAAAAATAGTTTTTATTTATTATTAAATTACGTGTGTGAGCTAATTAGAGTTAAGAAATTTTTAATTAAGACAGATGCAGGATATTGAATTTATTATATTTGTTAACTAATTAGAATATTTTCTGTTATTTAATCTTATCATTAAAATATTTTTTTATTAAAATATCAAGTTTAAATATCAAAGAAATTTTTTTTTTTTTTATTCTGTCCATCAACTTATATCTACTTAAATTAAATAAAATAAATCTATATTTTAAAATTGTTATTAGTGTTATGAGTATATTTATTTATTAATTTATTATTTTCTAACTTTAATTTGTCTTCAAATAAGTTTTATATATTCCAATTTAGATATACTATAAATATTTTTCATATATATTACTTAACATACAATTTTAAAAGTATAATTTTCCTTTTTTTTAATTCTTTCATTAACTAATTACGTTACACATGCAAAACACTGAATTTAATCTTATACTTAAAATAATTTTTTTTTATTAAATAACACATTCGCTTTATATAAAACACTGTTATTTAATTTTAACCTTAAAATAATATTTTATTAAATATAAAATATTAAAATACTGAGATTAAATATTAAAAGAATATTTTTTATTCTTTTGTGTAACTAATTACGTTATTCATATAAAACACATTTTATTTTATACTTAAAATAAATTTTTTTTATTAAATACATGTTATTTAATCTTAATCTTAAAATAATATTTTTATTAAATATAAAATATTAAAATATCAAAGATTTTTTTTTTTTTTTTTTTTTTTTGTTAACTAATTAAGTTACTCATTTAAACACTATATTTAATTTTATACTTAAAATAACTTTTTTATAAATACCACATCGACTTTTATACAAAATATTATTTAATCTTATCCTTATAATAATATTTTTATTAAATATAATTTTTTTTTTGGTTAAATACCGATATTAAATATAATAAGAATATTATTTTTTTATTAAAATATCAAAATTAGATATCACCTCCCATCCCGCCGGGCGGCGTGCCGCTCGTCGTCTTCCTCGCCACCACCAGTTTATGAGTTTATGATTTTGTAAATTTGTGTATTAATTCATAGTTTTTGCAATCAACTCACTGTGATTACGGCCGAAGAATTAATGGAAGAATCGGCGGCACCAAAGAAAAGGCGCGCGGAGGCGGAGGCGGAGGCGGCAGATAGCATCAGCGCTCTCCCCGATCATCTTCTCCACGAAATCCTGGCCTTCCTGCCGACCCGCCTCGCCGTCAGCACCGCCCTCCTGTCCCGGCGGTGGCGGACTGTCTGGACGACGGCTCCCGACGTCTCCTTCACCGAGCTCTCCTGCTTCATGGGCTTCCCCCCCTCCTTCGTCGACTCCGTCTTCCTCCACCTTCGCGACTCTGCCATTCCTCTCCGCTCCTTCTCCCTCGTCGTGTCTGACGACGACGACGACGATGACGACTACGCCTACGCCGCCGCCGCCGCCGTCTTCTCCAACCCCGCCCAACTCCACTCGTGGATGATCCGCTGTGCCGCCAATTCCACCCTGCAGCGCCTCACCATCCGTCTTCCCTTCGGCAGCTTCGCTCCTCCCAGTCTCTTCGACGTCCCTTCGGCAGTCTTCCACCTCCCCTCGCTGAAGGTGCTCCGACTCCGCCTCTCGGGGGAATCCTCGCGCATCGATTGGCCCGCCACTGCTTTCTTACCTTCTTTAGAGACGCTCAATCTCGCGAAAACGAATCTACGTCTCGTCGCCAGCGACGCCATCTCGAATAGCTGCCCGGCTCTCAAGTACTGGAGGATGTCGATCGAATCCGACACTCCCGAACTCCTCGTAAATTGCCCGCTCCTCGAAGCTTTCGACATCCGGACCCTCTTCGGGCCGATGGGGGGCCTTAGTATCTGCGGGTGCAACATCAAGAGTTTGAGGGTGCGTCAGAGGCACGCCGAATCCCGGCCGGCTTATCTGAAGCTGTCGGCGCCCGCACTCCAGACATTGGAGTGGCACGGCCTGCTGCCGCACTCCGCGACCGTCGACTCCCTTCCGGATTCCCTCGCCTCCTCTCTCACGTTGCATGCGGGCCAGGAGCTCCTTTATCTCGACCAGAACAGATTGCTGAATGGCGATCTTTCCCTGCTTAGATTCAATCGGTTGCTCCTGCCGTATTGCATGACAATCGAGGTATGGTTTTACTAATTAATTACATTTAAGCACAAGCCAAACTAAAGTTAAACTTTAAATTTCTGTTCTGTTGTGGAAAGTTATAGAGTGAGTTAACTCAGAATATTTGACAAATTTCATTCCATTGTAATGCTATTTCTAGTAAAAATTTATATATATAATTAAGTTTGTGAGATTCTTCGCTTCTATATATATCTGTTTGGACATTATTATTTGATGATCGTAAGATATAAATGTGACGAAAATGTCATAAAATTTAAATTCTACAGACTTGAAATTCTAGTACTAGATACTAGATTAAGTTTTATTATAGAAATTCTAAAGCACTCAGCAACTACGCAATAGAATTATTCTAGAAATAAAAAGACACTTCCAGTTTCACCATCCATCTTATTTTCAATGATCAATTTCTTAATGGACAACGACGATATTATTTTTTTTTCTTTTGAGAACTCAGTAGCAAAGAATAATTCTAATAATTCCTCTCCAGTCAGATAACTCACATGTTGTTGTAGCGAGATAGTCGTTAGTTTAAAACAACTCTTATTTGTCTACTATTCAAAGAATATTTAATTCCACTTTAAAAGAATGCTATGGCATTATATTTGATAATAATTGATGATTGATTACTTCACAAGATTAAATAATGCTATAATGATGTATATACATTTTTTCTTTATCCTCTTATAAATATGCTAAATTAAATAATGCAGGAATTCGGTGTGGCAAGTTTTCATGGACGCGGTCAATTAGGTCCAATCGCTTGGGTGCACGAGAATCTCAAGCATTTGGAATTGTCTTGTTTTTTTGGAGGATTTGGTTCTTTGGGTATTGCCTTCCTGCTCAAAAAATTTTCTAAACTTGAGACATTGCATATTTCCTGTGTCAAGGAATGGCACTTATCTTATGTAAGTCAATCAAACTTATAGTTGAACTATATCTTTAGCTGAATGTTATGATCACTATTTTTATGTATGAGTAGCATATATTTGGATTTTAAGTTTTTGATTTGTTTAGATAGTGTAATAATTTGTTCTATTTATATATTTAAATTAAATTTTTTAGAAATATTATGAGAAATCAAAAGGGATAGGAAGTTGAATAGTAAATTCAAAATTTCTAAAGTCCAACTAATTATAAAATTTATGCATTCTCATATATGTTTTGACTTTTTTTTTTTTTTTTTTTTTTTTTTACAGTTCTATTCTCAGTCACACTTTCTTATGTATTTTACGATCAAAGGGTCATTTGGCCGAGGAGGATACTGGGATTCTCATAACTTGTCTCTCAAGCAGTTGGTTCAAGTAACAGTGCACGATTTTTCTGGAAAAAGATTTGAGTATGACTTCTTAGAGTTCTTACCTAGAGTGGCAACTTCATTAAGAATGATTACCATCTCTGCTGATATGGAGACTACTCACTATTCGTCTGATATGGAGACTACTCACTATTCGTCAGAAATAGTTTTAGAGAAGGTTAAGCAATTGCAGCAATCTTTCCCACACATTAAGATTTTGCTTCAATTGCATGAAAGATAATATTGTTGCTCTCAAACCATTGGCATGTTAACAAATAATTAATGATGATGATTAATTAGACATTCATTAGTTTGATATATTTTTTTTAAGCTACCTTTAGCTAATTTATTGTTGACAAAGGTGTTTTGTGAAAGTTAGTTTGAGTTTTTGCTTAAGGTGGGTTTTGAGAGTTTGATAGCTTAAGGTGGGTTTGGTTTGGTGTTTGATTTGTAGGAAAAGAAAAATAGTTTGCCACACTCTTTTGGTTGGTTGAAAAAAAAATAAAAATAATTTTTTTGTTTTATTATATATATTATATATTATTTATATATTTATACATAATAATTATCATCTATTTATATATAGAGAGAAAGAGAAAGAGAGAGTGAAAAAGTTAGACCGGAATACTATCGGTAATAAAGAGATTTTATTGATACCAATTTGTTTTTGATGATAGAGTATTTTTTTGTTTTATTATATATATTATATATTATTTATATATTTATACATAATAATTATCATCTATTTATATATATAGAGAGAAAGAGAAAGAGAGAGTGAATCTATTTATATATAGAGAGAAAGAGAAAGAGAGAGTGAAAAAGTTAGACGGGAATACTACCGGTAACAAAGAGATTTTATTGATACCAATTTGTTTTTGATGATAGAGTTTCTGAATTGATGATCGGCACCGTTGAACATAATCTAAACCACTAGAACTATTTAGAAATTAGATTTTAAATATTTTAAACTTCATTGACCTAATAATCAAAAAGTTGTAAAATTTATAATTTTAATGGTAAATATGAAACATGCTCGTTTAACGGTATAAAAAATTTAAATTAATTAAATTTTGGTTATAAAATTTTTCAAACTATTTAAAATGAGATCTATACTCTCGATATTAATTATAAAACTCTTATCATCACTTTCTGAATAATATTCATTTTCAGTCGTTTATGTTTGTGTCTACTTGATGCACAAAAAAAAAACCCTAAAAATTATATTTAATGATTCCGATCATCATTTTGGCAGCTCCATCATCGAAAACAAATCGACAGTAACTGTGCGTTTGCTGCCGATTGTATTCCAATCCAAATATATATATATATATATATAGATATATATATATATATATATATATATATATATATATATATATATATATATATATATATATATATATATATATATAGATAGAGAGAGAGAGAGAGAGAGAGAGAGAGAGAGAGAGAGAGAGAGAGAGAGAGATAGGCTGGAATACTATTAATAGTATTGGATTAAAAATGTGTGGTTGAGATGATAGTGCTCCCTTGGCCTTAATAGGTATTTGGGGAAATAGTAAAATCTGACGGGTGAAAATGATCAAAGGGTTGATCTAAGGGTAGAAAACTTGATAGTACCAATAACTTGGTACTATTAATAGTATAGTAGACGGACTCTCTCTCTCTCTCTCTCTCTCTCTCTCTTTATATATATATATATATATATATATATATATATATATATATATATGGGTCCAGCTACTATACTCTTATGAGTAAAATCTTTTTGTACTCATAAGTTTTCATCCCTTGGATGAAAAAATATGCGTTAGGATTATAGTATTCCCTATGATTTATATTATTTCCCCAACAACCTAGCAAACCCTAGGGGGGCCACTATCATCCTAACCGCACATTCCTTCATCCAAGGGTAAAAAAGTTATGAGTATAAAGGGGTTTATATTCATAAGAGTATATATATATATATATAATATATATATATATATATATATATATATAGTGTGTGTGTGTGTGTGTGTGTGTGTGTGTTCAACTACCATGCTATCGATAACACCAAGCACTTGGTGCTACCAATTTTTTGCCTTTATATTGATCTCTGGAATCATTTCTACCCTTAAATCATACTATTATTTCAACCACCTACTAAATCTTAGGGGTCCACTATCATATAACTGTACATCTTTTCATCCAAGTGTCAAAAACCAAATAGCACCAATGATTTTGTGCTATTAATAGCATAGTAGCATAGGTATATATATATATAGGTAAATGATAAGTGTACACCCAATTTTGGGTGTACATCTTACACCCCACCCATTCTAGGGTGGAGTGAATTTTATCCATCAATTCGAAGTAATGGGTGGAGAAGCCCCCACCCGTGGATAGGTGGGGTGTAAAATCTACACCCAGTTTTAGGTGTAGAGGTAGCAGAACTCATATATATATATATATATATATATATATATATATATATATATATGAGCTAGACTCCTATACTTTCGAAAATGCGAAGACCTCCATACTTATAAGTTGTTTTCGATGATAGGACATGCGATTCAACGATCGGCTCCATTAGACATGATTTAAAATGTTGAACTATCTAAAAACCAAATTTTATATTTTTTTATTTTATTTGCGCAGTGAACGAGCAGATTCAAAATAAACGACTGAAAATAAAAATATCATAAAAAATAGTGATAAAAAATTTAAATTTTAAATCAAAAGTATTGATCTTACTTTTGATGTTAAGTAGAATTTTTATTAAAGTTTCACCTAATTTGGATTGTTATACACCGTTGAACTTACAAACGTGCCACATCAACTGTTAAAATAGTCATTTTTTAGACTCTTTGATCGCTTGGTAAATGATGTCGAAAAATTATGAAATTTAATTTCTAAATAATTCTAATAACGTAGATCATGTCTAACCCTCTTGATGTGAATGTGTCACGTGCCAAAGGATCAAGCGATTGGGCCGAGGAAGGATTTGCTTGGCCAAGTTCTTCTCTGGTAACTCTCGCAACCGTTCAGTTTAGAATAGCCGAAAACGAAATTTTGAGACAGAAAGAGGTTGGGTTCGACTTGGAGTAGTCGAACCGGATAAAAGAGATAATAAATGTACACGACAAATGAGCCGATTAGGAATTGTATTGCATAGAAAAAGAGAATATAAGAAGGAGAAAATAGATAGAAATTACAAATAATCTATTCAGAAAAGCGGTAAAGGAAAACGGTAAAGGGAAAGTTAGCCTCCTCATAAGAAAGCAGTAAAGGTATGAAAAAACAGAGGGTGCTCTCGGGCTTACGAGATTGCCGGACCACTTCTTCGATGGTTTGGATATTTACACACTTCCCGAACCACGTTGTTAGGCACCAATTCGAGTCAACTACTTTCATTTGAGTCAAATATCCCTCAAATAGTATAGTCGTCAATTTCCGTCCAAATTTATCCCCTTAGTATCGAGCATGATTCCCGGCACTTTCCATTGTCGAGTGCTGCTTGATGTTCCGGGTCAGTTGCGAGATTCGCGCCCAAATCCCATATTCCTTTATTCCGAAGTCTTCCTATTTTCAGCCCGAGTAGTCGAAGACTGATTCTGACTTCCCCCTTTTCGTCACTTGATTGGAGCGGTCCGGTGATCGCCTTCATCCAAAGTTTGACTTCGGATGAAGCGATGACCTTCTTGTCGGTTACTCCTTCTGTCGATTGATGCTCTCAGCCGATGACATATGTCGCGCGCTGCGCTCCCACGTGGCTAAGACCGATCTTAAACAAGATGTGAGTCCCTCATTACCTATTTATCCTCCCATCGGTTGATGCCTTTAACCGATAGTATACGCCACGTGTCACTCTACTAAGTAGCGCAAATTTTGGTCTCAATAATCTTCAATAACTATTTATATTTAAAATATAAATTCAAAAAAAACTTTAAATTTAAGTTTTGTTAACAAATTTAAATATAAATTCATTACTTATAATTATAAATTAATTCAAATTTTTAAAATTTAGGTACACATTTAAAAAAACTGTTTATGTTATGTAATGTATATGAAAAATATTTATATTATAACTAAATTGGAATATATAAAACTTATTTGAAAATAAATCAAAACTAGAAAAAAAATCAATTGATAAATATGCCTATAATATAGATTAATTGTTTAATTTAATTTAATTAAAGCAAATTAATTTATTTTTGAAGAAAAATAAAACAATATTCCTTGATATTTAATCTCGGTATTTTAGTAAAAAAATTATATTTTCTTGGTGTTTAATCTCGATATATAATAAAAAAAAATATTTTAAGAATAAGATTAAATAACAATAATTTGTATTTAATAAAAAATTTATTTTAAGATTAAATTTAAATAACAGTCTTTTATATAAGAGCGAATAGATTATTTAATAAAAAAAAATGAGTATAAAATTAAATACAGTGTTTTACATGAGTAACCTAATTAGTTAATCAAAAAAAATAAAAATAATAAATATTTAAATAAAAATATATATTTTTACAATGGTATGTTAAGAAATATATATGAAAAATATTTACAGTATAGAATATATAAAACTTATTTAAAGACATATTAAAATTAAAAAAAAAATAATAAATATACTAATACCACTTATTAATAAATATACTGATATGATCTATAATCATTTAAAAATATATATTTATATAATTTCATTTAAATGAATAGAGCTGATATTTAATCTTGATATTTTAATAAAAAAATATTTTAATAATAAAATTAAATAAGAGTGAGTACTCTAATTAGTTAACAAACATAATAAACTCAATATGTTTGATCCGTTTGTCTTAATTAAATGCTACTTAATTTTAATTAGTCCACATACACAATATAATGATACAAAATACTATTAGTTTAGGTGAATATATTTTAATTATTCGTTTAAATACATTAATTATTAATGTAAATTAATATTTTTTTTTCTTTTAAATAAATATTTTTAAATTTTTAAATTTTTTATTAAAAAAATTTAAATAAATTAAAAAAATTATACTATTAATAACTATTTAAAAGTAAATTTTACATTTATTTTTTTTTCTAATATTTTTTTTTAAAAATAATATATTTGATTTTTTAATAAAAAAAATAATATATTTTGTTTTTTAAAACTATTACTTACTTGCTATAAAGAAAAACACTTTTCTCTGCCCCGCCCCAACCAGCCTCCACGCCCTCTCACTTCCGCCTCCTCCCAACTCCGTCGGGCCGCGTGCCGCTCGTCATCTTCTTCACCATCACCAATTCGTGAGTTATGATTTTGTAAATTTGTGTATTAATTCATAATTTTTGCCGAATCCGAATTAACTAACTTTGATTACGACCGAAGAATTATCAATATTTGATAATAATTGATAATTGATTACTTCACAAGATTAAATAATACTATAATAATAAATATACATTTTCTTTTTATCCTGTTATAAATATGCTAAATTAAATAATGCAGGAGTTCGGTGCAATAATTTTCCAAGGACACCATCTATTAAGTCCAATTTCTTGGGTGCATGAGAATCTTCTCAAGCATTTGGAATTGACTTGTTTTTTTTTTTTTTTTTTAAGGATTTGGTTCTTTGGGTATTGATCAAAAATTTCTCTAAACTTAGAGACATTGCATATTTTCCGCGTCTAGGAATCATGCATAAATTATGTAAGTCAATCAAACTTATAGTTGATCTATATCTTTAGCTTAATGTTATCACTATTTTTAAATATGAGTTGCATATGTTTTGATTTTAAACTTTTGATTTGTTTAGATAGTGTTATAATATGTACCATTAATTTATATATTTAAATTAAATTTTCTAGAAGTATTATGAAAAATTAGATAGTGTTATAATATGTACCATTTATATATTTAAATTAAATTTTCTAGAAGTATTATGAGAAATTAAAAGGTATAGGAAGTTGGATAGTAAATTCAAAATTTCTAAAGTTCAACTAATTATTTATTTATTTATTTTATTTATTTATTTTTTTTGGAGATCATTTCTTATCGATACTTTCATATATTTTTTAAGATTAAATGGTCATTTGGCCGAGGAGGATATTGGGATTCTCATAACTTCAATTGGTTCAAGTAACATTGCATGATTTTTCTTGGAAAAATTTGAGTATAATTTCTTAGAGTTCTTATCTCGAGTGGCAACTTCATTAAGAATGATCACCATCTATGTTGATATGGAGATTACTCTCTATTTTTTAGAAATAGCTTTAGAAAAGGTTGAACAATTGCAACAATTTTTTTCATACATTAAGATTTTGCTTCAATTGCATTGAAGTTGATGTTGTTACTCTCAAACCATTGGCATGTTAACAAATAATTAATGATGATAATTGTTGATTGACTAGACATTTATTAGTTTGATTTTATTTTTAGGTACCTTTAGCTAATTTATTGTTGACAAAGGTGTTTTGTGAAAGTTAGTTTGAGTTTTGATTGCGAAAAATGTGTTTAGTTCTGTGTTTGATTTGTAGGAAAAGAAAAATAATTCAGCCATACTCGATTGTCTGTTTGGTAAAAAAAAAATAAATAAATAAATAAACAAATTGGTAGAAACGATGCCTTTCTGCAATTGATAGTATTTCAATTCATATATATATATATATATATACCACATATTTTTTAATCTAAGTGTTAAAAATTTAATAGTATCAATGACTTATACTATCAATAGTATTCCAATCTAGCTCTCTCTCTCTCTCTCTCTCTCTCTCTCTCTCTCTCTATATATATATATATATATATATGTATATAGGGAAACCAAAAACCTTACAACTATTTCTCTCTCGCCCTCTCTTAATGTAATTAATCATTATTTGATTAATGAAAGAGAAAGGAAAGTGAACTAGTGCGTTCACTTACCCCATTAATGTCATGATTAATTAAAAGGAAACGATAACTTCTTGCTCTCCTCGTTTCTCTCCTCTCTATTTAATAAATGTGAGAAGTTTATTTCTTTCATTTATGGTGGAAGTTTCTTCTTCTCTCTCTACTCTTTAACAACGATGAGAGGAGTTTACTCTTCTTCTATTTATGAGTCTTAGGTTTATAAAAGGAAAGAGAGTAATCTCCTTCAATGATAAAAAAAAAAATTGAAATAAGTACGAAAGAAAAGAGTCTTCATAATCATATAGAAATATTTTTAATCATAAGAGATAGAGGTTCTTCAATAATAATTAGTCTCTATATTATAGTTAATTAATTATATTGTGTGAAGCACAGATCCCGGAGCAGCCTTGTGTGGATACACATAGAGGCCGAACAGTTGTGCGGCTCAAAGGACCGAAAGTTCAGATCCAATATCATCGGCCCGATCACTTGATCTTTTGAGACACGGCGCATTCACATCAAGAGGGCTATTAGAACACACATCATTTACCAAGCGATCAAAGAGTATAAAAAATGATTATTTTAACGGTCGATGTGGCACGTTTATAAGTTCCACGGTATAGAACAATCCAAATTAGGTGAAACTTTAATAGAAAATTCTATTTAACATCAAGAGTAAAATCAATACTTCCGATTTAAAATTTGAATCATTTATCACTACTTTTTATGAGATTTTTATTTTCAGTCGTTTATTTTGAGGCTACTCATTCACTACACAAATAATGTCAAAAAATTATGAAATTTGGTTTCTATATAGTCCCAACATTTTAGATCATGTCTAACGGAGCTGATCGTCGAATCGAATGCCCTATTATCGAAAACAACTTACAAGCATGAAGGTCTCCGTACTTTCGAAAGTATAGAATATATATATATATATATATATATATATATATATATATATATATATATATATATATATATATATATATATATATATCATAGTTAGTTAATTCGCGTATTATTCGCGAATTATTGGAATCCGAATTAAACGGACTGTTCCCGAATTTTTTTAAAAATTCGGATTAATTCGGAAAAAAAATTCCAAAAATTATTATTCGCGAATAATTCGCGAACTGCGAATTCCCCCCCAAAATTCATTACTGTTTTTTTTTTTTGAATTTTAAAAATTAAACCAAAACACCACCCAATCCTCTTTAACCAAGAGTTCAAGACTCATTGATGGTGAACACTACCCAATCCTCAGTTCACAGCACATGCCTATTTATAATAAAAAATTTAATATTTTTTCAACCTTCAAATTTTAAACCTGAAATCTTATTAGCCTATTTATTTTATTTTATATCTATTTATTTTTATATTTTTAAAAATTATAATGCTCATAGTATATAGTATAAATTAAGAAAAAAAATTAATTTAATAGTCGAATTTTTGATCCCGAATTTGTAATTGGAAAACGTATAATTTTCGTATAAATCACGTATCCGAATAATTGTCGAGTCCGTTTTTTTACCGAATTTTTCAACGAATTTAAAAATTATAATACGAATTTTCTTCGTATCATATCCGAATCGAATTTTTGCCGAATCCGAATTAACTAACTATGGTCCAGACTGTCCGCCACCGCCGGTACAGGAGGGAGGTGCTGACGGCGTGGCGGGTCGGCAGGAAGGCCAGGATTTCATGGAGGAGATGATCGGGGAGAGCGCTGATGCGATCTGCAGCCGCCGCCTCCGCCTCCGCCTCCGCCTCTGCCTCCGCGAGTCTTCGATCGCCTTTTCTTTGGTGTCGGAGATTCTTCCATTAATTCTTTCGCTGTAATCAAAGTTAGTTAATTCGTATTCAACAAAAATTATAAATAAATATACAAATTTACTTAACTCGCAAACTGGTGATGGCGAAGAAGATGACTTAACGGCACGCGGCCCGACGGAGTTGGGAGGAGGCGAAAGTGAGAGGGCGTGGAGGTTGGGTGGGGCGGGGCAGAGAAAAGTGTTTTTCTTTATAGCAAGTAAGAGTTTTAAAAACCAAAATATATTGATTTTTTTTATTAAAAAATCAAATATATTATTTATTAAAAAAATATTAGAAGAATAAATAAATGTAAAATTTACTTTTAAATAGTTATTAATAGTATATTCTTTTTATAGAAATTTCTTTAATAAAAAATTTAAAAATATAAAAATATTTATTTAAAAGAAAATAAAAATATTAATTTACATTAATAATTAATGTATTTAAACGAATAATTAAATTATATTCACCTAAACTAATAGTATTTTGTATCATTATATTGTGTATGTGGACTAATTAAAATTAAGTAGCATTTAATTAAGACAAACGGATCAAAAATATTGAGTTTATTATGTTTGTTAACTAATTAGAGTACTCACTCTTATTTAATTTTATTATTAAAATATTTTTTATTAAAATATCAAGATTAAATATCAGCTCTATCCATTTAAATTAAAATATATAAATATATATTTTAAATGATTATAGATCATATCAGTATATATTTATTAATAAGTGGTATTAGTATATTTATTACAATTTTTTTAATTTTAATATTTCTTTAAATAAGTTTTATATATTCTATACTGTAAATATTTTTCATATATATTTCTTAACATACCATTTTAAAAATATATATTTTTATTTAAATATTTATTTATTTTTGGTTAACTAATTAGGTTACTCATGTAAAACACTGTATTTAATTTTATACTCATTTTTTTTATTATTAAATAATCTATTCGCTCTTATATAAAAGACTGTTATTTAAATTTAATCTTAAAATAAATTTTTTATTAAATACAAATTATTGTTATTTAATCTTATTCTTAAAATATTTTTTTTTATTATATATCGAGATTAAACACCAAGGAAATATAATTTTTTTACTAAAATACCGAGATTAAATATCAAGGAATATTGTTTTATTTTTCTTCAAAAATAAATCAATCTGCTTTAATTAAATTAAATTAATCAATTAATCTATATTATAGGCATATTTATCAATTGATTTTTTTTCTAGTTTTAATTTATTTTCAAATAAGTTTTATATATTCCAATTTAGTTATAATATAAATATTTTTCATATACATTACATAACATAAACAGTTTTTTTAAATGTGTACCTAAATTTTAAAAATTTGAATTAATTTTAAATTATAAGTAATGAATTTATATTTAAATTTATTAACAAAACTTAAATTTAAAGTTTTTTTTGAATTTATATTTTAAATATAAATAGTTATTGAAGATTATTGAGACCAAAATTTGCACCACTTAGTAGAGTGACACGTGGCGTATACTATCAATTAAAGGCATCAACCGATGGGAGAATGAATCAGTAATGAGGGACTCATGTCTTGTTTAAGATCGGTCTTAGCCGCGTGGGAGCGCAGCGCGCGACATATGTCATCGGCTGAGAGCATCAATCGACAGAAGGAGTAGCCGACAAGAAGGTCATCGCTTCATCTGAAGTCAAACTTCGGATGAAGGCGATCACCAGACCGCTCCAATCAAGTGACGAAAAGGGGGAAGTCAGAATCAGTCTTCGACTGCTCGGGCCGAAAATAGGTAGACTTCGGAATAAAGGAATGTGGGATTTGGGCGCGAATCTCGCAACTGACCCGGAACGTCAAGTAGCGCTCGACAATGGAAAGTGCCGGGAATCATGCTCGATACTAAGGGGATAAATTTGGACGAAAATTGACGACTATACTATTTGAGGGATATTTAACTCAAATGGAAGTAGTTGACTCAAATCGGCGCCTTATAATGTGGTTCGAAAAGTGTATAAATACTCGAACCATCGAAGAAGTGGTTTGGCAATCTCGTAAGCCCGAGATCACCCTCTGTTTTTTCATACCTTTACTACTTTCTTAGGAGGAGGCTACCTTTTCCTCGAAGTGAAGGCGACAAGGTCCAAGTGAAGGCGGAACATCAAAGACCGGCGGGAAAACTGCAACCGCTTCCTGTGCCAGTTTGGAAGTGGGAGCAGATCACGATGGACTTCGTTACCGGTCTGCCTCGATCCCAGCGAGGCCACGATGCTATATGGGTTATTGTGGATCGACTCACCAAGTCGGCTCACTTTCTGCCGATCCACACTACTTGGACCCGTGATCGACTCGCCTAGCTATATATCGACGAGATCGTGCGACTTCATGGCACTCCAGCATCGATCGTTTCTGATAGGGACACCCGCTTTGTGTCTCAGTTCTGGAGAAATGTCCAAGAAGCTATGGGCACGAAACTGAAGTTTAGCACTGCCTTCCACCCCCAGAGTGATGGGCAATCCGAGCGAGTCATACAGACACTGGAGGATATGCTGCGATCTTGTGTTGCTTGGAGAAGGTGGGAAACACCATTTGTTTGATTGATATATATAGATTTGCATGATTAGATACCGCTTTCCTTTATCGCTTTTCTGAGTAGATTATTTGTAATTTCTATCATTTTTCTCCTCCTTATATTCTCTTATTCTATGCAATACAATTCCTAATCGGCTCATTTGCCGTGTACATTTATTATCTCTTTTACCCGGTTCGACTACTCCAAGTCGAACCCAACCTCTCTCTGTCTCAAAATTTCGTTTTCGGCTATTCTAAACCGAACGGTTGCGAGAGTTACTTGAGAAGAACTTGGCCGAGTAGATCCCTCCTCGGCCCAATCGCTTGATCATTTGGCACGTAGCACATTCACATCAAGAGGGTTAGACATGATCTACGTTATTAGAATTATTTAGGAATTAAATTTCATAATTTTTCGACATTATTTACCAAGCGATCAAAGAGTCTAAAAAATGGCTATTTTAACAGTCGATGTGGCACGTTTGTAAGTTCAACGGTGTAGAACAATCCAAATTAGGTGAAACTTTAATAAAAAATTCTACTTAATATCAAGAGTAAGATCAATAATTTTGATTTAAATTTTGAAATTTTTATCATTATTTTTTATGAGATTTTTATTTTCAATCGTTTATTTTGAGTCTGCTAGTTCACTATACAAATAAAATAAAAAAATTATAAAATTTGGTTTTTAAATAGTTCAGCATTTTAGATCATGTCTAATGGAGCCGATCGTTGAATCGCATGTCCTATCATCGAAAACAACTTATAAGCATGGAGGTCTTCGTATTTTCGTGTATATATATATATATATATATATATATATATATATATAGAGAGAGAGAGAGAGAGAGAGAGAGAGAGAGAGAGAGAGAGAGAGAGAGAGTCCGGCTACTATACTATTAATAGTACCAAGTTATTGGTACTATCAAATTTTCTACCCTTAGATTAACCCATTTGATCATTTTCACCCGTCAGATTTTACTATTTCCCCAAATACCTATTAAGCCCAAGGGCCCACTATCATTTCAACCACACATTTTTAATCCAATACTGTTAATAGTATTACAGCCTAGCTCTCTCTCTCTCTCTCTCTCTCTCTCTCTCTCTCTCTCTCTCTCTCTCTCTATATATATATATATATATATATAGTTGGATTGGAATACAATCGGCAGCAAACGAGCACAGTTACTGTCAATTTGTTTTCGATGATGGAGCTGCCAAAATGACGATCGGAATCATTAAATATAATTTCTAGATTTTATTTTTTGTCCATCAAGTGGACACAAATATAAACGACTGAAAATGAATATCATTCAGAAAGAATATAAACGACTGAAAATGAATATCA
Source organism: Tillandsia fasciculata (assembly GCA_029168755.2). Lineage (NCBI taxonomy): Eukaryota > Viridiplantae > Streptophyta > Magnoliopsida > Poales > Bromeliaceae > Tillandsia > Tillandsia fasciculata. The sequence goes on along the minus strand of CM054947.1, from coordinate 16,737,224 downwards.
TTCAGAAAGTGATGATAAGAGTTTTATAATTAATATCGAGAGTATAGATCTCATTTTAAATAGTTTAAAAAATTTTATAATCAAAATTTAATTAATTTAAATTTTTTATACCGTTAAACGAGCATGTTTCATATCTACCATTAAAATTATAAATTTTACAACCTTTTGATTATTAGGTTAATGATGTTTAAAATATTTAAAATTTAATTTCTAAATAGTTCTAGTGGTTTAGATCATGTTCAACGATGCCGATAATCAATTCAGAAACTCTATCATCGAAGACAAATTAGTAGCAATAAAATATAGTATTCCTATCTAACTTTTTCACTCTCTCTTTCTCTTTCTCTCTATATATAAATACATGATAATTATTATGTATAAATAAATAAATAATATATAATATATATAATAAAATAAAAAAAAATTTATTTATTTTTTTTCAACCAACCAACCAAAAGAGTTTGGCAGAACTAATGTTATTTTCCTACAAATCAAACACCAAACCAAACCGACCTTAAGCGATCAAAACTCAAACTAACTTTCATAAAACACCTTTGTCAACAATAAATTAGCTAAAGGTAACTTAAAAAAAAAATGTCAAACTAATGAATGTCTAGTTAATCGTCATCATTAATTATTTGTTAACATGCCAATAGTTTGAGAGCAACAACATTATCTTTCATGCAATTGAAGCAAAATCTTAATGTGTGGGAAAGATTGCTGCAATTGCTTAACCTTCTCTAAAATTATTTCTGAAAAATAGAGAGTAGTCTCCATATCAGCAGAGATGGTAATCATTTTTAATGAAGTTGCCACTCTTGGTAAGAACTCTAAAAAGTCATACTCAAATCTTTTTCCAGAAAAATCGTGCATAGTTACTTGAACCAACTGCTTGAGAGAGAAGTTATGAGAATCCCAGTGTGGTCCTCGGCCAAATGACCCTTTCATCATATAAAACGTAAAAAAGCATGACGAAAAATTGTGCTGCAAAAAAAAAAAAAAAAAAAAAAAAAAAAAAGTCAAGAAAACATATATGAGAATGCATAAATTTTATAATTAGTCCGACTTTAGAAATTTTGAATTTACTATCCAACTTCCTATCCCTTTTGATTTCTCATAATATTTCTAGAAAATTTAATTTAAATATATAAATAAACAAATTATTACACTATCTAAACAAATCAAAAACTTAAAATCCAAATATATGCTACTCATACATAAAAATAGTGATCATAACATTCAGCTAAAGATATAGTTCAACTATAAGTAAGTTTGATTGACTTACATAAGATAAGTGCCATTCCTTGACACAGGAAATATGCAATGTCTCAAGTTTAGAAAATTTTCTGAGCAGGAAGGCAATACCCAAAGAACCAAATCCTCCAAAAAAACAAGACAATTCCAAATGCTTGAGATTCTCGTGCACCCAAGCGATTGGACCTAATTGACCGCGTCCTTGAAAAATTTCCACACCAAAATTCTGCATTATTTAATTTAGCATATTTATAACAGGATAAAGAAAAAATGTATATGCATCATTATAGCATTATTTAATCTTGTGAAGTAATCAATTATCAATTATTATCAAATATAATGCCATAGCATTCTTTTAAAATGAAATTAAATATTTTTGGAATTGTAGATAAATAAGAGTTCTTTTAAACTGACGAGAGTTAGAGGAATAAAAAAAACTTTAAGCGTAAAAATACAAAGAAATTTATGAGAATTATTATTTGCTAGTGAGTTCTCAAAAGAAAAAAAAAAAAATATCTATAAGATGGAAGGTGGAACTGGAAGTGTCTTTTTATTTCCAGAATAATTCTATTGCGTAGTTGCTGAGTGCTTTAGAATTTCTATAATAAAACTTAATCTAGTATCTAGTACTAGAATTTCAAGTCTGTAGAATTTAAATGTTATGACATTTTCGTCACATTTATATCTTATGATCATCAAATAATAATATCCAAACAGATATATATAGAAGCGAAGAATCTCACAAACTTAATTATATATAGGCTAAATTACATAAACCCTCCTCTAATATCCCGCTTTTCCACTTTACCCCTGTCATTTAAAAGTCGACAATCTGCCCCTCGTAATTTCAGAAATGTGCAATAACCCCCCGCCGTCAGTTGACCGTCAGTTTTTTTAAAAATATAATTTCATATACCCAAAATACCCTTGAAAAATATCCCTTAAAAAAAAGAAAAAAAAAAAAACTTCGGAATAAAAGGAGGGCATAATGGTTATTTTACTCCCTCCGTTAACGGTGTTGCCCCCTAAAGACATTTATGAAATTACGAGGGGGCAGATTATCGACTTTTAAATGACAGGAGGGTAAAGTGGAAAAGCGGGATATTAGAGGGGGGTTTTATGTTATTTAGCCTTATATATATAAATTTTTACTAGAAATAGCATTACAATGGAATGAAATTTGTCAAATATTCTGCGTTAACTCACTCTATAACTTTCCACAACAGAACAGAAACTTGTGCTTAAATGTAATTAGTAAAACCATACCTCGATTGTCAGGTAATGCGGCAGGAGCAACCGATTGAATCCAAGCAGGGAAAGATCGCCATTTAGCAATCTGTTCTGGTCGAGATTAAGGAGCTCCTGCCCCGAGTGCAACGTGAGAGAGGAGGCGAGGGAATCCGGAAGGGAGTCGACGGTCGCGGAGTGCGGCAGCAGGCCGTGCCACTCCAATGTCTGAAGTGCGGGTGCCGACAGCTTCAGATAAGCCGGCGGGGATTCGGCGTACACCCTCAACCTCTTGATGTTGCACCCGCAGATACTAAGGCCCCCCATCGGCCCGAAGGGGGTCCGGATGTCGAAAGCTTCGAGGAGCGGGCAATTTACTAGGAGTTCGGGAGTTTCGGATTCGATCGACATCGTCCAGTACTTGAGAGCCGGGCAGCTATTCGAGATGGCGTCGCTGGCGACGAGACGTAAATTCGTTTTGGCGAGATCGAGCGTCTCTAAAGAAGGTAAGAAAGCAGTGGCGGGCCAATCGATGCGCGAGGATTCCCCCGAGAGGCGGAGTCGGAGCACCTTCAGCGAGGGGAGGTGGAAGACTGCCGAAGGGACGTCGAAGCGACGGGGAGCAGCGAAACTGCCGACGGGAAGACGGATGGTGAGGCGCTGCAGGGCGGAATTGGCGGCGCAGCAGATCATCCACGAGTGGAGTTGGGCGGGGTCGAAGACGGCGGCGGCGTCGTCGTCGTCGGACACGACGAGGGAGAAGGAGCGGAGAGGGATGGCAGAGTCGTGAAGGTGGAGGAAGATGGAGTCGAAGAAGGAGGGGAAGCCCGTGAAGCAGGAGAGCTCGGTGATGGAGACGTCGGGAGCCGTCGTCCAGACAGTCCGCCACCGTCGGGACAGGAGGGAGGTGCTGACGGCGAGGCGGGTCGGCAGGAAGGCCAGGATTTCGTGGAGGAGATGATCGGGGAGAGCGCTGATGCTATCTGCAGCCGCCGCCGCCGCCTCCGCCTCCGCGAGTCTTCGCCTTTTCTTTGGTGCCGCCGATTCTTCCATTAATTCTTCGGCCGTAATCAAAGTTAGTTGATTACAAAAACTACTATGAATTAATACACAAATTTACAAAATCATAACTCATAAACTGGTGGTGGCGAGGAAGATGAAGCCCGGTGGGATGGGAGGTGATATCTAATTTTGATATTTTAATAAAAAAATAAGGTTAATGGCATACGACGGCTCCATATAAACATATCGAATAGTAGATATATTCCTACAAAATTTAATTTTTTATATTTATCTCTTCAAAAGTCCAACATTATTCATATATATTCCTCCCGTTTATTATTGTTAGTTCACTGTTTATTTTTTAACAGATTATATGTGAAATGACAGTTTTACCTTTTTCAAAAATATCCTTCTAAAAAATAATACAGAAATATCTGAAAGGGTAAAAAGATAAATTTATCTTACTAATTAACTAAGATTAAGTATTTAACCTATGGTTAACTAGACTTTTCTAACAGAGATATACTGTAGGGATATATATGAATATAACCTTAGACTTTTGAAGGGATAAATATGAAAAGTTGAACTTTGTAATGATATATCTGCTATTCAATATGTTTACAGGGATCCGTATGCAATTAACCCAAAAAAATAATATTCTTATTATATTTAATATCGGTATTTAACCAAAAAAAAATTATATAAACATATTTTATATTTAATAAAAATATTATTGTAAGGATAAGATTAAATAATAATATTTTGTATAAAAGTCGATGTGGTATTTAATAAAAAAAATTATTTTAAGTATAAAATTAAATATATAGTGTTTAAATGAGTAACGTAATAATTAGTTAACAAAAAAATCTCTTTGATATTTTAATATTTTATATTTAATAAAAATATTATTTTAAGATTAAGATTAAATAACATTGCTTTGTATAAAAGTGAATGTAGTATTTAATAAAAAAAATTTATTTTAAGTATAAAATAAAATGTGTTTTATATGAATAACGTAATTAGTTTACAAAAGAATAAAAAAATATTTCTTTGATATTTAATCTCAGTATTTTAATATTTTATATTTAATAAAAATATATTATTTATAGGTTAAAATTAAATAACAGTGTTTTATATAAAAGCGAATGTGTTATTTAATAAAAAAAAATTATTTTAAGTATAAGATTAAATTCAGTGTTTTACATGAGTAACGTAATTAGTTAATGAAAGAATTTTTTTAAAAAAGGAAAATTATACTTTTAAAATTTTATGTTAAGTAATATATATGAAAAATATTTATAGTATATCTAAATTGGAATATATAAAACTTATTTGAAGACAAATTAAAGTTAGAAAATAATCAATTAATAAATATACTCATAACACTAATAACAATTTTAAAATATAGATTTATTTTATTTAATTTAAGTACATATAAGTTGATGGACAGAATAAAAAAAAAAATTTCTTTGATATTTAAACTTGATATTTTAATAAAAAATATTTTAATGATAAGATTAAATAACAGAAAATATTCTAATTAGTTAACAAATATAATCTTAACTCTAATTAGCTCACATACGTAATTTAATAATAAAAACTATTTTTATTATAATGTAATTTAATAATAAAAAACTATTTTTATTATAATTTTGTAAATTAGATAATGAGTAGAATATAATTTGATTGTTAGTTTAAATACATTTATTGTTGGTGTTAATTAATATTTTTTTAAAATAAATATTGTTATATTTTTTATTATTTTTTTTTGAAAAAAAAAATAGATAGCAATGGACAAAAGAAATTCTCAATAATATAAAAAATATACTATTAATACTATTTAACGTAAGTAAACAAATTTTACATTTAATTTTTTCTAACCTTTTATTTAAAAGAGTAATATATTTTATTATTTAATAAAAGAAAATTATATTTTATTTTGTAATAAAAATTTATATTCTAAAATTTTAAGATAAATATAATTTTTTTTTTTTTTCGTTTTAAATTCTATATCATTTCATATCATTATTTTTAAATTATCTCAATACTATATACTAATATTTAATTTTTACTCAAAATAAATAACATAACGAAACTAGTTTTTAATTTTTTTTATGTAATGGATAATTTTTTTTATTAACTAATTTTATATCATTTATATCTTTTCTTTTTACACGAATACTTTTATATTACGTCAATCCTATCTACTAATATGTAGTTATTATATTAAGTTTTTATTGATTACAACTAACAAGCAAATATATATTTTTCAAATTCTGACAAATTCAAAATTTAAGTCTGTGTTTTAAACTAAAAGTATATATGAAAATTTAAATTCACATTTAATTCATATTTTAAAATTTAATTTTGATGAACTATAATTAAAAATTTTAATTTTTTAATTCAAATTTGATATCTAAAATTAAATTTAATTCACAATTTATAAAATAAAAATTAAAACTATATAATTATTATTGACAATAATTATATATTTAAATTTGAGTTAAAATATGATAAATATTCTCTAATAAAATACAATATATGAATTTACTTTATAAAAATTTAATTTTTAATTATAAACTTTTGGATTAATTTGATACACAAAAAAGTATATTAAGCTGAGATAACAATTAAAATAATTATTACGTCCATTTGTATGTACACTCAAGAGAGAGAGTTCGACTACTATATTTTTATGAGTAAAATTTTTCGTACTCATAAATTTTTTTTGAATGTGACGATCTGTTCATGCTTCGATTTTCATATTTAAACTTTAATTGAAAAAAAAATTTAAATCGCTTGTAATAACCATGATTTTTAAGTTGAAATTAAAGTTTAAATAATTTTTTGAAATATTAAAAAAAAAAGGCAAAAAATGTAAAATTAATAGTGTAAATAGGACCCTGAAATATTTTTATATTTATATTTTTATGTTGAAAGTTTAAATTTAAAATAGAATATTTTTTTAAAAGTCACAATCCAAACAGTAAAAAAATAGAATAAATTTTTTATAGAGTATAAAATTTTTTTAAAATGTCAAATACATTGTAAAATAAAACTACATTTATTTTTCAATAATTCTCTAACCCTTCTTCCGTCATAATTTCGTCATTATTCTGGCTCCTTCTAATAATATAATTAAATATATCAAAAATGTCTATGAAAATAATAAAATTATATTAACAAATTATTATTATTTTTCTCTAGAATAATAAGTATATTTTAGCCATTTTATTTTTCTCAATAATATCGTAACTATCTAAAAATATTTTTAAAATTTTGAGAGAGAACAGAATGAAGATTTTTTAAAATAAAAAAACATAAATTTGTACAGGAATTTTTTTTTATATTTTAATAAAAATTAAAATAAAAAATGAACACATATTTAGTTCGCTTATTAGTTGAGGAGGTCTTTTGTACATTTGCACCTGATATATACGATTCTTCAAAGAAATCTAGAAAGATACCGCATTAGGATCTCCAATTCGAGTGCCAAGAAATATAGCTTTGGTAGGTTTTTCCTTCAGCAAACCTTCTAGACCAGACTTGAAATCTGAGCGAATAATCTCCAATGGCAAGCCATAACTACAGAAGGAAACCAAAATGCAGAAATTATCAAATAAAAAGCTCCAACAAAACCACAGAGTTATGTGTACATGTTTTGTGTAGAGAGAAAAATTTGAGAACTTCAATATTTTTCTCAATAAAGAAAAAAAAAAAATCATAAAGCAGCAGCCCAAAGTTGAGAGCATTCTTACTGGGAGGCTGTTTCATAAGTAAAAGAATTGATTTCCGGAAAAGCACATGGGCTCTCAAAATAGATAGTCCGAATAGGGCAGTTTAGAAACCCATCCTGCTGGATTCCATTACAAAATTCAGTTCTGTCCATGTGCAGATAATATCCAGCTCGAATTAAATGTAGCAAAACCTGCAATACAAATGTCATTAGAAAATTATTCAGAATTTGTTCATTCAGGTCAGTCAAAACTTAGAAGGGACAATTGAAAGGAATAAATTACAGTTGAGTCTTTTCCTCCATTAAAGCTCAAGGCAACTTCCTCTAACCTGGTCCAAGGCATTTCCAAAAGAATACGAGTTTTAATCAGCTCATCTTATACTATTACCATAAGAAGTATAAACAAAAAGTTCAAATCGAAATCAAAATATAATAAACAAGCGAGGCAAAAGGATCCTTCATCAGAGAAATGTCATTTCGTTTGTGAACTGCCTTTGTACAACTAAGTCTTTACATATGGGCCGGCATTAGACAAGAGAAAAATGGCAAAGCGAGAAAAAAGCAAAAAAAAGAACGAAAAACGAAATTTATCCTAAACAATTATAGGAGAAGGACAACCAAAGCGAAGGTATCAGAGAAAAATCTAATACTCCAATTACGGCCTCGCTCATCGAAAGATCAATATTATATCTCAACAGAGGTAAAGTTTAACCTTCATCGCACTAGGCACAAAACATTATGCTCTTCTAGAATTGCCATTTGTAATTAGAGAAGGAATCACACAAATATTAATGAATGAGGTCATAGAACATGAATGCATGCAGGTTCTAAAAACTAAAATAGTGTTTGGTTTTGTCTTCTAGAGGTTATATGATACTCAAGTTTTAAAAGACAGAAAATCACTATTCACCAGAATGTCGATAGGGTGGTGCTGGACCTGATACTACTTGATTGTATCATCCATTTGACATAATCTATGTAGAATATAACCTTAACCAACTATCTAAGTATGTGTCCTAGATAAAATGGAAGGATACCTTTAAGAGGAATCCAGAACAGGATGAGGAAATTGTTGAATTCATGCATTCTCAACTCATTTAAGGTTATCTCCCTATGAACCAAAGTTTCTGCTTGAAACCACTTCTCTAAAACATTGAGCAGGATTATAATATGGTCTGGAGTTGCCTTAAGCTCTTAAGACCATCAGGACTATTTAGATGCAGAAATATCTTGATTTTTGTCTCACCGATCTGCCAATCATAGTCAGTTTGCTTGCAACACTTGCACACTTCTTGCTGAAGCAAACCAAAGCTATACTAGTATCATCCATTCATTTTAGAACCCTCCATTAATACAAAAGGTTTCTTACATACATGCCACTCAAAACCTTTAATTTTAAACATGTGCTATATATTCAGACTACCATAGCCACTCAAACCATCAAATTTTTGGACATATGCAGTTTCTTTAGAGGAGGTTCATTTCAAACTATACACAATTTAAACCAAGGATTTAAGTGCACATCGGCACAAGCCGTATTTACCATGCCGTATCGTGCCAACAAAATATCGGCGCGATACAGCACTTGTGCCGATGGCATAACTCAAAACTCTTTTTTTTTTTTTAAGTTAGTAAGTAATTTTCTTAAAAAAGCTTAAAAGATCTGATAAAGATACATAATAAACAATTAGAATATTTTGTTGGTAAAGAAAATAAATATTTCATGCTATTATATGTCGACACACATGTATTTTTTATAATCGACACACATCAGCACGATCCGGCATGCACCGTATCGTACTGTGCCGGCAAGTTTTTGGCATGATTCTGTATCACGGAACTTAAATCCTTGATTTAAACTGCCAAAAGAAAGAATTTGGTGTTAAATTGAACTCATCCCAATTATAGCTACTAATTACTAGGTGTCGGTGCATTCATCAACATCAATGCTCAATAGATTTAACACTTTCTGTAGGAATCTATCAGAACACTTCGTGGGATTCAACTTCAATGCCGTTCATGTGCAATGGCGAAGATTTATGTGGCATTAATGATCTCATGAAGATCGAATGAATCACTAAGATTGGACATTTTAAACAGGACCAAGCACTACAGATAGGAAGAATCAACATTGGCTCATCTCTCTTTCTATAGTTACTTCTTTTTCTTTTTTTGCACTAAAAGAACACAGATAATGCTACAACTCCTTTCTGATACAAACCTAATCAAACTAAGCTACATTTAAACATTTTTTAACCACCAAAAGAGACAGCACCGGGCCTGATTTCCACAAATCTATGTCCTTAATTCAAAACTCATGAACAAGTAACAGTTTATTTAGTCCATTAAGTGTAGAATATGGCGCAACATCATGATCATAAATCAGGAAAAAAAAAAAAAAAAAAAAAATCTAACAAAAACCTTAGAAATCGAAAAAGAAAAGGATTAATTTAAATCAATTTGATAATTCAATGAACAACAAGTATGAATACGAATCCCAAATCACAAATTGGTGAGAAAAAAGAGCGAGATCAAAGGAAATGGTACTCAAAACAGAGAGAAGCTAAATTATCGATTCCAACAGTGAGAGAAGCGTCATACTTGTAGAGAGCGAAAGCCCTCTGAATCACGTAGATCGCGTGGTTGTACTTGGTCTGAAGCCTCCGATCAGTGCTCTCCCTTATAGCTCGGTCGATCTCCATTCCCCTCTTCCCCTCCCCTCTGTCGGAGACCAACAGAGAAGGAGAGAGAGGAAGAGGAGAGGGGAAGGAGAGAGATATCGGAGACCAACAAGAGAGAGAGAGAGGAGAGAGGAGAGAGGGGCGAGGAGGGAGAGAGAGAGAGAGAGAGAGAGAGAGAGAGAGAGAGAGAGAGAGGAGAGAGGAGGAGGAAGAGAGGAGGAGAGGGGAGAGAGAGGGATTGAGAAGAGAGGAGGAGGGGAGGGGAGGAGAGAGAGAGAGAGAGAGAGAGAGAGAGAGAGAGGGGGAGAGAGGTGGAGGAGAGGGGAAGGAGAGCGAGGGATTGGGTCGGAGAGAGAACGGCGTGCACGTTGGGGGTTTAGGGAAAGAGAAAAGAAGAGAAAGAAATAGGTCCACCACAAAATAAATAAATAAATAATATATATAAATATATATATATATATATATATATAGATAGAGAGAGAGAGAGAGAGAGAGAGAGAGAGAGAAAAGTATAGATATATAGTAAAGTTTATATATTTTTAAAAATACAAAATAATCCATGTTTATAAATTTTTTATTATTTAATTTGTATTGATATTTATGTTTTTTATTTTATCTTTTTTTTCTTTAGTTAATTTTACAAAAACATTAATTTTAATACAAATTTAATAATAAAAAATTTATAAATATGAGTAAATTTATATTTTTAAAATTATATATATATATATATATATATATATATATATATATATATATATATATATATATATCAATACACAAATACATTAAAGGACGAAGAAAAAACGATTTCTCCAGCCTCTCCTTGATTTCGGATTGAGTTTTTTCTTTTTTTTCTCTCTCTCTCTCTCACAGCCCCTAAGAGCGCCGCCCCTTCCCTCCCTCCTACTGCCACAGCTTGAGGCCTCTCTTTCCCTCACCGAACCCTAGCTACGATCGCGTAGGGTTCGTACTCTCTCCGCCTAAGAGGGCCCCCCTCCACTCCTACCACCACAGAGGCGTGAGGCCTCCTCCTATGTGCGCTGGCCTTGAGGGCCCTCTCTCTCTCTCTCTCTCTCTCTCTCTCTCTTTCTAAACCCTACATTCGTGAAGGGTTTGTACTCTCTTCACCGTGCGATCTCCGTGGATTCTGCGAGCCCTCCATCGATCTGTCATGATCTGCGCCACCCCCGTCTCATGCTACCGATCTCGCGATCCCACGGATGTCGATGTCCATCTTTTCAAATCCCGCAAAGTAAAATATCACTGGAGATCCTGTTCTGTTTCCAGCACAAGCTGTTTTCCATCCTCATTTTCTAATCTCTATAAACCCTATCAATCCCATTCTTTTTGCAGAGAAGAAGAAAAAAAGACGAATGGAGAGAGCCGAGGCGAGTCAACTCGGCGGCGCTCTTCACGGCCTTCGCCCAAACATTTCTCCTCGGCGATCGAGACCACCAACACCCCTGCTGTAAACCAAACCCTAAATCCTTCAATTTATTTCTTTATTTCTCTCCCATTTTTTACAATTTAATACCCATCTTTTTCACTTTTTTTGGGTTATTCACCCCCGTTATTTTTTTTGAATATTTTATATGGAGTTGTAAGGGATTGGAGGGATTGTCTTTGCTTATTTTTTGGTGTGATCTGTGCAGAGTGCCTTCTCTACGCCTATTTATTACTTCTTTTTGTTGTTTGACATGTTTTTGGCATGATTTTCTTACTTGCTTCCCTCCCCCTCCCTAATTAATTTTTTCTTTCTATTTTTGCTCCTTTTGTTGTTGCAATGGTTTAAGGCAATGATGATGTCAACAACTCCCCGATATTACCTTCCATGCTAAATTTGTGTGTGGTGGCATGGCAGGCTGAATGGCCCCAGGCAATCCCTGCAACCTATTCATATTATAGGTAAAAACTGATCCACGCAATGTGGCATGACAGGCTAAATGGCCCCCGGACAATCCCTGCAACCTAAAAAATTTTTGGAAAGAATTGATCCATCCAATCTCTACCATTACTCTAAGTGGTGGACAAATCTGATGTGACGCCCCCAATAGTCCCACATCGGATGTGGATGGAATTGTGAGTCGACAATATGAAACTTGGACACTAGTAATAATAACTGGGCAAGCATTTTGGGCTGTGGTTTGAGCCCAACGAGTTATTATTGCTAGTGGGCTGGGTCGTTACATTTGGCATCGGAGCCAATAACCAGCCGGAAGTGTGTGGCGAGTCTCGGCTGAGTCTGGGTCTAGATGACAAGCGAGACGAGTCTCACATCGCCTGGTGATCTTGGGTGCTGTGTGTGTGTTTGGACTGACGAGGACGTCAGGCCTAAACGGGGGGAGTTTGTGACGCCCCCAATTGTCCCACATCAGATGTGGATGAAATTGTCATTGGGTTTATATGAGACTTGGACTGGGCCGGATCGTTACATCTGAGCCCCACATGCCTCTTCGTTTTACTCTTTATATGTATTTATTTTTTTTTTTTTCTCCCAATTTTGCTCTTTTCTCTTTATTTTTTTTTTTGGAGTTGCGGTCTTGCTGTCCGTTTCTTCTACAACCTCATACTCTTTAGTACTTGCTACGAGGACCATCTATAGAAATGTGGCATATTCTGGTTGAGGTGGGAAATTATCATACTGTTTGTAAACTTTATAGTGGTTTGATCTATAATATTTGTACTGAAAACTTTGTTGCCAGCTAAATTCCTCTATTCGGTTCTAAATGGTTGTGCATGAACTTGGGCTGATGGTTTAGTATCGTCATACTGGTTATGATTTTTTGTTTTAAAATGAAATCGCTTTAAAGCTGTTATATTTGTTCTCTACTTAATGCCATACTTGTATCTATGTTTATTTTATTTAACTTAAAGCTATATTTTTTTCGTTCTTCCTTGCAGTCATGGTCAGAGTTGAACAAGTTTAGATAAATCGCGTTCTCGCATGTCGTGTCAAAATTCGCAGATCAATCATACATCAAATAGCTCAATTGATCCTGGAGAGCAAATATGGACCGGCTTTCCCTTGACGGAATTTGACAAAGATATGGACAATGAAAGCATAAATCCTGGAGAGCAGGTAGATTTTCAAATTGGTTTCCTTATTTCTTCTTATTTGGTCTTATGGTTATTTTTTGTTTGATCACCTCTTTGGGCATTTGCACTCTAATTATGAATTATTCGATATTTCTATGAGACAGATATTTGAGAAGACAATTTCTGGCATGTACCTTGGTGAAATTGTAAGAAGCCCTGTTTGGTGAATCTTTGAACCCCTTCCATGCTGTGGATTTTTCTGGATAGCAGTGCTTGTTGGATTTTTATCTCGGTGTATGGTTATCAAATTTCAGTCTGTGAGGACTCGATTTACATCTACACTTCGCAAGAAACGCAGCCGTATTTTTATTAGATTTTTTTGAGGTCGCTATAAAGGTGAATATTTTCGGTTTTTTGGACTGTTGCGCAAAATAGTAAATGCAGATTTTTGAGAGTGTGACTTTTGTGGCGTTCGGCTTGTGATTCAGTTTTCGCAGCGATTTCGGTGTTTCGCGGGAAAGTATAGGTTGGAACTCTTCATCATGATCGAGGTGAGCATTTTTTCCTTTTGGTCTCGGACAAAAATTATGCTCGGATTTGCTTCTACACTCGAGCGACGAGCTCGTTGATTTTGCCGAACTTGTTGGACAGCACTTCAGTTTTTTGTTTGCCGCCGCCGATCCGGGAGGAGTTTTTGAATGATTTTTATTACGTTGGAATCTTGAGAGGCCACCATTTTTATTTATAAAACAGACGATCTTGAATTAAGTAGGTCTTTTCTGGATTATTATCTCTTGAAGGGAAGTAGTAGGCCCAGCTTCATTGAACTTTGCTAGGCCTTGAGCCGGCCCAGTTAAAGCCAATTTCATTTAAACAACGATTAAGTGTTCCATTGATTTTAAATTTTAAATCTTAAATATTTAAATTTTTAATATTAAATTTTAAATTTTTAATATTTAAATTATAAATTTTAAGCTAGGAATTTCAAATTCAAAATTTTCATTTTAAATTTTAAATTTTAAATTTTATATTTATATTTTAAAACTTCAATTGAATATTTAAATTTAGATTTTAAATTTGATTTGTACGACGAACCGTCTTGGATTAAGTGGGCCGTCAAATAATTTTTTTGTCCTTAATTTTCAATTAAAAATTTTAATTTTAAAAATTTAAATATTTGAAATTTTATTTTCAGATTTAAAATTTAGAATTTTAGATAACAAATTTTAAATTTTAAAATTTATATTATAAAACTTAAATTCGAAACAAATTTTGCTCAGTTATATATTGAAGGCAAAGACTTTTTGCCGAGCACTCTATTTACTGTGTACTCTTAAGATGAGATAAATTTTTTGCCAAGTTCTCCTCCCGTTGTTTATTTTTTGTGCTTGCTTTTTCTTTTTATTTTTTAATAAGACAATGATAATGGCAAAAATCTCAAATACATTTACTTGTGGAACCAAAAAATAATATGCTCATTTACCTTCAAAATCATACAATACATGAATCGTGAATCTTTTAAAACCTTTTTTGATGATCGACTACTAAGGGCAAAGCCTTATTTGATCCTCCGATATTGAATAGGTGGAAGCAAGAAATGTTGCTTTTCTTCATGGCTTTGTGGGCCCGCATGGTCAGTAAGAAATGTTGCTTTTCTTCACGGCTTTGTGGGCCCGCATGGTCAGTGTTCTCTCTCTATCTTTCTTTTGCTTGGAGTATTGATTGTACACTATTTGGATAATCATAATTGAATGTAAGATTAATTTATTGTTAACAGGAGAAAACGTCTTAGGTAATTTTGTTGTACCTACCTCGCTTTGAGTGAACTTTTCACTATAAAATTTTTTATTTTTTGTTCACTTTTCATCTGTTGACATTGCAGGCTCACAGAAGATGAGGGGTCATCCAGCAGCAACAAATAATTAGCCTTTTTCTACTAACAATAAATAATTAGACCACTCTATGTATTAATTGTGCATCTCTTTTGGATTTAAAGTTGAAATGATGCTATTAGTTAATGAACAAATGATATATGTATTAATTGTACTTTTGTATTCCTTTTTTTTGATTTTATATCAAATTAATGAAGCTCATATGTTCTGACTTATAAAGTTAAAAATTTTATAATATATGAAATATTTATATTTTTATAAATAATTTATTATTTATTACTTATTAATTATTAATATTAATATTAATTTACTGTAAATTTATTCGTCCGCCGCGAAGCGCGAGTCTTTAACTAGTATATATAAAGCTCCAATAAAAATTTGGTGCTTCCAAAATTTTAATTAGATTTTTTTAAAATTATTTTCATCCATTAAAATATATTAATTTTTTTAATTACATACTAAATGCTAGGCCCATTATTATCCTAATTGTTATTTTCCAATAATTTAAATACTTTTTTTTAGAAAATATTATAAAAATTCTGAGTTCAAATTTTATTAATTTTTTTTTCTTATTAAACTCATTGGAACATGTAATCCATATAAATATATGAATCCTGAGTCTTTAACCTACGAGGCGTCGCCTTCTCGCTGATTTCGCGTTGTGCTTCCTTTTGGGGTTACAGGTAGGGGTGTCAACGAGCCGAACACGAGTGAGCTGGGGTCGGCTTGTGTTCGGCTCGTTTAATAAACGACCCGAACACGAGCTGGCTCATTTAAATATCGAGCTGAAAAATTCGGCTCGTTTATTAACAAGCCGAAAACGAGCTGGCTTGCGAACAACAAGTTTGATTTTCATTCCTACTATTAGATGTAAAGTTGAAAGAAAATTAAAAAATTAAAATTTTAATCTAATAATTAAAATTTACAAAAAATTGATAATCCAAAATCTAAATAGTAATATATATATATATATATATATATATATATATATATATATATATATATATATATATATATATATATATATATATATATATATAATTGCATGTGTACCCCTGAAATCTGAAGAAATATCTGATTTACCCCTCTTATTTTTTTCTTTCCAATATACACTTCATACGTTCCACCGTTATTAAAAATATCCCTACCGTTTCTCTTTGTTAAGTTAACTAGGGTTAAACTAGAGTTAAATAATAATCGGAGTTGAAAACTATCAGATATACCTATTTTGCCCGGGTTTAGGATTTAGGGTTTAGGGTTTTAGGGTTAAGGATTTTTTAGGGTTTTAGGGTTTAGGGTTTTAGGGTTTAGGGTTTAGGGTTTTTTAGGGTTTTAGGGTTTAGGGTTTAGGGTTTTTTAGGGTTTTAGGGTTTAGGGTTTAGGGTTTTAGGGTTTAGGGTTTAGGGTTTTTTAGGGTTTTAGGGTTTTAGGGTTTAGGGTTTAGGGTTTAGGGTTTAGGGTATATTTGAAAGGGCAAATGGTAATTTCACACAGATAACGGCAGTTCTAAACGGTACACTAACAGAGTTTAACTTCAGGGGTATTTTGGAAAGAAGTTGGAGCGTAAGAAAGATAGTTTTAATATTAGCTTTCTAAGAGAGGTAAATATGAAAACAGGAAAATTTTTAGGGGTATATAGGAAATTGCCCCATATATATATATATATATATATATATATATATATATATATATATATAGAGAGAGAGAGAGAGAGAGAGAGAGAGAGAGAGAGAGAGTCCGGTTACTATACTATTAATAGTACCAAGTCTTTGATACTATCAAGTTTTCTACCCTTAGATCAATCCCTTTGATTATTTTCATCCGTTAGATTTTACTATTTTTCCAATCACCTATTAAATATAAGGGCCCCACCATCATCTCAACCACACATCTTTTAATTCAAGGGTTAAAAACTTAATAGTACCAATGACTTGATAATGTTAATAGTATTCCAGCCTAGCTATATATATATATATATATATATATATATATATATATATATATATATATATATATATATATATATATATATATATATATATATATTACAATAATTATTTTGCTAATAAGCTTACCAAATAAATTCTTACTTTGTTATTTTAGCAAATGGTCTCTATAAATTCTCTAAGCACAAAAACACACACAATTTTTATTATGTGTGACCACATAGGTTCAATTCTATCTGGTTGTGAGATGTGACGCTAAACTCTTGTAGAGTCACCATCGGAACTCCTTTCGATGGACCAAAGTATTTTTGACTTTACCAATTGAGTGTGATTAACTATCTTAATCATTTATGTGGGTCCCATAATCCACGAGTGACAACTAGCAGTATGTCGTGGCAATCCAATTAGAATGAATAATAGACTAAACCTCTAGGTGTAGTTACCGTATGATTAAATCCTTCTATCACTTGTCCTAATTGAGCCGAGGTTATGGCTAAGTCGTCAAACCCCATTACTCAATTATATATCCTATTTGATCACTAACTGATATACGAAAACTCCTTTTTATTAAATCACACTGCCTTGGCCAAAGACTTTTATATCTTAAAGAACATATAGCATAGGATAATTATCTCTCTTCCGAGGGTGATAGATTCCATCTTGACACACACCTATCTTTACGCATGACCCACTGTAGCCAACATATGTTGACTTTAATCTATGATTAGGGTATAAAGTATTTGCACAGTCAAACTACAGTAACCCATACGTAAAATAACCGTGGTGCCTCAGGTCAAAGAATCACTCACACCACTACAGTATGGAACAATTCACTAACGAGTGAATAGACATTCATGTGATTGTTCATGATTGGTCACGCTCAGTGAAAATATTCTCCAACATTCACCTGTATACTTGCTCTAGTGTCACCACATTAATGACTTAAGACTCGTCATCCCATAAGGAAAGCACAATATACACTGACCTAACCGGATTTATCACCGCCCTCATGATAATCCTATGATCAGGAACATTTAATAATTAATTACAAAAGAATGCATGCCTCAAATTCCTAACATTTTAGAAATATGATTTTTTTACCATTAAATCTAAGGACGATATATATATATATGTATGTATATATATATGTATGTATATATATATGTATGTATATATATATATATATATATATGTATATATATATGTATGTATATATATATATATATGTATGTATATATATATGTATGTACATACATATATATATACATACATATATATATATACATATATATATATATATATATATATATATATATATATATATATATATATATATATATATATATATATATATATATATATATATATATGTGAATATATATCAATTTATTAATTTAATGAAAGATACAAAGACATTAATCCTATAGTTGTGTCACCGATTGGCTTCTAGGGCATATAACTAACAACGAGATTGTCGGGCCACTTTTTCTTCGATGGTTCGGATATTTATACACTTCCCGAATTACGTTATTAGTTGTCGATTTGAAATATCAACTTAATTTGGGGGAAGTTATCGAATATTTAGCAACTACTTCATTTTGAGTCAAATATCCCTCAAATAGTATAGTCCGTAATTTTCGGCCAAATTCATTGTCACGCTTCGGCGTCAAAACTGCAATCCGGGCCCGCCAACAGATCCGCCGCCCATACGGGAAGCCCCGTATAGATGAAGCGACCAACCTGCAAAAGATAAAACTAACTACTAAACAGGTATCAAAGCGGAAAGTAAACTGCTAAAATAAAATAAATACAACTCTAAAAGTACATGTCAGATCCTCACAATACATAGATCTCTCCAAAATAAACTCTCAATTATAATAAAAGTACAAAATACAGGATCCTCTGACAGTATAACAAAGATCACCAAAAATGGAGTACATCTACTCTCTCTTCAGGACAGGCAGGGATCTAGCTCGCGACTTCCTTACCTCGGTTAGATGATGCAGCAGCGGGGGTAGCAGGAATAGGAGAAGAAGTCCCTGGAGATGGTCATCAACGGAGGGTGTGAGAACTACAACCAACAGTAGTTCTCAGTGGATACCGTCACCAAGACCAACGGTCTGCCCACTAAGTCTACTAGAGGCATAAGATAACAAATGTGGTATACTAAAAGTGAAAAGCAGGAAATAAATCTACTACTACCATGCCTCTAACAATGTTTAATGGGTGGTACAGATAAAAAAGATGCATCTACTGAGACCCAATCACACTGACTGCCATATAGGGTCCTGTCACGCCCCGAGTCCGCCAATTTGTACGGTTCGGGCACGCTAACAGACCCGCCAATCGGGTAAAACCTTTTTCTACCCGAAAGGAACGGTAACATCCATAATAACACAACAAGTGTATGCGGAAGCTCAATATCAGAGTACTAAAAATCACTATAAATTTAAAACTTTCATTCAATAACTAATGCGGAAATGAAAGCGTACAGGAGTGAACCATAAATTAAACTTATTACACTTTACAATTCTGAACTTGCAAATAAATTATTACATTTCCTTTACATAATTCCTCACCATACAAGGTTCACTCAAGAAATATAAAAATGGTACCTCTGCTAGACCCTCTAGGTCTCTATGCTGCTGGGCTCTTGCCCCTGTCGTATGCCTCGCTGTCGTCTACATCGGATCTGTCTCGACCGCTGCATCCATTCCCGAACCTGTGGGGGGGGGGTCACCCAAGGGGTGTGAGAACTTACGAGCGAGTTCCCAGTGGGTTCAACCACCGAGAGAGAGTGTCCTACACCACTTGGTCCAATGGAAGCAATAATAATAGTGTGCTAGGAAACTAAAATCCTCAACATCAATATGCAGCTATGCAATAATATATCACTACACTATCTGTGTACAACCATCGACCCAGCACTACTCTGTCTAGCCACACTAGGCTGCTAAGCACCAACTCGGCCACTATGCCGCTGTATACTGGGTTCAACTAACCCGGCCACCCTGGCCACTCTATTTTTCTTTATTCTTTAGATTCTGGTGCTTTAGTTCAAGTTAACCCTTGGAAATTCTTATCCAACGGGCCCGAGCCCGGTAGTCATGCTACCATAAGATAAGATTTCTAAGGTTGCCGATAACACTCGCAAGTGTTACCCCGTCCTGCCGGGGGGACTTGTCATACGGGACACTGCCCGATAGGGTCACTGCCCAACTCTGACAAGAGTACTCTATCTACCAGTCATACGGGTCGCTGCCCGGGAGAGGGACCCTGTCCAACTCCTGACCGTTGTACGTTCACCCCCGGAGGTACGCCCGTTTTATCTTTAATTTTTCTTTCTTTTCTTTTTTTTTTTCTTTCTCTTTTATTTTAGTTCTTAGCCTCTTTGCTTTTGAACACTTGCTTTCCTTTCTTATTCGAGCTTATAGCTCCCATCTTGCCACTGGCAATTCACTTTCTCTTTTCTTCGAGCATTTAGCTCCTTGCTTTCACTTTTAGCCCTTCGAAAGTACCTCGTCCGACGGGTCACTGCCCAGGGAGTCCTGCTCCACTTGACGAGTCTCAAATTCGAAGGCGTCATTAATATCCTCTTTTATTCTCTTTATCTTAAGCAATTTGCTTGTCTTGCTTATTAACCAATTTTTAGCTCTATCTTGAGCAATTTGATTGTCTTGCTTATTAATCACTTTTTCATCTCTTACCCAGGTCTTGCCACAAGGTAACTAGAGAGTTTCATGGACTCATAAACATTTCTCTTTTATCTCTTTAACTCAAATTGAAGTTAAAGTTATTATCCATTTGCCCAGACACCCTATGACCTTCTAGGGTTATATTTTGATCAGCTTATTAACCTTGGGATCTTATCCCACTTTCCTGATTCCTCATTGAATCCTAGAGTTAACTTAACTCTATTTTCCTGTTCCACTATTAACTTAGAGTTACACTGACTCTAATTCCATGTTCCGCTGTTATTTTAGAATTACATTGACTCTGCTTTTCTGTTTTCCCTTTCATATCTCCACACTTGATCCACCCTTTCCATCCTCCTGATTCCTTACTGAATCCTAGAGTCAACTTGACTCTATTTTTCCTGTCTGTGAGTTTAAACTCTTCTAGCTCAACTTAGGTTCCCTTTACCTAAGTCCCATGTCATACCTGTCCTAGAGTTCCATGACTCTATGCTGACCTCTAGCTCACCTTAGGTTTCCTTTACCTAAGTTCCATGTCATACTCATCCTAGAGTTCCTTGACTCTATGTTGAACACTAGTTCTCCTTAGGTTCTCTTTACCTAAGTTCCGTGTCATATACACCCTAGAGTTTTCTGACTCTATGTTGATCACTCTATCCAGTGTCCTTAGGTTATCACCTAAGACCATGCCACTCATCCTTCCTAGGATAACTCCTAAGTTGATGTCACTCGTCAAACCCCTAAACTAGGTTTTCTCCTAGTCTTACTACCAACAAGTTCTGTTCCCTTATATCACATGATTCCTAGGGTTGTACCCTAACATGATCACAGTCATCAAGTAATTACTCATTTCTACGCATGCAATTATTTTCATATCCATCATAAAATAATATTTATTCTCTAAGTCCTTTTTGCACATGAAAATGAATTATCTCCTTTTGGCAACTGACAGTTGCATTTATCATCTGTGTCCATCTACACATACAAATTTATCCCCTATTGTGGATAAATCATAAATATCACTTTTCCTCTAAATTTCTCTACACATGCACATATATCATCTGTTATTGGCAACCAACAGTTGCTCTTTTCATCTGTGTTCCTCTAAACATGCAATCTTATTCATAATTACCTAACGCCTCTAACAGGCTACTATCATGCTTCGAATCGAAAAGCAAAGGAGCAAGGGGAGAGGTCACCCAATTTCGGCAGAATTCCCCACCTTGTAGTGTACCCAATTGCTTGTAGACACTTGCAATTGGTCTCCGTGCGATTCTTCTTGTTTCCTCGAGCTTGCACGCATAACGGTGCGCATTCCTCGAGTCCGCACGCAAAACGGTGCACGTCCTCCAAACCTGCACGCAAAAAGGTGCACGTTAATAAAATTCGCACGCAAAACGGTGCACGTCATTTCAGCCTGCACGCAAAACGGTGCACGTGAACTCAATCTGCACGCAAAACGGTGCACTTACCTCAAATCTGCACGCAAAACGGTGCATGCTTTACTGTAGGGTTGCACGCAAAATGGTGCACGTTTTTCTAGCCCTGCACGAAAAATGATGTATAATATTATAAACTGCACGCAAAACGGTGCGCGATAAAATGATCTGCACGCAAAACGGTGCAAGTTTAACTGTAAGGTTGCACGCAAAACGGTGCATATTTTTCTATCTCTGTACGAAAAATGATGTATAATATTATAAACTGCATGTAAAATCGTGCACAATAACTCAATCTGTGCGTAAAACGGGGCACGTACCTCGGATTGGCACGCAAAACGAGGCGCGCCAAAATTGTCCCCGACAGTCCGTGCAGCAACGGTACAGTAGAACTCAATCCTTAACACGCAAAACGGCACGGGGTCAAATCCAAAATTCAAAAGGAAACCTCAAAACTGTGCCAAAAATACCGTAAAAATAACACGTGGGACTTATCTCGACAATACCGCGCCGCCTATCCAATTTTTGGAACACTTCGCGCGCTTTACGAGGTCGCCGACGTGTCGCTCCAACCCACGAGATTCCCTCTCCCTCTCTCTCTCTCTCTCTCTCTCTAGTGCTCGGGTGTAGAAGAGAATGAGAAAAGGAAAAGCTACGCGGGGAGAAGAAAGAAAGAAGAAGAAAAAAAGAAAAAGAAGTTTTGTGGACCCGGTCCACAAAGTCCCTCCAATAGAGAACCACCATGTGGCGGTCAATTTTCAAAATTTGAAATTCAAAAGCCCCGCCTCCTGCGCTAGGCGCTACGCCCGCGCGCCACATGGGCGCAGGCTGCTGCGACTGCTGCCACGTGGCGCCCCACGCGCGATCATATTTTATCCGTTTTCGCCCCGTTTTCTGTCCATTTTTCGTCCGTTTGCGCCCAAATTTGACAGGCGACTTCGTTTAGCTTAATTTATCACAGAAAAATTTAAATTTTCAGTTTGGGCCATTTCTGGGCCACCAAAAGCCTCGCTGTATCTAGAATCACTGGCGGACCCCGTTCTCGCAATCCGGATATCCTATCAACCCGAAATTTTTACTGTGACCTTAAAACATAATTACGAAGCTCCCCAAATTTTCTCAGAATTTTTCGACACTGTTGGCAGAGCCCGTTTTCACTATCGGGTATCCGATCAATGCGAAACTTTTTCTGTGGTCTTAAAACATATTTACGGGGCTCCCGTAATTTTCTCGAAATTTTCCGACACTGTGAATTTTCTACTAAAAATCTGGGCCCCCTTTCTCAAATAAATTTTTAGATCTCTCCATTTTAACCCGATTTGGGCCCAACACGCTTCCAAATATTCTTTACTTCCTTAACTTTCATAACAATAGTATTTTATACTATTTTTATTTGCACTTATTTATGTGCCAAAAATTCGGTACATTACATTCTACCCCCCTTAAAATAAGTTTCGTCCTCGAAACTTGAATCACATCTCGACTCCTACTTGATCGAGAGGGAGGAAATCTTGTCCTCACTACTGGGCTCACTATATATATCGTGACCGGGCATCCTATTACCTGCTCGCCGAAACCACACGAGCAACTCACTCTTGAATCCCTATCTCAATCCAGGAAAAACCTCAGACCTGGTGTCTGGCCACTTTCACCAAGTAGGTGAAAGACACAGCTGAGAACTTGCTATCTCATTTGCCACGAATAACCCAGTTTTTATTGGCGAAATTTTCAATTCTTTTCACTATGAGGCTGCATCTGCAGCCAATTTATTTACCGCATATTCCGGTCGCTCCGCTGCCTAATGTGGAGTGCAAAGGCCAATCCACAAGTCCTCAACTATCACACACGTTACTAGCGCTCTGAGTCTACGGGTATGAGCTAACCCGACATCTCGGACTACTAATAAGTCCACAGACCACGGTCCAATAGGGGCCTATAGCCCAAATACTAGCCTAACACTGTGCAACGGCTCTCTCTCTAGCCCACAGATCCAAACGTCATACGGGTAGATCCACACTTAGGATTACTACCCCAACACTCCACTAGGAGCTACAGTACCTCAATCATCACTAGCACTACGGCCTGGTCACATCACTCTCAGTGTACTAACAGCCTCAAGGCTCACACGTGGCATTCCACGTCCCCGGGTCATCGCTCGGACTACCGTCCCGACCAAATCTCTATCATGCCCCGCCATCAGCTCTCGGGCCGCTGTCTCTCACAGCTGACTGCGCCTGCCCACTGGGCTACAGGCCCACAGTCTACCAATATGGTCCAGGCACGGATCGTCCTAATGCGAACCCGCATATCGTCGCCACGCGACCACTATGCTCACTGAGCAAGATCAACTAACAAGTCGTCAATCCCCGACCCAAACTCTCTATATCAACTCTGGCCACACTGGTCAAAGGCTAATACGCCACCTAATCAGCTCTCTCTGGCTAAATGATACTTGTGCTCCTTGAGCACCCAAACAGTTGGGCGTCCTACGCCCCCTCACGCTAACTTGCGTAATCCAAATTTTAAGCAACTTGCTTAAACACGCGCATGACTCCTGTACACCTCTCCCAACTGGGTTGAGGCACCACAACGATCATTCACCAACTCTGGTGATTAACACGCAAACCCAGTGGTGGCAATCATTGCCATTATGCTGATCCGTCGGATCGGCGCCACAAAACTCTCGCTCTCTTGCGAGGTTTTCGAATCTCGAAACCTGTCCCGGGTCTTACCAACCCCACAATGCGGCAATTTAGCCACAATGATAGGCCACACGGTCACTACCGTTATCAGGGCGAACTTTCGCCACAAGGCCCACAAGTCTTTCTTGTCCTAACCTTTAGGACATAGCAACATAGCTCTCGCAACAAAGCGATCACCAGCGTTTCACGAGTCGGTCTCTCACTGGACCTCATCAACTATACTTTGCCAGCATCCAGCTGACACGAGCGTAAAACACCCTATGCTGAAGGTGTTGGCTGCGCCGACAAAAGTTCGGCGGCCACTGCCATTTCTTTACTGTCGCCCCCTAAATGCGGCGACGCCGTACACTTATGCGTCATTTATGCAGCCTCAACATGCTGCGCTATCAGCCGCCGGAGCCTATCGATCTGCTCCAACTGTCACATTGACGCCACCCTTAGGCGTCGGAGTCTGCCTCCCTGCCGGCGAAAAATTTTCGCCTATCGGCAAGAAGATTCCGTATGCTACTGGACCACACTAATAAGTGTGTTCACCTGCTATCGCAGCTCGTGTACCTCGTTTGACCCCGAGCCCTCACGAGACTAGAGTCAAAACAGGTGCGTCTCCCTATGTGGTGTCATTGCTAATATGCACACCACAACGAAACAACCAGCCCAAACTTAGCCGTTTGAGCAACGCGCAGTCTATATACCGACAAAAAGGCTCGTCGACCCAATCATGCGAAAGTATAAGAGGGTACTCCTTTTCATCTCCAACATTACATTGTCGGCCGCCAACGTAATATCCGAAGAATGAAAGTTCGTCACCCTCGATCAGTCCCAACATCCTTTTTGGGAACAACAATAACCAATCAAATACTTTCGCCCAACAATCCACACACTCTCTCGTGCTAATCCCTAGGGTCTCCCTAAGGTTCACTAACCACCTAGGACTATTCCTAGGCTCTGATACCACTCTAATCTGTCACGCCCCGAGTCCGCCAATTTGTACGGTTCGGGCACGCCAACAGACCCGCCAATCGGGTAAAACCTTTTTCTACCCGAAAGGAACGGTAACATCCATAATAACACAACAAGTGTATGCGGAAGCTCAATATCAGAGTACTAAAAATCACTATAAATTTAAAACTTTCATTCAATAACTAATGCGGAAATGAAAGCGTACAGGAGTGAACCATAAATTAAACTTATTACACTTTACAATTCTGAACTTGCAAATAAATTATTACATTTCCTTTACATAATTCCTCACCATACAAGGTTCACTCAAGAAATATAAAAATGGTACCTCTGCTAGACCCTCTAGGTCTCTATGCTGCTGGGCTCTTGCCCCTGTCGTATGCCTCGCTGTCGTCTGCATCGGATCTGTCTCGACCGCTGCATCCATTCCCGAACCTGTGGGGGGGGGGTCACCCAAGGGGTGTGAGAACTTACGAGCGAGTTCCCAGTGGGTTCAACCACCGAGAGAGAGTGTCCTACACCACTTGGTCCAATGGAAGCAATAATAATAGTGTGCTAGGAAACTAAAATCCTCAACATCAATATGCAGCTATGCAATAATATATCACTACACTATCTGTGTACAACCATCGACCCAGCACTACTCTGTCTAGCCACACTAGGCTGCTAAGCACCAACTCGGCCACTATGCCGCTGTATACTGGATTCAACTAACCCGGCCACCCTGGCCACTCTATTTTTCTTTATTCTTTAGATTCTGGTGCTTTAGTTCAAGTTAACCCTTGGAAATTCTTATCCAACGGGCCCGAGCCCGGTAGTCATGCTACCATAAGATAAGATTTCTAAGGTTGCCGATAACACTCGCAAGTGTTACCCCGTCCTGCCGGGGGGACTTGTCATACGGGACACTGCCCGATAGGGTCACTACCCAACTCTGACAAGAGTACTCTATCTACCAGTCATACGGGTCGCTGCCCGGGAGAGGGACCCTGTCCAACTCCTGACCGTTGTACGTTCACCCCCGGAGGTACGCCCGTTTTATCTTTAATTTTTCTTTCTTTTCTTTTTTTTTTCTTTCTCTTTTATTTTAGTTCTTAGCCTCTTTGCTTTTGAACACTTGCTTTCCTTTCTTATTCGAGCTTATAGCTCCCATCTTGCCACTGGCAATTCACTTTCTCTTTTCTTCGAGCATTTAGCTCCTTGCTTTCACTTTTAGCCCTTCGAAAGTACCTCGTCCGACGGGTCACTGCCCAGGGAGTCCTGCTCCACTTGACGAGTCTCAAATTCGAAGGCGTCATTAATATCCTCTTTTATTCTCTTTATCTTAAGCAATTTGCTTGTCTTGCTTATTAACCAATTTTTAGCTCTATCTTGAGCAATTTGATTGTCTTGCTTATTAATCACTTTTTCATCTCTTACCCAGGGTCTTGCCACACAGGTAGCTAGAGAGTCACATGGACTCTTAAACATTTCTCTTTTATCTCTTTAACTCAAATTGAAGTTAAAGTTATTATCCATTTGCCCAGACACCCTATGACCTTCTAGGGTTATATTTTGATCAGCTTATTAACCTTGGGATCTTATCCCACTTTCCTGATTCCTCATTGAATCCTAGAGTTAACTTAACTCTATTTTCCTGTTCCACTATTAACTTAGAGTTACACTGACTCTAATTCCATGTTCCGCTGTCATTTTAGAATTACATTGACTCTGCTTTTCTGTTTTCCCTTTCATATCTCCACACTTGATCCACCCTTTCCATCCTCCTGATTCCTTACTGAGTCCTAGAGTCAACTTGACTCTATTTTTCCTGTCTGTGAGTTTAAACTCTTCTAGCTCAACTTAGGTTCCCTTTACCTAAGTCCCATGTCATACCTGTCCTAGAGTTCCATGACTCTATGCTGACCTCTAGCTCACCTTAGGTTTCCTTTACCTAAATTCCATGTCATACTCATCCTAGAGTTCCTTGACTCTATGTTGAACACTAGTTCTCCTTAGGTTCTCTTTACCTAAGTTCCGTGTCATATACACCCTAGAGTTTTCTGACTCTATGTTGATCACTCTATCCAGTGTCCTTAGGCTATCACCTAAGACCATGCCACTCATCCTTCCTAGGATAACTCCTAAGTTGATGTCACTCGTCAAACCCCTAAACTAGGTTTTCTCCTAGTTTTACTACCAACAAGTTCTGTTCCCTTATATCACATGATTCCTAGGGTTGTACCCTAACATGATCACAGTCATCAAGTAATTACTCATTTCTACGCATGCAATTATTTTCATATCCATCATAAAATAATATTTATTCTCTAAGTCCTTTTTGCACATGAAAATGAATTATCTCCTTTTGGCAACTGACAGTTGCATTTATCATCTGTGTCCATCTACACATACAAATTTATCCCCTATTGTGGATAAATCATAAATATCACTTTTCCTCTAAATTTCTCTACACATGCACATATATCATCTGTTATTGGCAACCAACAGTTGCTCTTTTCATCTGTGTTCCTCTAGACATGCAATCTTATTCATAATTACCTAACGCCTCTAACAGGCTACTATCATGCTTCGAATCGAAAAGCAAAGGAGCAAGGGGAGAGGTCACCCAATTTCGGCAGAATTCCCCACCTTGTAGTGTACCCAATTGCTTGTAGACACTTGCAATTGGTCTCCGTGCGATTCTTCTTGTTTCCTCGAGCTTGCACGCATAACGGTGCGCATTCCTCGAGTCCGCACGCAAAACGGTGCACGTCCTCCAAACCTGCACGCAAAACGGTGCACGTTAATAAAATTCGCACGCAAAACGGTGCACGTCATTTCAGCCTGCACGCAAAACGGTGCACGTGAACTCAATCTGCATGCAAAACGGTGCACTTACCTCAAATCTGCACGCAAAACGGTGCATGCTTTACTGTAGGGTCGCACGCAAAATGGTGCACGTTTTACTAGCCCTGCACGAAAAATGATGTATAAAATTATAAACTGCACACAAAACGGTGCGCGATAAAATGATCTGCACGCAAAACGGTGCAAGTTTAACTGTAAGGTTGCACGCAAAACGGTGCATATTTTTCTATCTCTGTACGAAAAATGATGTATGATATTATAAACTGCATGTAAAATCGTGCACAATAACTCAATCTGTGCGTAAAACGGGGCACGTACCTCGGATTGGCACGCAAAACGAGGCGCGCCAAAATTGTCCCCGACAGTCCGTGCAGCAACGGTACAGTAGAACTCAATCCTTAACACGCAAAACGGCACGGGGTCAAATCCAAAATTCAAAAGGAAACCTCAAAACTGTGCCAAAAATACCGTAAAAATAACACGTGGGACTTATCTCGACAATACCGCGCCGCCTATCCAATTTTTGGAACACTTCGCGCGCTTTACGAGGTCGCCGACGTGTCGCTCCAACCCACGAGATTCCCTCTCCCTCTCTCTCTCTCTCTCTCTAGTGCTCGGGTGTAGAAGAGAATGAGAAAAGGAAAAGCTACGCGGGGAGAAGAAAGAAAGAAGAAGAAAAAAAGAAAAAGAAGTTTTGTGGACCCGGTCCACAAAGTCCCTCCAATAGAGAACCACCATGTGGCGGTCAATTTTCAAAATTTGAAATTCAAAAGCCCCGCCTCCTGCGCTAGGCGCTACGCCCGCGCGCCACATGGGCGCAGGCTGCTGCGACTGCTGCCACGTGGCGCCCCACGCGCGATCATATTTTATCCGTTTTCGCCCCGTTTTCTGTCCGTTTCTCACCCGTTTGCGCCCAAATTTGACAGGCGACTTCGCTTTAGCTTAATTTATCACAGAAAAATTTAAATTTTCAGTTTGGGCCATTTCTGGGCCACCAAAAGCCTCGCTGTATCTAGAATCACTGGCGGACCCCGTTCTCGCAATCCGGATATCCTATCAACCCGAAATTTTTACTGTGACCTTAAAACATAATTACGAAGCTCCCCAAATTTTCTCAGAATTTTTCGACACTGTTGGCAGAGCCCGTTTTCACTATCGGGTATCCGATCAATGCGAAACTTTTTCTGTGGTCTTAAAACATATTTACGGGGCTCCCGTAATTTTCTCGAAATTTTCCGACACTGTGAATTTTCTACTAAAAATCTGGGCCCCCTTTCTCAAATAAATTTTTAGATCTCTCCATTTTAACCCGATTTGGGCCCAACACGCTTCCAAATATTCTTTACTTCCTTAACTTTCATAACAATAGTATTTTATACTATTTTTATTTGCACTTATTTATGTGCCAAAAATTCGGTACATTACAGGTCCAGTCAAACCTGCGCCTACCCTACAACCACATAGGAATTACGTAGGTGGTGCCACTCAGACTGCGTCGACAAGTTGTGAAAGATAAGTAATAGGCCTGGCTCCGGAGCGGCACTCGAGAGGAGCGACCCCAACAAGGAAAGCATCCGTGCATCTCTGTCGAGCTCAATATGGCTCATGCAGGCTAAATCCAAATCTACGATCAATCAGATCGACAAAGTCCGACTCACAACACTAACCCATCGGCTGGATGAACTCAACGGCCGGGATCGCCGTCAACCAAATGGCTCCTAAGATAGGACATCAAACTCAACATGCCAAAACT
Organism: Tillandsia fasciculata; assembly: GCA_029168755.2. Taxonomy (NCBI): domain Eukaryota; kingdom Viridiplantae; phylum Streptophyta; class Magnoliopsida; order Poales; family Bromeliaceae; genus Tillandsia; species Tillandsia fasciculata. The sequence goes on along the minus strand of CM054947.1, from coordinate 16,707,051 downwards.
CACTGGCTGGAGATACTCCACAGCCGACGACAACGAAGGGCTCGAAAACCCCGAAACACTAGTACCTACAACCCAAATCAAACAAGAACAAACTGTAGGCACAGCCTCTCGTTGTTCTCGACCCAAGAAAGAAAACAGACCTTAGAACCTAGATCGCTCGAACCCTCCCGGGCGAGGAAGTTTAGAGAAAAATATGATATTTATTACTGAAAACTGTTTTCACTCGAACCCTCTTGGGGTGAGGACCCAAAATAGTTTCTTTTTATAAAATTATCTTGATTTAAGAAAATCCATTTTAATGAATTTTAGTTCTTTTAGAGAAATCAGTTAGAAAATAAGTTTTATTCCCAAACCCCGAAGAGCTAATGCCTTCGCCCAATCAGACAAGAACAGACTCCAGCGACCCTTCGACATTTGGAAAGAAAATATTGGTTTACTGAAATCATGCATGTCCAAAAATATTCTGGGTTCAAGATCTTAAAATCAAAAGCGCACTACTGCCACGAACTCGGTGGCGACAAACCAAACGGAGAAACTCGACAACGCGGGACCACCGTTTACCCAAACTGTCACGCCCCGGGGTCAAAACTGCGCCCCGGGCCCGCCAACAGATCCGTCGCCCATACGGGAAGCCCCGTATAGACGTAGCGACTAACTTGCAAAGAAACATCTACACTAGCAGATATCAGAGCTGAAATAGAAAAAAACTGAAATGAAAGACATAAAATACAACTACATCTCTGAATAATACAGCTCAACCTCACCAAAATACAAAGTCTCTCGGAAAAGCAGAAAAAGAAAGGTACAACTCGATACCTCACTACAAAAGTCACTCGACGTAACACACTCCAAAGTAGTACAGGGGTACATCTACTCTCACTCTGAGGATGACAGGAAGGGATCTATCTCGCGACTCCCATACCTCGGTCTGAAGGAGCTGGATCAGCAACTGGAGCAGCAGGAACCGGAGCAGAAGTCCCTGGGGAAAAAGACACCACGACGGATGTGAGAACTACATCCCACAGTAGTTCTCAGTGGGTGCCGGCAACAAGCCCGACGGTCTGCCCACTAAGTCTACTAGAGGCATAAGGTAACATATGCAGTGCTATAAAGAAAAGCTGGAAAGGTAAAATCTACAGCTACTATGTCTCTATCTAGATGCTCAAGGAGTGGAACAGAAAGAACAGTATGCCACAACTAACACTCATCTCAGATCACCCAATCTAAACTGACTGCCACATTGGGTCCAGTCAAACTTGCGCCTACCAAAGGTTTTAAGTATCCATCGGCACGGGCCGTATCTACCGTGCCGTACCGTGCCAACAAGATACCGGCACGATACAGCTCCCGTGCCGATGACACAGTTCAAAACCCTTTTTTCTTAAAATTACTAAGTAATTTTCTTAATAAAGTTCAAAATATTTGATAAAGATACATAATAAGCAATTAAAAAATTTTGTTGCTAAAGAAATTAAATATTTCATGCCATTATGTGTCGGCACGCATGTATTTTTTGTGACCGGCACTCATCGGCACGGCTCGGCACGCACCGTGTCGTACCGTGCCGGCAAGTTTTCGGCACGACCCCGTGCCACGGCACTTAAATCCTTGCGCCTACCTACTGCCGTTACATCCCGGAGGACCGGACTTACGTAGGACGTCCGTGACTGCCAAAACTGGCTCAGCCAGAGGGACGGTGTCCGTGACTGCCAAAACTGGCTCAGCCAGAGGGACAACTGCATCGACAAGCCGCGATAGAAGTATCAGGCCCAACTCCGGAGTGGCACTCGAGGGGCGCGACCCCACCGAGCAAAGTATCCGCGCATCTCTGTCGAGCTCAAATGTGGCTCATGCAGGCTATGATCCAAATCCTCGATCAACAAGATCGGCTAACCAACAAATCACTGTCTCACTCACTGGCTGGAATCTACACAGCTGAGACTCACTGTCACTCTGACAGCTCCCAAGAACCCAGATCTACAATCACTATCACTCTTCCAAAGAAACCTGATCTACAGACTGCTATCAACTCCACTCGGTCCCCAGACACGAGTGTAAATGCATCCCACAACCACCCGACCTCCCTGCCCACAACCCGGGCGAGAAAAGCTAAGTCCAGAATGACAGGTATAATAAAGTGATGTGGGAATGTCTAGAGCAATAAAAGAAACCTAGCCTAAGTTAAAGTTTTCTACAGTCTGGCTGAACATGATACATATGACGGGGGTGCTAGGTCAAGTTCCAAGATTTCAATAATTAACATGTTGTAGGAAGCAATAAGATCACAAGATTCATCAACTGATATCAAGAGTAATAACATTAAGTTTCCACATGCTATTAAGTCCAATTACTAACATGCATGATCCTACAAACATAGAATTAGCAAGCAGTCCATAGATTTTGAAAGCAATGCCATCTACCTGAAAGTGCTAACTGTCCGGAATCGTAAAATTTTACAAAGTAAATTCATATATTGTATTTTATTAGAGAATATTTATCGTATTTTAACTCAAATTTAAATATATAATTATTGTCAATAATAATTATATAGTTTTAATTTTTATTTTATAAATTGTGAATTAAATTTAATTTTAGATATCAAATTTGAATTAAAAATTAAAATTTTTAATTATAGTTCATCAAAATTAAATTTTAAAATATGAATTAAATATGAATTTAAATTTTGATACTTTTAGTTTAAAACACAGGCTTAAATTTTGAATTTGTCAGAATTTGAAAAAGTATATATTTACTTTTTAGTTGTAATCGATAAAAACTTAATATAATAACTATATATTAGTAGATAGGATTGAGGTAATCTAAAAGTATTCATGTAAAAAGAAAAGATATAAATGATATAAAATTAGTTAATAAAAAAAATTATCCATTACATAAAAAAGAATTAAAAACTTGTTTCGCTATGTTATTTATTTTGAGTAAAAATTAAATATTAGTATATAGTATTGAGATAATTTAAAAATAATGATATGAAATGATATAGAATTTAGAACGAATATATATATATATATATATATATATATATATATATATATATATATATATTAATTATATTTATCTTAAAATTTTAGAATATAAATTTTTATTATAAAATAAAATATAATTTTCTTTTATTAAATAATAAAATATATTACTCTTTTAAATAAAAGGTTAGAAAAAAATAAATGTAAAATTTGTTTACTTAGGTTAAATGTATTAATAGTATATTTTTTATAGGGGCAATTTCCTACGTACCCCTAAAAATTTTTCTGTTTTCAGATTTACCCCTCTTAGAAGGCTAATATTAAAACTACCCTTCTTACGTTCCAATTTCTTTCCAAAATACCCCTGAAGTTAAACACTGCCGTTATCGGTGTGTAATTACTATTTTGCCCTTTCAAATATACCCTAAACCCTAAACCCTAAAACCCTAAACCCCTAAACCCTAAAACCCTTAACCTTAAACCCAAAAACCCTAAACCCTAAACCCTAAAATACTAAAAAACCCTAAACCCTAAACCCTAAAACCCTAAACCCTAAACCCTAGAACCCTAAAAAACCCTAAACCCTAAACCCTAAAACCCTAAACCCTAAACCCTAAAACCCTAAAAAATCCTAAACCCTAAACCCTAAACCCTAAACCGGGGCAAAATAGGTATATCTGATAGTTTTCAACTCCGATTATTATTTAACTCTAGTTTAACCCTAGTTAACTTAACAAAGGGAAACGGTAGGGGCATTTTTAATAACGGTGGAACGTATGAGGGGTATATTGGAAAGAAAAAAATAAGAGGGGTAAATCAGATATTTCTTTATATTTCAGGGGTACACAGACAATTATCCTTTTTTTATATTATTGAGAATTTCTTTTGTCCATTGCTATCTGTTTTTTTTTTCAAAAAAAAATAAAAAATATAACAATATTTATTTAAAAAAATATTAATTAACACCAACAATAAATGTATTTAAACTAACAATCAAATTATATTCTACTCATTATCTAATTTACAAAATTATAATAAAAATAGTTTTTTATTATTAAATTACATTATAATAAAAATAGTTCTTATTATTAAATTACGTGTGTGAGCTAATTAGAGTTAAGAAATTTTTAATTAAGACAGATGCAGGATATTGAATTTATTATATTTGTTAACTAATTAGAATATTTTCTGTTATTTAATCTTATCATTAAAATCTTTTTTATTAAAATATCAAGTTTAAATATCAAAGAAATATTTTTTTTATTCTGTCCATCAACTTATATCTACTTAAATTAAATAAAATAAATCTATATTTTAAAATTGTTATTAGTGTTATGAGTATATTTATTTATTAATTGATTATTTTCTAACTTTAATTTGTCTTCAAATAAGTTTTATATATTCCAATTTAGTTATACTATAAATATTTTTCATATATATTACTTAACATACAATTTTAAAAGTATAATTTTCCTTTTTTTTAATTCTTTCATTAACTAATTACGTTACTGATGTAAAACACCGAATTTAATCTTATACTTAAAATAATTTTTTTTTATTAAATAACACATTCGCTTTTATATAAAACACTGTTATTTAATTTTAACCTTAAAATAATATTTTTATTAAATATAAAATATTAAAATACTGAGATTAAATATTAAAAGAATATTTTTTTATTCTTTTGTTAACTAATTACGTTATTCATATAAAACACATTTTATTTTATACTTAAAATAAATTTTTTTTATTAAATACATGTTATTTAATCTTAATCTTAAAATAATATTTGTATTAAATATAAAATATTAAAATATCAAAGATTTTTTTTTTTTTTTTTTTTTTTTGTTAACTAATTAAGTTACTCATTTAAACACTATATTTAATTTTATACTTAAAATAACTTTTTTATTAAATACCACATCGACTTTTATACAAAATATTATTTAATCTTATCCTTATAATAATATTTTTATTAAATATAATTTTTTTTTTGGTTAAATACCGATATTAAATATAATAAGAATATTATTTTTTTATTAAAATATCAAAATTAGATATCACCTCCCATCCCGCCGGGCGGCGTGCCGCTCGTCGTCTTCCTCGCCACCACCAGTTTATGAGTTTATGATTTTGTAAATTTGTGTATTAATTCATAGTTTTTGCAGTCAACTCACTGTGATTACGGCCGAAGAATTAATGGAAGAATCGGCGGCACCAAAGAAAAGGCGCGCGGAGGCGGAGGCGGAGGCGGCAGATAGCATCAGCGCTCTCCCCGATCATCTTCTCCACGAAATCCTGGCCTTCCTGCCGACCCGCCTCGCCGTCAGCACCGCCCTCCTGTCCCGGCGGTGGCGGACTGTCTGGACGACGGCTCCCGACGTCTCCTTCACCGAGCTCTCCTGCTTCATGGGCTTCCCCCCCTCCTTCGTCGACTCCGTCTTCCTCCACCTTCGCGACTCTGCCATTCCTCTCCGCTCCTTCTCCCTCGTCGTGTCTGACGACGACGACGACGATGACGACTACGCCTACGCCGCCGCCGCCGCCGTCTTCTCCGACCCCGCCCAACTCCACTCGTGGATGATCCGCTGCGCCGCCAATTCCGCCCTGCAGCGCCTCACCATCCGTCTTCCCTTCGGCAGTTTCGCTCCTCCCAGTCTCTTCGACGTCCCTTCGGCAGTCTTCCACCTCCCCTCGCTGAAGGTGCTCCGACTCCGCCTCTCGGGGGCATCCTCGCGCATCGATTGGCCCGCCACTGCTTTCTTACCTTCTTTAGAGATGCTCGATCTCGCGAAAACGAATTTACGTCTCGTCGCCAGCGACGCCATCTCGAACAGCTGCCCGGCTCTCAAGTACTGGAAGATGTCGATCGAATCCGAAACTTCCGAACTCGTAGTAAATTGCCCGCTCCTCGAAGCTTTCGACATCCGGACCCCCTTCGGGCCGATGGGGGGCCTTAGTATCTGCGGGTGCAACATCAAGAGTTTGAGGGTGCGTCAGAGGCACACCGAATCCCGGCCGGCTTATCTGAAGCTGTCGGCGCCCGCACTCCAGACATTGGAGTGGCACGGCCTGCTGCCGCACTCCGCGACCGTCGACTCCCTTCCGGATTCCCTCGCCTCCTCTCTCACGTTGCATGCGGGCCAGGAGCTCCTTTATCTCGACCAGAACAGATTGCTGAATGGCGATCTTTCCCTGCTTAGATTCAATCGGTTGCTCCTGCCGTATTGCATGACAATCGAGGTATGGTTTTACTAATTAATTACATTTAAGCACAAGCCAAACTAAAGTTAAACTTTAAATTTCTGTTCTGTTGTGGAAAGTTATAGAGTGAGTTAACTCAGAATATTTGACAAATTTCATTCCATTGTAATGCTATTTCTAGTAAAAATTTATATATATAATTAAGTTTGTGAGATTCTTCGCTTCTATATATATCTGTTTGGACATTATTATTTGATGATCGTAAGATATAAATGTGACGAAAATGTCATAAAATTTAAATTCTACAGACTTGAAATTCTAGTACTAGATACTTGATTAAGTTTTATTATAGAAATTCTAAAGCACTCAGCAACTACGCAATAGAATTATTCTAGAAATAAAAAGACACTTCTAGTTCCACCTTCCATCTTATTTTCAATGATCAATTTTTTAATGGACAACCATGATATTATTTTTTTTTTCTTTTGAGAACTCAGTAGCAAAGAATAATTCTCATAAATTCTTTTGTATTTTTACGCTCAAAGTTTTTTTTATTCCTCTCCAGTCAGATAACTCATCATGTTGTAGCGATAGTCGTTAGTTTAAAAGAACTCTTATTTGTCTACTATTCAAAGAATATTTAATTCCACTTTAAAAGAATGCTATGGCATTATATTTGATAATAATTGATGATTGATTACTTCACAAGATTAAATAATGCTATAATGATGTATATACATTTTTTCTTTATCCTCTTATAAATATGCTAAATTAAATAATGCAGGAATTCGGTGTGGCAAGTTTTCATGGACGCGGTCAATTAGGTCCAATCGCTTGGGTGCACGAGAATCTCAAGCATTTGGAATTGTCTTGTTTTTTTGGAGGATTTGGTTCTTTGGGTATTGCCTTCCTGCTCAAAAAATTTTCTAAACTTGAGACATTGCATATTTCCTGTGTCAAGGAATGGCACTTATCTTATGTAAGTCAATCAAACTTATAGTTGAACTATATCTTTAGCTGAATGTTATGATCACTATTTTTATGTATGAGTAGCATATATTTGGATTTTAAGTTTTTGATTTGTTTAGATAGTGTAATAATTTGTTCTATTTATATATTTAAATTAAATTTTTTAGAAATATTATGAGAAATCAAAAGGGATAGGAAGTTGAATAGTAAATTCAAAATTTCTAAAGTCCAACTAATTATAAAATTTATGCATTCTCATATATGTTTTGACTTTTTTTTTTTTTTTTTTTTTTTTTTTTACAGTTCTATTCTCAGTCACACTTTCTTATGTATTTTACGATCAAAGGGTCATTTGGCCGAGGAGGATACTGGGATTCTCATAACTTGTCTCTCAAGCAGTTGGTTCAAGTAACAGTGCACGATTTTTCTGGAAAAAGATTTGAGTATGACTTCTTAGAGTTCTTACCTAGAGTGGCAACTTCATTAAGAATGATTACCATCTCTGCTGATATGGAGACTACTCACTATTCGTCTGATATGGAGACTACTCACTATTCGTCAGAAATAGTTTTAGAGAAGGTTAAGCAATTGCAGCAATCTTTCCCACACATTAAGATTTTGCTTCAATTGCATGAAAGATAATATTGTTGCTCTCAAACCATTGGCATGTTAACAAATAATTAATGATGATGATTAACTAGACATTCATTAGTTTGATATATTTTTTTTAAGCTACCTTTAGCTAATTTATTGTTGACAAAGGTGTTTTGTGAAAGTTAGTTTGAGTTTTGATAGCTTAAGGTGGGTTTTGAGTTTTGATAGCTTAAGGTGGGTTTGGTTTGGTGTTTGATTTGTAGGAAAAGAAAAATAGTTTGCCACACTCTTTTGGTTGGTTGAAAAAAAAATAAAAATAATTTTTTTGTTTTATTATATATATTATATATTATTTATATATTTATACATAATAATTATCATCTATTTATATATAGAGAGAAAGAGAAAGAGAGAGTGAAAAAGTTAGACCGGAATACTATCGGTAATAAAGAGATTTTATTGATACCAATTTGTTTTTGATGATAGAGTATTTTTTTGTTTTATTATATATATTATATATTATTTATATATTTATACATAATAATTATCATCTATTTATATATAGAGAGAAAGAGAAAGAGAGAGTGAATCTATTTATATATAGAGAGAAAGAGAAAGAGAGAGTGAAAAAGTTAGACGGGAATACTACCGGTAACAAAGAGATTTTATTGATACCAATTTGTTTTTGATGATAGAGTTTCTGAATTGATGATCGGCACCGTTGAACATAATCTAAACCACTAGAACTATTTAGAAATTAGATTTTAAATATTTTAAACTTCATTGACCTAATAATCAAAAAGTTGTAAAATTTATAATTTTAATGGTAAATATGAAACATGCTCGTTTAACGGTATAAAAAATTTAAATTAATTAAATTTTGGTTATAAAATTTTTCAAACTATTTAAAATGAGATCTATACTCTCGATATTAATTATAAAACTCTTATCATCACTTTCTGAATAATATTCATTTTCAGTCGTTTATGTTTGTGTCTACTTGATGCACAAAAAAAAAATCTAAAAATTATATTTAATGATTCCGATCATCATTTTGGCAGCTCCATCATCGAAAACAAATCGACAGTAACTGTGCGTTTGCTGCCGATTGTATTCCAATCCACATATATATATATATATATATATATATATATATATATATATATATATATATATATATATATAGAGAGAGAGAGAGAGAGAGAGAGAGAGAGAGAGAGAGAGAGAGAGAGAGAGAGAGAGAGAGATAGGCTGGAATACTATTAATAGTATTGGATTAAAAGATGTGTGGTTGAGATGATAGTGGTCCCTTGGCCTTAATAGGTATTTGGGGAAATAGTAAAATCTGACGGGTGAAAATGATCAAAGGGTTGATCTAAGGGTAGAAAACTTGATAGTACCAATAACTTGGTACTATTAATAGTATAGTAGACTCTCTCTCTCTCTCTCTCTCTCTCTCTCTCTCTCTCTCTCTCTCTCTCTCTCTATCTATATATATATATATATATATATATATATATATATATATATATATATATGGGTCCAGCTACTATACTCTTATGAGTAAAATCTTTTTGTACTCATAAGTTTTCATCCCTTGGATGAAAAAATATGCGTTTAGGATTATAGTATTCCCTATGATTTATATTATTTCCCCAACAACCTAGCAAACCCTAGGGGGGCCACTATCATCCTAACCGCACATTCCTTCATCCAAGGGTAAAAAAGTTATGAGTATAAAGGGGTTTATATTCATAAGAGTATATATATATATATATATATATATATATATATAGTGTGTGTGTGTGTGTGTGTGTGTGTGTGTGTGTTCAACTACCATGCTATCGATAACACCAAGCACTTGGTGCTACCAAATTTTTTGCCTTTATATTGATCTCTGGAATCATTTCTACCCCTTAAATCATACTATTATTTCAACCACCTACTAAATCTTAGGGGTCCACTATCATTATAACTGTACATCTTTTCATCCAAGTGTCAAAAACCAAATAGCACCAATGATTTTGTGCTATTAATAGCATAGTAGCATAGGTATATATATATATATAGGTAAATGATAAGTGTACACCCAATTTTGGGTGTACATCTTACACCCCACCCATTCTAGGGTGGAGTGAATTTTATCCATCAATTCGAAGTAATGGGTGGAGAAGCCCCCACCCGTGGATAGGTGGGGTGTAAAATCTACACCCAGTTTTAGGTGTAGAGGTAGCAGAACTCATATATATATATATATATATATATATATATATATATATATATATATATATATATATATATATATATATGAGCTAGACTCCTATACTTTCGAAAATGCGAAGACCTCCATACTTATAAGTTGTTTTCGATGATAGGACATGCGATTCAACGATCGGCTCCATTAGACATGATTTAAAATGTTGAACTATCTAAAAACCAAATTTTATAATTTTTTTATTTTATTTGCGCAGTGAACGAGCAGATTCAAAATAAACGACTGAAAATAAAAATATCATAAAAAATAGTGATAAAAAATTTAAATTTTAAATCAAAAGTATTGATCTTACTTTTGATGTTAAGTAGAATTTTTTATTAAAGTTTCACCTAATTTGGATTGTTATACACCGTTGAACTTACAAACGTGCCACATCAACTGTTAAAATAGTCATTTTTTAGACTCTTTGATCGCTTGGTAAATGATGTCGAAAAATTATGAAATTTAATTTCTAAATAATTCTAATAACGTAGATCATGTCTAACCCTCTTGATGTGAATGTGTCACGTGCCAAAGGATCAAGCGATTGGGCCGAGGAAGGATTTGCTTGGCCAAGTTCTTCTCTGGTAACTCTCGCAACCGTTCAGTTTAGAATAGCCGAAAACGAAATTTTGAGACAGAAAGAGGTTGGGTTCGACTTGGAGTAGTCGAACCGGATAAAAGAGATAATAAATGTACACGACAAATGAGCCGATTAGGAATTGTATTGCATAGAAAAAGAGAATATAAGAAGGAGAAAATAGATAGAAATTACAAATAATCTATTCAGAAAAGCGGTAAAGGAAAACGGTAAAGGGAAAGTTAGCCTCCTCATAAGAAAGCAGTAAAGGTATGAAAAAACAGAGGGTGCTCTCGGGCTTACGAGATTGCCGGACCACTTCTTCGATGGTTTGGATATTTACACACTTCCCGAACCACGTTATTAGGCACCAATTTGAGTCAACTACTTTCATTTGAGTCAAATATCCCTCAAATAGTATAGTCGTCAATTTCCGTCCAAATTTATCCCCTTAGTATCGAGCATGATTCCCGGCACTTTCCATTGTCGAGTGCTGCTTGATGTTCCGGGTCAGTTGCGAGATTCGCGCCCAAATCCCATATTCCTTTATTCCGAAGTCTTCCTATTTTCGGCCCGAGTAGTGGAAGACTGATTCTGACTTCCCCCTTTTCGTCACTTGATTGGAGTGGTCCGGTGATCGCCTTCATCCAAAGTTTGACTTCGGATGAAGCGATGACCTTCTTGTCGGTTACTCCTTCTGTCGATTGATGCTCTCAGCCGATGACATATGTCGCGCGCTGCGCTCCCACGTGGCTAAGACCGATCTTAAACAAGACGTGAGTCCCTCATTACCTATTTATCCTCCCATCGGTTGATGCCTTTAACCGATAGTGTACGACACGTGTCACTCTACTAAGTAGCGCAAATTTTGGTCTCAATAATCTTCAATAACTATTTATATTTAAAATATAAATTCAAAAAAAAACTTTAAATTTAAGTTTTGTTAACAAATTTAAATATAAATTCATTACTTATAATTATAAATTAATTCAAATTTTTAAAATTTAGGTACACATTTAAAAAAACTGTTTATGTTATGTAATGTATATGAAAAATATTTATATTATAACTAAATTGGAATATATAAAACTTATTTGAAAATAAATCAAAACTAGAAAAAAAATCAATTGATAAATATGCCTATAATATAGATTAATTGTTTAATTTAATTTAATTAAAGCAAATTAATTTATTTTTGAAGAAAAATAAAACAATATTCCTTGATATTTAATCTCGGTATTTTAGTAAAAAAATTATATTTTCTTGGTGTTTAATCTCGATATATAATAAAAAAAAATATTTTAAGAATAAGATTAAATAACAATAATTTGTATTTAATAAAAAATTTATTTTAAGATTAAATTTAAATAACAGTCTTTTATATAAGAGCGAATAGATTATTTAATAAAAAAAAATGAGTATAAAATTAAATACAGTGTTTTACATGAGTAACCTAATTAGTTAATCAAAAAAAATAAAAATAATAAATATTTAAATAAAAATATATATTTTTACAATGGTATGTTAAGAAATATATATGAAAAATATTTACAGTATAGAATATATAAAACTTATTTAAAGACATATTAAAATTAAAAAAAAAATAATAAATATACTAATACCACTTATTAATAAATATACTGATATGATCTATAATCATTTAAAAATATATATTTATATAATTTCATTTAAATGAATAGAGCTGATATTTAATCTTGATATTTTAATAAAAAAATATTTTAATAATAAAATTAAATAAGAGTGAGTACTCTAATTAGTTAACAAACATAATAAACTCAATATGTTTGATCCGTTTGTCTTAATTAAATGCTACTTAATTTTAATTAGTCCACATACACAATATAATGATACAAAATACTATTAGTTTAGGTGAATATATTTTAATTATTCGTTTAAATACATTAATTATTAATGTAAATTAATATTTTTTTTTCTTTTAAATAAATATTTTTATTTTTAAATTTTTATTAAAAAAATTTAAATAAATTAAAAAAATTATACTATTAATAACTATTTAAAAGTAAATTTTACATTTATTTTTTTTTCTAATATTTTTTTTTAAAAATAATATATTTGATTTTTTAATAAAAAAAATAATATATTTTGTTTTTTAAAACTATTACTTACTTGCTATAAAGAAAAACACTTTTCTCTGCCCCGCCCCAACCAGCCTCCACGCCCTCTCACTTCCGCCTCCTCCCAACTCCGTCGGGCCGCGTGCCGCTCGTCATCTTCTTCACCATCACCAATTCGTGAGTTATGATTTTGTAAATTTGTGTATTAATTCATAATTTTTGCCGAATCCGAATTAACTAACTTTGATTACGACCGAAGAATTATCAATATTTGATAATAATTGATAATTGATTACTTCACAAGATTAAATAATACTATAATAATAAATATACATTTTCTTTTTATCCTGTTATAAATATGCTAAATTAAATAATGCAGGAGTTCGGTGCAATAATTTTCCAAGGACACCATCTATTAAGTCCAATTTCTTGGGTGCATGAGAATCTTCTCAAGCATTTGGAATTGACTTGTTTTTTTTTTTTTTTTTTTAAGGATTTGGTTCTTTGGGTATTGATCAAAAATTTCTCTAAACTTAGAGACATTGCATATTTTCCGCGTCTAGGAATCATGCATAAATTATGTAAGTCAATCAAACTTATAGTTGATCTATATCTTTAGCTTAATGTTATCACTATTTTTAAATATGAGTTGCATATGTTTTGATTTTAAACTTTTGATTTGTTTAGATAGTGTTATAATATGTACCATTAATTTATATATTTAAATTAAATTTTCTAGAAGTATTATGAAAAATTAGATAGTGTTATAATATTTACCATTTATATATTTAAATTAAATTTTCTAGAAGTATTATGAGAAATTAAAAGGTATAGGAAGTTGGATAGTAAATTCAAAATTTCTAAAGTTCAACTAATTATTTATTTATTTATTTTATTTATTTATTTTTTTTTGGAGATCATTTCTTATCGATACTTTCATATATTTTTTAAGATTAAATGGTCATTTGGCCGAGGAGGATATTGGGATTCTCATAACTTCAATTGGTTCAAGTAACATTGCATGATTTTTCTTGGAAAAATTTGAGTATAATTTCTTAGAGTTCTTATCTCGAGTGGCAACTTCATTAAGAATGATCACCATCTATGTTGATATGGAGATTACTCTCTATTTTTTAGAAATAGCTTTAGAAAAGGTTGAACAATTGCAACAATTTTTTTCATACATTAAGATTTTGCTTCAATTGCATTGAAGTTGATGTTGTTACTCTCAAACCATTGGCATGTTAACAAATAATTAATGATGATAATTGTTGATTGACTAGACATTTATTAGTTTGATTTTATTTTTAGGTACCTTTAGCTAATTTATTGTTGACAAAGGTGTTTTGTGAAAGTTAGTTTGAGTTTTGATTGCGAAAAATGTGTTTAGTTCTGTGTTTGATTTGTAGGAAAAGAAAAATAATTCAGCCATACTCGATTGTCTGTTTGGTAAAAAATAAATAAATAAATAAATAAACAAATTGGTAGAAACGATGCCTTTCTGCAATTGATAGTATTTCAATTCATATATATATATATATATATATATATATATATATATATATATATATATATATATACCACATATTTTTAATCTAAGTGTTAAAAATTTAATAGTATCAATGACTTATACTATCAATAGTATTCCAATCTAGCTCTCTCTCTCTCTCTCTCTCTCTCTCTCTCTCTCTCTCTATATATATATATATATGTATATAGGGAAACCAAAAACCTTACAACTATTTCTCTCTCGCCCTCTCTTAATGTAATTAATCATTATTTGATTAATGAAAGAGAAAGGAAAGTGAACTAGTGCGTTCACTTACCCCATTAATGTCATGATTAATTAAAAGGAAACGATAACTTCTTGCTCTCCTCGTTTCTCTCCTCTCTATTTAATAAATGTGAGAAGTTTATTTCTTTCATTTATGGTGGAAGTTTCTTCTTCTCTCTCTACTCTTTAACAACGATGAGAGGAGTTTACTCTTCTTCTATTTATGAGTCTTAGGTTTATAAAAGGAAAGAGAGTAATCTCCTTCAATGATAAAAAAAAAAAATTGAAATAAGTACGAAAGAAAAGAGTCTTCATAATCATATAGAAATATTTTTAATCATAAGAGATAGAGGTTCTTCAATAATAATTAGTCTCTATATTATAGTTAATTCTCTTAAAATTGTTAGCACAATTTGAGAATTAATTATATTGTGTGAAGCACAGATCCCGGAGCAGCCTTGTGTGGATACACATAGAGGCCGAACAGTTGTGCGGCTCAAAGGACCGAAAGTTCAGATCCAATATCATCGGCCCGATCACTTGATCTTTTGAGACACGGCGCATTCACATCAAGAGGGCTATTAGAACACACATCATTTACCAAGCGATCAAAGAGTATAAAAAATGATTATTTTAACGGTCGATGTGGCACGTTTATAAGTTCCACGGTATAGAACAATCCAAATTAGGTGAAACTTTAATAGAAAATTCTATTTAACATCAAGAGTAAAATCAATACTTCCGATTTAAAATTTGAATCATTTATCACTACTTTTTATGAGATTTTTATTTTCAGTCGTTTATTTTGAGGCTACTCATTCACTACACAAATAATGTCAAAAAATTATGAAATTTGGTTTCTATATAGTCCCAACATTTTAGATCATGTCTAACGGAGCTGATCGTCGAATCGAATGCCCTATTATCGAAAACAACTTACAAGCATGAAGGTCTCCGTACTTTCGAAAGTATAGAAATATATATATATATATATATATATATATATATATATATATATATATCATAGTTAGTTAATTCGCGTATTATTCGCGAATTATTGGAATCCGAATTAAACGGACTGTTCCCGAATTTTTTTAAAAATTCGGATTAATTCGGAAAAAAAATTCCAAAAATTATTATTCGCGAATAATTCGCGAACTGCGAATTCCCCCCCAAAATTCATTACTGTTTTTTTTTTTTTGAATTTTAAAAATTAAACCAAAACACCACCCAATCCTCTTTAACCAAGAGTTCAAGACTCATTGATGGTGAACACTACCCAATCCTCAGTTCACAGCACATGCCTATTTATAATAAAAAATTTAATATTTTTTCAACCTTCAAATTTTAAACCTGAAATCTTATTAGCCTATTTATTTTATTTATATCTATTTATTTTTATATTTTTAAAAATTATAATGCTCATAGTATATAGTATAAATTAAGAAAAAAAATTAATTTAATAGTCGAATTTTTGATCCCGAATTTGTAATTGGAAAACGTATAATTTTCGTATAAATCACGTATCCGAATAATTGTCGAGTCCGTTTTTTTACCGAATTTTTCAACGAATTTAAAAATTATAATACGAATTTTCTTCGTATCATATCCGAATCGAATTTTTGCCGAATCCGAATTAACTAACTATGGTCCAGACTGTCCGCCACCGCCGGTACAGGAGGGAGGTGCTGACGGCGTGGCGGGTCGGCAGGAAGGCCAGGATTTCATGGAGGAGATGATCGGGGAGAGCGCTGATGCGATCTGCAGCCGCCGCCTCCGCCTCCGCCTCCGCCTCTGCCTCCGCGAGTCTTCGATCGCCTTTTCTTTGGTGTCGGAGATTCTTCCATTAATTCTTTCGCTGTAATCAAAGTTAGTTAATTCGTATTCAACAAAAATTATAAATAAATATACAAATTTACTTAACTCGCAAACTGGTGATGGCGAAGAAGATGACTTAACGGCACGCGGCCCGACGGAGTTGGGAGGAGGCGAAAGTGAGAGGGCGTGGAGGTTGGGTGGGGCGGGGCAGAGAAAAGTGTTTTTCTTTATAGCAAGTAAGAGTTTTAAAAACCAAAATATATTGATTTTTTTTATTAAAAAATCAAATATATTATTTATTAAAAAAATATTAGAAGAATAAATAAATGTAAAATTTACTTTTAAATAGTTATTAATAGTATATTCTTTTTATAGAAATTTCTTTAATAAAAAATTTAAAAATATAAAAATATTTATTTAAAAGAAAATAAAAATATTAATTTACATTAATAATTAATGTATTTAAACGAATAATTAAATTATATTCACCTAAACTAATAGTATTTTGTATCATTATATTGTGTATGTGGACTAATTAAAATTAAGTAGCATTTAATTAAGACAAACGGATCAAAAATATTGAGTTTATTATGTTTGTTAACTAATTAGAGTACTCACTCTTATTTAATTTTATTATTAAAATATTTTTTATTAAAATATCAAGATTAAATATCAGCTCTATCCATTTAAATTAAAATATATAAATATATATTTTTAAATGATTATAGATCATATCAGTATATATATTTATTAATAAGTGGTATTAGTATATTTATTACAATTTTTTTAATTTTAATATTTCTTTAAATAAGTTTTATATATTCTATACTGTAAATATTTTTCATATATATTTCTTAACATACCATTTTAAAAATATATATTTTTATTTAAATATTTATTTATTTTTGGTTAACTAATTAGGTTACTCATGTAAAACACTGTATTTAATTTTATACTCATTTTTTTTATTATTAAATAATCTATTCGCTCTTATATAAAAGACTGTTATTTAAATTTAATCTTAAAATAAATTTTTTATTAAATACAAATTATTGTTATTTAATCTTATTCTTAAAATATTTTTTTTTATTATATATCGAGATTAAACACCAAGGAAATATAATTTTTTTACTAAAATACCGAGATTAAATATCAAGGAATATTGTTTTATTTTTCTTCAAAAATAAATCAATCTGCTTTAATTAAATTAAATTAATCAATTAATCTATATTATAGGCATATTTATCAATTGATTTTTTTTCTAGTTTTAATTTATTTTCAAATAAGTTTTATATATTCCAATTTAGTTATAATATAAATATTTTTCATATACATTACATAACATAAACAG
This sequence comes from Tillandsia fasciculata, assembly GCA_029168755.2. Classification (NCBI taxonomy): domain Eukaryota; kingdom Viridiplantae; phylum Streptophyta; class Magnoliopsida; order Poales; family Bromeliaceae; genus Tillandsia; species Tillandsia fasciculata. The sequence continues at coordinate 16,689,430 of CM054947.1, read as the reverse complement.
TTTTTTTAAATGTGTACCTAAATTTTAAAAATTTGAATTAATTTTAAATTATAAGTAATGAATTTATATTTAAATTTATTAACAAAACTTAAATTTAAAGTTTTTTTTGAATTTATATTTTAAATATAAATAGTTATTGAAGATTATTGAGACCAAAATTTGCACCACTTAGTAGAGTGACACGTGGCGTATACTATCAATTAAAGGCATCAACCGATGGGAGAATGAATCAGTAATGAGGGACTCATGTCTTGTTTAAGATCGGTCTTAGCCGCGTGGGAGCGCAGTGTGAGGACCCGGATCCCCACGACAGATTTTACTGTTGATTTGGAGGCTTTTGGATGAGTGGGTGTGCGTGTCGGGCTCCAGATTGGAGTTTCTGGTAAATTTGGGGCTTGTTTCTTCTCTGGGAGTCCATTTTGGGTGTATGAGGTGTTTGCGCGCTTATTGGAGCCAAGAATGGAACCCGGAACAGGAATTGGATCAAGTTTACTTTTCCGGGGAATTTTGGAAAATTTTAGAAGTGGAATTTGGCCGAACGGACTTCGGATTTGGATTCAGCGCGCGGAAACGAGCGAAATGGACTATTTACTTGAATTTTTCGGAGCCCGGACACGAAAACACGGAAATCGAGGCACTTGTTACTGTTCCGGCGGCCGGAGGTGCGCCGGCGGCGGCGGCGGAGCGCGGCGGCGGCGGGCGGCGGCACAGGCGCGCGGTCCACCGCGGGGCGCGTGCACCGGGCGCGGGCCACGTGGCGCGCTGCGATTGGCCGGCGCAGCGGGCGCGGTCCACGGGACTTGGCGGGGTGTACGGTGGACCGAGGGTAGGACACGTGGCAGTCTCTGGTTGGTGCGGTGTTTTGCACGCGGTCCATGAACTTTTGGCTCTGGTGCACGGTGGACCGGGGACACGTGGCGTTGTCTGGTTGGCCGGTTCTGGTGCACCCGGTCCACACGGCGGCAGCGGCTGAGGCGGTGCCTCGGGCGCGTGCCCGACCCGGGTCCGCCGGCGGCGCGGCCGCGCACGTCGCGCGACGTGCGCGTTGACCGGGTCGGCGTGGGGGCGCCACGTGGCGCCCCGTGATTGGTCGGGTGCGCGGGTGCACGTCGTCCGGTCGGGACACGTGGCGACGCGGCAGTGGTCGGGGTCGTGCACCGGGTGCAGGAGGCGTACGGGTTGGACACGTGGCGGCCTGAGGGAGTTTCGGGCGCGCACAGTAACGGGCCGGCCCGTTACTGTAGCCGCCCGAAAGATTTCGGGCGCCCGAAATCCCGGGCCCAAATCCGAAATGTTGTGTTTTGGGCTGACTTTTCTTGGAGGCCTATATAAAGGCCATTTGGGATGCAATTTTGAGCCCTTTCCGTGGGAATTTGCCTCTGCCCCCTTCACAAGATTTCTTCCTCTCTCTCTTGGGAATCTCCTGGTGAAATTTCAGAAAATCTGGAAGCCGCGACGACTGTGTTTTCTACCTCGGGATGCGGAGCGACGGATTTCTGTTGAAGGCCCAATATCGTCGCATTTCGGTCTAAAATTTCCACAGAGCTACCCCGACATCCGATTTCAGCGATTTTTGCGGCGTTGGATTCACGAGAGGTAAATCTTCGACTTTCGTGTTGAGTGTTTTGCCTGGATTTGGAATTTTGGCACGGATTTCGAGGCATTTCTGAGCCGCTGTTTTGTTGCAAGAATTCTGGACAGCACCAACTTCGCGGATTTTTATCTCCTCATCCGGACATCGGAATTCGACGATTCAAGAGCCTATCGACATCTACTCTTCGCGAGGATCGTCGTGATATTTTTATTGGAATTTTGTGAATTTTATTTTCAGGTAAAATTCGCGTGTGAACAGTAACAGCCCATGCAGATTTTGGAATAGTGATTTTATGTGTGATTTGGTTGTAATTGTGAGTTGTGGTTGTACCCAGGACATTGTAAGCACCACTATGGTGCTCTTTGCTTAGTGGACTCGGAGTTGTATCAGTTTCTGGGCTTGTTATCTGTATCATCCCGGACAGTTAGCGTGTTCAGGTGGGTGATCCTGCTTTCAATATCTATGGACTGCACTCTAATTCTACGAATATAGTAGCATGCATGTTAGTATGTGAGCTAAAATAATCTGTGCAACTGTATGTTGAAAACCACTGTAGCTGGTTGCTAAATCTGATGACCTCTTGGTAAACTTTGCAACATGAGAACTCAACTTAGCTTAATTAATTATTCATGCACTGTTAGACTTCAGTAAATGTGAACATGTATGCAGAATTGCTCGTCACCTTAGCTTCTCCACAGTACTTGTACTCTCGTCATTCTGAGCATAGTAATTCTCCACGAGACGTGGGCTGGGAGGTTTGTTAGCTGGGATTTCATTTGCACTCGCGTCTGGGGACCGAGTGGCGTCTGTAGCAGTCTGTAGACCAGTTCACATTGTGACAGAGATAGTGATAGAGATAGTGGATCTGGGATCTTTGGGACATGGTCATAGTGACAGGGTTGATTCTTAGCCAGTGAGTGAGACAGTGATTGGATCTTGGCCGTTGTAGGGTGTACCCTGTTAGTGAGTCCGCAGGATTGAGTTCTTCAGAGCAGAGCGTGAGCGTGGATTTTGACCATAGCCTGCAATGCCACCTGCGCGACAGGATGCGCGGATACTTTTCCTCGGTGGGGTCGCACCCCTCGAGAGCCACACCCGGGGTGGATATGTTACTCTTGTACCGCGACTTGTCGATGCATTCCCTCTGACTGAGCCAGTTTTGGCAGTTATGGATGCATTCCCTCTGACTGAGCCAGTTTTGGCAGTTACGGACGCAGACCTTCTGACTGAGCCAGTTTTGGCAGTCACAGACACCGTCCCTCTGGCTGAGCCAGTTTTGGCAGCTACGGACGTTCTACGTAAGTCCGGTCCTCTAGGATATATCGGCAGTAGATTGGCGCAGGCTTTACTGGACCAGAGGAGGTAGTCAGTTCAGATTGAGTGACCTTACTGTATTGTTCGCAGATGCATCATATTTTCTTCTGTCCCGCTTGTTGAGCATTTTAGATGGAGGCATAGTAGCAGTAGATGTTTTACTTTCCAGCTTTTCCATACTGCATTTCTTTTGTTACTTTATGCCTCTAGTAGACTTGGTGGGCAGACCGTCGGGCTTGTGGTGGCGGCACCCACTGAGAACTACTGTGGGAGGTAGTTCTCACACCCGTCGTGGTGTCTTTTCCCCAGGGACTCCAGCTCCAGTTCCTGCGGTACCAGTTGCTGATCCTGCTCTTCAGACCGAGGTAAGGGAGTCGCGAGATAGATCCCTTTCCCCTTCAGCTTCAGTGTGTTATAGAGGTACCCTTATATTTTGGTTGTGTATGTTTGAGAGATTATGTAGTGAGGTATCGAGTTGTACTTTTCTGCTTTCTTTGAGAGACTTTTGTATTTGTGGTGAGGACTTATTGTATTATGAGAGTTGTACTTATTTCATTTCTAGCAGTTTACTTTGCTCTGATATCTGTTTTGTGTAGTATCTCCCTTTTTGCAGGTTAGACGCTACGCCTCTACAGGGCTTCCTGTAGGGACGGCGGATCTGTTGGCGAGCCGGGGTACAGTCTTGACCCCGGGGCGTGACAGATTAGAGTGGTATCAGAGCCTAGGTTTTAGGTCATTGAGGACTTAGGAACCCTAGGCTTGTGATTGGACCCTAGGATGACTCACGTGAGAGCCGTGATTTTAGCGGGAGTCCTGATTGGGTTTCTAACTCTTCCGAGCGGATCGGGATGAGTGATTGACATGTTTCTTCTGTGGTAACTATGTTGGCTGCAGACAACATAGTACTTCGGGAAGGGGGACATGCCGTTAGACTTCCGCTTGATTGGGTCGAGAGCTGTTTGGTGTTGTCTTGATGTTTGCTTGTGGATTGCAGGTGGGCACGATGCCTCCTCGACGCAGGATGCGCACACGTTCTCAGTCTTCCTCCTCCCATGAGCTGAGCAGGAGGAGTCACCCCAGGGTCAGCAGAGTGAGGGGCAGGAGCTTCGGGCTCAGATAGCCCATTTGTCTGAGACTCTCCGACGCCAGGTGGAGATTATACGGCGCCAGGAGGAGATCATGGAGCGGGATGACGCGCATGATGGAACCAAGAGTACAGCCGGTGGTAGCGCCTCTAGAGAGTTCCCCGTACCTTCCTCGCCAGCGGTGGCACCCCCAGTTGTGCCAGCAGCACAGTCAGCCCTTATTGCACCGGTTACCAGTGGTCAGGCGTCCGGGACGGTAGGACAGTTGGCCCGACAGAAGCAACGAGAGGTGTTTGATTTGGTTTACGAGGTTTCGTCAGACTGATCCACATTGTTTTTCGGGGCAGAGTTCGGAGCACAGAGGGGCGGTGTTGACCGAGGTGGCTCCAGCTCCCGCAGGGGTTGTGGGGCAAGGCGCCCGGCACAGGATGTTGAGGGAAGACGAGTCGCCAGGGACCCCCGAGACCCCTACGATCTTATCCTCAGGGTCGCGGGTTTCGGAGGCGCTCGAGGTCAGGTGTTTCCCCGGCAGCAGCCACGGCATCAGCAGCACCAGCCTAGACAGCAGCGCCAGCAGCAGCGACGTGAGTGCGTCATCTGTGGCGGCCCTCATCCACCGTCGCAGTGTGACCAGAGGCGGGGACGGTGTTTCCGATGTGGAGAGTTGGGACATTTCCAATCAGTTTGTCGCGAGCCGTTCCGTCAGTGCAAACCCTTGCTACAGCACTTCCTTGCCAGTCCAGGAAACAGAAGCCAATCCTCCAGGGCACCATCAGACAGAGTGGGGTACGACGTTGGGACAGACGGGACGACAGTCTTCAGCGCCTGGTGGACGAGATTATGCGGCCATGGTAGAGAGCACTCCAGCAGCAGATCCTATCGCCGCAGGTATGGCTTTATTTTCAGTAGAGTTAAGTGGGTTTTTGGACACCGCTGCATCTCTTCCGCAATGTTAGTAGAGCATTTGTATCGCGACATGATTACGGGATAGGAATTTTGTGACTTGCATTAGCGTTGGATTCATCCTAGTACTTTCCAGCAGAGGTGAACTTTGGGGCGCGATCAGAACAAAAAATTTTGAATGCGGCACGCGATTGATGTGATGGTTCAGTTGCAGCCCCCGACTCAGTTGAACACTTGGGATGGACCAAGTTGTTGCGGTATCGTGCAACAGTTGATTGCAAACGGAGAACAGTGGCTTTTCTGCGAGTTGGACGACAGGAGATATTTCTACTGGGTACTAAGACATCTTCCTGCAGCAGTGGCTTCAGCGGCTTTGGGTTAGGGCGCGACTTGTTGAGCGTGGGTGACGCCTAGGACTAGAGGGTTTGTCTCTAGGGGTCTTGGTTAGAGTGGTGTTTCTTTTAGGGGCACGGGTAGACCGTAGCTTCCGTTTTGTTGTCGCAGCAGGAACGGCATCAACCCTTCTCTCCCTTATTTTCCACTCTTATGCTGAAATTCGCGAACAGAATAAAAGATACAAAAGACTTACTCCAGAAGTAGGGACAGTGCCCGAACCTGTCCTTGTTGGTTTAGGGCAAAGGGCACTGGTCTCTCGGAACTTTCGAACTGTTCGCTAATTTCAGTTGTTTTCTAAATCTGAGAGTTGGGGATTGATGACCTTCCTACTGGTAGGGCTCTTTCTTTCCTGTTAAGTTTTGTAGCATAATTCGAATAGTTTGGAGGCGTAGAGTTGGTTGTTCTTCTTAGTCCTCGGTGTTTGAGAATTCCTGAGTTTTCCGCGGTTGGACGCGTTTTGTGGAGAGTTTTTATCGACTGGGGAATTGGAGGTGTTGTGTTGGAGGCTTATTTGGGCTTGGAGACTCCGATCGAGCTGTGTTTGTTTCGAGGACGAAACTTTCTTTTAGGGGGGGAGGATGTGAGGACCGGATCCCCACGACAGATTTTACTGTTGATTTGGAGGCTTTTGGATGGTGGGTGGGTGTGTGTGTGGGCTCCAGATTGGAGTTTCTGGTAAATTGGGGCTTGTTTCTTCTCTGGGAGTCCATTTTGGTTGTATGAGGTGTTTGCGCGCTTATTGGAGCCAAGAAGAATGGAACCCGGAACAGGAATTGGATCAAGTTTACTTTTCCGGGGAATTTTGGAAAATTTTAGAAGTGGAATTTGGCCGAACGGACCTCGGATTTGGATTCAGCGCGCGGAAAACGAGCAAAATGGACTATTTACTTGAATTTTTCGGAGCCCGGACACGAAAACACGGAAATCGAGGCATTGTTACTGTTCCGGCAGCCGGAGGTGCGCGGCGGCGGCGGGCGGCGGAGCGCGGCGGAGCGCGGCGGTGCGGCGGCGCACAGTAGCGCGGGTCCACCGGGGGGCGCGTGCACCGGGCGCGGGCCACGTGGCGCGATGCGATTGGCCGGCGCAGCGGGCGCGGTCACCACGGGACTTGGCGGGGTGTACGGTGGACCGAGGGTAGGACAAAGTGGCAGTCCTGGTTGGTGCGGTGTTGTGCACGCGGTCCATGAATTTTGCTCTGGTGCACGGGTGCGACCGGGGACACGTGGAGTTGTCTGGTTGGCCGGTTCTGTGTGCACCCGGTCCACACGCGCGCTCCGGTGGCAGCGGCGGAGGCGGTGCCTCGGGGAGCGTGCCCGACCCGGGCCCGGCGGCCGGCCGCGGAACAGCGCCGCTCGCGCGACGTGCGCTTGTGACGGGTCGGCGGTGGGGGAGACACGTGGCAGCCCGGTGATGGTCGGCGGTGCTGCGGGTGCACGTCGTCGGCGGGACACGTGGCGACGCTTGGGCACAGTTGGTCGGGGCGTCTGTTCACCGGGTGCAGGAGGGGGCGTACGGGTGGGACACGTGGCGGCCCTGGGGAGTTTCGGAGCGCGCACAGTAACGGGCGGACACGTTACTGTAGCGCGCCCGAAAAATTTCGGGCGCCCGAAAAATGATGGGGCCCAAATCCGAAATGTTGTTTTTTGGGCTCTGACTTTTCTTGGAGGCCTATATATAGGCCATTTGGGCTGCAATTTTGAGCCTTTTCCGTGGGAACAGCCTCTGCCCCTTTACAAAATTTCTTCCTCTCTCTATTGGGAATCTCCTGGTGAAGTTTCAGAAAGTATCTGGAAGCCGCGACGACTGTGTTTTTACCTCGAAGTGCGGAGCGACGGATTTTCTGTTGAAGGCCATTATAGTCGCATTTCGGTCTAAAATTTCCACAGAGCTACCCGACATCCGATTTCAGCGATTTTTGCGGCGTTGGATTCACGAGAGGTAAATCTTCACTTTTGTGTTGAGTGTTTGTTCAGATTTGGGTTTTTGGCACGGATTTCGAGGCATTACTGAGCGCTGTTTTGTTGCAAGAATTCTGGACAGCACATAACTTCGCGGATTTTTATCTCCTCATCCGGACATCGGAATTCGACGATTCAAGAGCCTATCGAAATCTACTCTTCGCGAGGATCGTCGTGATATTTTTATTGGAATTTTGTGAATTTTATTTTCAGGTAAAATTCGCGTGTGAACAGTAACAGCCCATGCAGATTTTGGAATAGTGATTTTATGTGTGATTTGGCTTGTAATTGTGAGTTGTGGTTTGTACCCAGGACCATTGAAGCACACGATGGTGCCTTTGCTTAGTGGACTCGGAGTTGTATCAGTTTCTGGGCTTGTTATCTGTAT
>CM054947.1:16645604-16681692 GCA_029168755.2 Tillandsia fasciculata | reverse complement strand
CTCTCTCTCTCCTCTCTCTCTATATATATATTATATATATATATATCTATATATATATATATATATAATATATATATTACTATATATATTGGATTGGAATACAATCGGCAGCAAACGCACAGTTACTGTCGATTTGTTTTCGATGATGGAGCTGCCAAAATGATGATCGGAATCATTAAATATAATTTTTAGAGGTTTTTTTTTGTGCATCAAGTAGACACAAACATAAACGACTGAAAATGAATATTATTCAGAAAGTGATGATAAGAGTTTTATAATTAATATCGAGAGTATAGATCTCATTTTAAATAGTTTGAAAAAATTTTATAACCAAAATTTAATTAATTTAAATTTTTTATACCGTTAAACGAGCATGTTTCATATTTACCATTAAAATTATAAATTTTACAACTTTTTGATTATTAGGTCAGAAGTTTAAAATATTTAAAATCTAATTACTAAATAGTTTTAGTGGTTTAGATCATGTTCAACATCAATTCAGAAACTCTATCATCGAAAACAAATTGGTAGCAATAAAATCTCTTTGTTACCGGTAGTATTCCCGTCTAACTTTTTCACTCTCTCTTCTCTTTCTCTCTATATATAAATAGATTCACTCTCTTTTTCTCTTTCTCTATATATATAAAAGATGATAATTATTATGTATAAATATTAATTAATATATAATATATATAATAAAAACAAAAATACTCTATCATCAAAACAATTGGTATCAATAAAATTCTTTTTATAGTATTCCGGTCTAACTTTTTCACTCTCTCTTTCTCTTTTCTCTATATATAAATAGATGAAAATTATTATGTATAAATATATAAATAATATATAATATATATAATAAAACAAAAAAATTATTTATTTATTTTTTTTCAACCAAACCAAAAGAGTGTGGCAGAACTATTTTTCTTTTCCTACAAATCAAACACCAAACCAAACCCACCTTAAGCTATCAAAACTCAAACTAACTTTCACAAAACACCTTTGTCAACAATAAATTAGCTAAAGGTAGCTTAAAAAAAAATGTCAAACTAATGAATGTCTAGTTAATCATCATCATTAATTATTTGTTAACATGCCAATGGTTTGAGAGCAACAACATTATCTTTCATGCAATTGAAGCAAAATCTTAATGTGTGGGAAAGATTGCTGCAATTGCTTAACCTTCTCTAAAACTATTTCTGACAAATAGGAAGTAGTCTCCATATGAGCAGAGATGGTAATCATTCTTAATGAAGTTGCCACTCTAGGTAAGAACTCTAAGAAGTCATACTCAAATCTTTTTCCAGAAAAATCGTGCACTGTTACTTGAACCAACTGCTTGAGAGACAAGTTATGAGAATCCCAGTATCCTCCTCGGCCAAATGACCCTTTCATCATAAAAAAGATATAAAAGTGTGACGGAGAATTGAACTGCAAAAAAAAAATCAAAAAAAAAAAAAAAGTCAAAACATATATGAGAATGCATAAATTTTATAATTAGTCGGACTTTAGAAATTTTGAATTTACTATCCAACTTCCTATCCCTTTTGATTTCTCATAATATTTCTAAAAAATTTAATTTAAATATATAAATAGAACATATTATAACACTATCTAAACAAATCAAAAACTTAAAATTCAAATATATACTACTCATACATAAAAATAGTGATAACATTCAGCTAAAGATATAGTTCAACTATAAGTTTGATTGACTTACATAAGATAAGTGCCATTCCTTGACACAGGAAATATGCAATGTCTCAAGTTTAGAAAATTTTTTGAGCAGGAAGGCAATACCCAAAGAACCAAATCCTCCAAAAAAACAAGACAATTCCAAATGCTTGAGATTCTCGTGCACCCAAGCGATTGGACCTAATTGATCGTGTCGATGAAAAATTGCCACACCGAATTCCTGCATTATTTAATTTAGCATATTTATAAGAGGATAAAGAAAAAATGTATATACATCATTATAGCATTATTTAATCTTGTGAAGTAATCAATTATCAATTATTATCAAATATAATGCCATAGCATTCTTTTAAAGTGGAATTAAATATTCTTTGAATACTAGATAAATAAGAGTTGTTTTAAACTAACGACTATCTCGCTACAACAACATGTGAGTTATCTGACTGGAGAGGAATTATTAGAATTATTCTTTGCTACTGAGTTCTCAAAAGAAAAAAAAATAATATCGTCGTTGTCCATTAAGAAATTGATCATTGAAAATAAGATGGAAGGTGGAACTGGAAGTGTCTTTTTATTTCTAGAATAATTCTATTGCGTAGTTGCTGAGTGCTTTAGAATTTCTATAATAAAACTTAATCTAGTATCTAGTACTAGAATTTCAAGTCTGTAGAATTTAAATTTTATGACATTTTCGTCACATTTATATCTTATGATCATCAAATAATAATGTCCAAACAGATATATATAGAAGCGAAGAATCTCACAAACTTAATTATATATATAAATTTTTACTAGAAATAGCATTACAATGGAATGAAATTTGTCAAATATTCTGAGTTAACTCACTCTATAACTTTCCACAACAGAACAGAAATTTAAAGTTTAATTTTAGTTTGGCTTGTGCTTAAATGTAATTAATTAGTAAAACCATACCTCGATTGTCATGCAATACGGCAGGAGCAACCGATTGAATCCAAGCAGGGAAAGATCACCATTCAGCAATCTGTTCTGGTCGAGATAAAGGAGCTCCTGCCCCGCGGGCAACGTGAGAGAGGAGGCGAGGGAATCCGGAAGGGAGTCGACGGTCGCGGAGTGCGGCAGCAGGCCGTGCCACTCCAATGTCTGGAGTGCGGGCGCCGACAGCTTCAGATAAGCCGGCCGGGATTCGGTGTGCCTCTGACGCACCCTCAAACTCTTGATGTTGCACCCGCAGATACTAAGGCCCCCCATCGGCCCGAAGGGGGTCCGGATGTCGAAAGCTTCGAGGAGCGGGCAATTTACTAGGAGTTCGGAAGTTTCGGATTCGATCGACATCTTCCAGTACTTGAGAGCCGGGCAGCTGTTCGAGATGGCGTCGCTGGCGACGAGACGTAAATTCGTTTTCGCGAGATCGAGCGTCTCTAAAGAAGGTAAGAAAGCAGTGGCGGGCCAATCGATGCGCGAGGATTCCCCCGAGAGGCGGAGTCGGAGCACCTTCAGCGAGGGGAGGTGGAAGACTGCCGAAGGGACGTCGAAGAGACTGGGAGGAGCGAAACTGCCGAAGGGAAGACGGATGGTGAGGCGCTGCAGGGCGGAATTTGCGGCGTAGCTGATCATCCACGAGTGGAGTTGGGCGGGGTTGGAGAAGACGGCGGCGGCGGCGGCGTAGGCGTAGTCGTCATCGTCGTCGTCGTCGTCAGACACGACGAGGGAGAAGGAGCGGAGAGGATTAATGGCAGAGTCACGAAGGCGGAGGAAGACGGAGTCGACGAAGGAGGGGAAGCCCATGAAGCAGGAGAGCTCGGTGAAGGAGACGTCGGGAGCCGTCGTCCAGACAGTCCGCCACCGCCGGGACAGGAGGGCGGTGCTGACGGCGAGGCGGGTCGGCAGGAAGGCCAGGATTTCGTGGAGGAGATGATCGGGGAGAGCGCTGATGCTATCTGCAGCCTCCGCCTCAGCCTCCGCGAGTCTTCGCCTTTTCTTTGGTGCCGCCGGTTCTTCCATTAATTCTTCGGCCGTAATCAAGGTTAGTTGATTGCAAAAACTATGAATTAATACACAAATTTACAAAATCATAACTCATAAACTGGTGGTGGCGAGGAAGATGAAGAGCGTCACGCCGCCCGACGGGATGGGAGGTGATATCTAATTTTGATATTTTAATAAAAAAATAATATTTTTATTATAAGTCCGGTTAGAATACTATCAATAATACCAAACAATCGGTGCTATCAAATTTTCAGCCGTTGGATGAAAAATTATGCGGTTAAGATTATAATGGCTTCCTAAGATTTTTACTATTCAATCAAATAAATCTTAGGGGACCATTATAATCCCAATCGGATATTTTTTTATCTAATGGCTAAAAATTTAATAGCACTAGTATTCTAACCTAATTCTTCTTATTATATTTAATATCGGTATTTAACCAAAAGAAATTATATAAACGTATTTTATATTTAATAAAAATATTATTATAAGGATAAGATTAAATAATAATATTTTGTATAAAAGTCGATGTGGTATATTTAATAAAAAAATTATTTTAAGTATAAAATTCAGTATATATAATGTTTAAATGAGGAAATTAATTAGTTAACAAAAAAAAAAAAAAAAAAAAAAAAATCTTTGATATTTTAATATTTTATATTTAATAAAAATATTATTTTAAGATTAAGATTAAATAACATTGCTTTGTATAAAAGTGAATGTAGTATTTAATAAAAAAATTATTTTAAGTATAAAATAAAATGTGTTTTATATGAATAATAACGTAATTAGTTAACAAAAGAATAAAAAAAATTCTTTGATATTTAATAATATTTTATATTTAATAAAAATATTATTTTAAGGTTAAAATTAAATAACAGTGTTTTATATAAAAGCGAATGTGTTATTTAATAAAAAAAAATTATTTTAAGTATAAGATTAAATTCAGTGTTTTACATGTGTAACGTAATTAGTTAATGAAAGAATTAAAAAAAAGGAAAATTATACTTTTAAAATTGTATGTTAAGTAATATATATGAAAAATATTTATAGTATATCTAAATTGGAATATATAAAACTTATTTGAAGACAAATTAAAGTTAGAAAATAATCAATTAATAAATATACTCATAACACTAATAACAATTTTAAAATATAGATTTATTTTATTTAATTTAAGTAGATATAAGTTGATGGACAGAATAAAAAAAAAAAAAAAAATTTCTTTGATATTTAAACTTGATATTTTAATAAAAAATATTTTAATGATAAGATTAAATAACAGAAAATATTCTAATTAGTTAACAAATATAATAAATTCATTCAATATCCTGCATCTGTCTTAATTAAAAATTTCTTAACTCTAATTAGCTCACATACGTAATTTAATAATAAAAACTATTTTTATTATAATGTAATTTAATAATAAAAAACTATTTTTATTATAATTTTGCACATAAATTAGATGATGAGTAGAATATAATTTGATTGTTAGTTTAAATACATTTATTGTTGCTGTTAATTAATATTTTTTTAAAATAAATATTGTTATATTTTTTATTTTTTTTTTGAATAAAAAAAAACAGATAGCAATGGACAAAAAAATTCTCAATAATATAAAAAATATACTATTATTTAACGTAAGTAAACAAATTTTACATTTATTTTTTTCTAACCTTTTATTTAAAAGAGTAATATATTTTATTATTTAATAAAAGAAAATTATATTTTATTTTGTAATAAAAATTTATATTCTAAAATTTTAAGATAAATATAATTAATATATATATATATTTTCGTTCTAAATTCTATATCATTTCATATCATTATTTTTAAATTATCTCAATATTATATACTAATATTTAATTTTTACTCAAAATAAATAACATAGCGAAACAAGTTTTTAATTCTTTTTTATATAATGGATAATTTTTTTATTAACTAATTTTATATCATTTATATCTTTTCTTTTTACATGAATACTTTTAGATCACCTCAATCCTATCTACTAATATGTAGTTATTATATTAAGTTTTTATTGATTACAACTAACAAGCAAATATATACTTTTCAAATTCTGACAAATTCAAAATTTAAGTCTATATTTTAAACTAAAAGTATCAAAATTTAAATTAATATTTAATTCATATTTTAAAATTTAATTTTGATGAACTATAATTAAAAATTTTAATTTTTAATTCAAATTTGATATCTAAAATTAAATTTAATTCACAATTTATAAAATAAAAATTAAAACTATAGAATTATTATTGACAATAATTATATATTTAAATTTGAGTTAAATTATGATAAATATTCTCTAATAAAATACAATATATGAATTTACTTCGTAAAATTATAAACTTTTGGATTAATTTGATGCACAAAAAAGTGTTGTTACATTTTATTAAATATTATATTTAATATGAATTTGGAGTTGCAAACTATTCTCTTAGCATAAACTATGAAAAAAAGGATACAACGTATACTTTAAATGAAAGCTAACTCCTAACTTTTTAATTTTGAATTTAATTAAGTAGTAACCTTAAGACCTATGGTGCCTATATAAAGAGACCTATTCTACTCTCTTGTATATACCAACCATAAGATCAAAAAGTTTTGTTTTAAAAAAATTATACTACTTGAGAGAGAAAAACATCAAAGAAAAGGTGTTCTTTTTTGTGGAGCTTTGGGCTCATCTACTTATGCAGAGTTGGTGAAGCCACACGATAAGGGTCGAGCCGTTATATCCTGGAGGGGACAAGTCAGTGTTCTGCTGCATCGGTTCGAAGGCTTTGCTTACCGCAGAGGGCTTGAATCTCCTTAAAGAGAGCGAGATATCCGTGCCTCGGCTTGATCGACTCGTTGATACTTTTCATATATTTTTGTAGTCTAACCTCTATTTTGTGTATTTACACCAACAATTTTAAGGAGAATCAAAAGATGGAGGCTACACATGAAAAGTCCAACGATACAACCATGGATCTTAACAAGCCCTTCCGCTTCAAAGGAGTCCACTTCAAGAGGTGGTAAGGAAAAGTGCTATTTTACCTCAATCTACTTAAAGTGGCATATGTTCTTACGGAGAAAAATCCAAAGAAGACTAACACCGACAATATGACGGAGGATGATCTTTACGAACACTACGAAAAAACTGAAAAATACGAGAAGGATGAGTATAACTGTCGGTATTATCTTCTCAACTGCCTTTCAGACCAATTTTATGATTATTATGAAAATACATACTCCTCTGCAAAGAAAATTTGAAAGGCATTGCAGCTTAAGTATGATACAGAACAAGCTGGTGCAAAGAATTACGCTGCTAGTCGCTTCTTTCGCTACCAAATGGTCGAAGGAAAATCCGTGGCGGAACAAGTTCAAGATTTTCAGATGATCGCCCATGAAGTTCAATCCAAAGGAGTTAAGTTCGGAGACAACTTGATCGTGCTAGGGATCATCGACAAGTTACCACCATCATGGAGGGAATTCCAAAAGACCCTTCGACATAAACAAAAGGAGATATCTCTCGAGACATTAATTGCACGCATTCGCGTGGAAGAGGAGACAAGAGGTCAAGATGCACTTGAAGCAAAAGAAAATGATGCTAGCGACACTAAGGTAAACTTAGTATCATCTCATTCTTTACCTAATAACAATCATTCTAGAAATACATATTTGAAGCCTAAGAAGAAAATTGGAAAGAATAATGGTAGACCTCAATTTAAGAAAACTTCAAATAACCAAGGACCTCCTTCTCAAGAGAAAAATTCTATAATTTGCTATGTCTGTGGCAAAAGTGGGCATATTGCTCGAATTTGCAAATTTCGAAAACGTAAAAGAAAGTTTCCCTTTTAGCCCCAAAATAGAAAGTTTCATGTTATGTAGTAGTACATATAAATAGGTTTTCTGAAACTGTATTTCAGAGCTTTGCCAAATAATGGAACAGAGAGCTGGTCAGGGACGGATTCACCAAACAGGGCGCTAACGTCAGCCATTTTGAGAAGCACCCTTCTTACAATTTCACCAAGGTACATGCCAAAAATTGTCTTCTCAAATATCTGTCTCAAATATGGCGAGCAGATGGACGGGCGCGAGGACAACCTTGGAGGGTCGTAATAAAATGCACTTTGATCTCCTTTTTGCCGCTACTTGTTGGGAAATCTGGACTGAACGCAATAGGCGCATCTTCACTTCTAGCACCTCCCAGACTGCCACCTGCGTCATTAGAATTATTGATACTTTCAACCTCTGGACATCAGCTTTTCGGAGATCTGCTAGTTAACTGGAGGAATTGCACCGCTTAACCGACCATCGGCCGGGCTTCTTGGGTGTCCCTGTCTTCCTCTTTACATCTATCCTGACCGACCTTGTTTACTGATTTAATTTGGAGGGGAATGTCTTGCGCTTTTATGGTTCTATTCTTCGAGCTTTCTTCATAGGCTGGACCAGTTAAACTACGTATCCTCTATTAAATATTGTATGATGATCCTTATTTCATGGGGGAGCAGCTACCTTCTTGTTACTTGCCGCGAGATCGCTTTGGATGAACCTCTGCATTACGGCTCCTCTTTCACTGCCGCAGGAACCAATCTGGGTATTATCGGGGTGTTTCTATAGGTGCTCTGGCTTTTCTCTTGCTATGGTGTTTGAATGAATGAATGGTGCTTTGAACAAATCTGGGTATCATTGGGTTTTTTTCTTTATGTGCTCTGGCTTCTCTCTTGCTTTGGCGATTGAACTACTCTTTGGTGATTGAACTTCTACTTGGCTTCGGTTTGTTTGGAATTTCTGCTACATCAGATTTTTTCTTGAACAATCTAACCTGGAGCTTGATAGACCTCCTCCTTTAGACCCGGTGTGATTGATGCATTATTTGTTCAATATTAAGGCTTCTTGGGTACAATGGTGCCACACGAACCTGCTGCCTGCCTCCGTAGCCTGGGAGCATGCAGATTGTTTGGAATTTCTGCTACATCTGATTTTTGCTTTCTTTGATCAATTAAACCTGGAGCAGCAGCTTGCCACCCTAAGGCTGAGGATGGAGACTAAAGCTGCATTGACTTTGGGCACTAATCTTGGCGAATCGGGAAAATGGCACTGGCTTGAACTCCCATACAGACAACTTTGTCGGTTTTCCCTACTGCTCAGTTTTATTTGGTGAACGCTTGGGATTTCAGATCTGGGATTTCCACCTTCCCTTGCGGTCGCAACTTGAGAACGTCTTCATCCGTCTTGTTTGATTCTCTTTGCTTCTGGCTGCTTAACTTTAGGCCAAAGATGGACCCTTTTGGGCTCTCCCCTTTTTGAGCAGGCCCAAAACTTGTAAAGTTCTTTATGAAAAAAATATATATATATATATATATAACAGATGTATATATATGCTTGCTCGGCTGCCATACAGGGATTTCTTTACTGCAGTTTTTCTGTAATTTGGGGTTCGAGACATTTCAAGACTCTCTGCAATTGCAAAGGTTCAACGAAGTTCCAGCTTCAGCTTGTACCTGCTGGGTTAGTGAAGATGTTTTATTGCAATTACTCCGTTTTACGCCTCTGCTTTCCATTTTTGATGATTTCTGCAAGAAGCATGCTCAATCTACTCTATATTTGTGTGGTCATTGCTTCACATTGGGAACTGAGGATCGAACTTTGATTTGGCAAGTACTTGATTTCGAGATCCTATTTGCAGTGTTGCTTCATAGTGCTGCTTCTTTCAACTATATCGAGAGGGGTCAATAATTAATTTTACTTAATTGCTTGATCTGGCTAGTATAGTATAGTTGGGTTCCTTATTTGTGCTTTTACCGTGATGGTTTCGTCGACTCGATGCTTTGGTATGGAAAATGAGGTGTTGATGTTTTAGTATTAGCTGACTGGTGTTGATCGAAAAATAGGAACGTGGGTTAACAAGGACGACAATCTTTGAGACTGGATTCCGTGATTTGGTTGAGCTGTGTGTTTTTTAAATTCTGCCTTTGTTTGAGCTGAGTTTTTATCCTATTATTTCTTTGAGCTGGGATACAAGGGATTTGACGTACTTGGAAGTGAGGCTATGTCCACCATCTAATGCTTTGATTGTTTGGGATACAAGACACTATACCGATGTTCGCTGTTTGGAATTCAGAAGTTTGGCTGATTCCTTGATCATCTGCTCTATAGGATTTTCATACTGCATTCTGTCGGCGACTTGGGGCTCGGGGCACCTCATGTTTTTCAGCTATTATTTAGGGGCATCGGAGAACTTGTTCTTGCTGGTTGGGTGAAAAAGTATTAATGCAATTGCTGAAGATCTAATGCCTCTCTTTTCTTATACGGATGTTTATTGCTAAAGAGGTCTGAAGATTAATCAGTTATCTGTCTGGCTTTGACTGTTAAATGGGATCAAGGGAAAGCATTAAGCATTGACGTCGATCTTCGTTAGTAATTTCCGGTTTTGAAAAATCCAAGAGCTGTGTATTTCTTTAATTGGGATGTGCTTCTCTTTAATCATTATGAGCTGGGATACTAGGGCTGTGGTCTTGATACATCATATATTGTTAAGATTGTGGCGTTTGGGATTTGGTTTTTTCCCAATCCGCTTTATTCTTTTGTTTGTTTAATTGGGTGTTCACGTGAGTAGTATTAGCGATCCGATCCCTTTTGTTGATTCGGGAGTGGGGCTCTCTTCTTGTATTTGGTGTAGTGTTGGGTCTTTATTTATCTTCAGTCCTGTCCTGTACTGTTCAAATAGGGTATATCCCTGTTTAATCAAAAAAAAAAAAAAAAAAAATCTGTCTCATAGAAATATCGAATAATTCATAATTAGAGTGCAAATGCCCAAAGACGTGATCAAACAAAAAATAACCATAGGACCAAATAAGAAGAAATAAGGAAACCAATTTGAAAATCCACCTGCTCTCCATGATTTATGCTTTCATTGTCCATATCTTTGTCAGATTCCGTCAAGGGAAAGCCAGTCCATATTTGCTCTCCAGGATCAATTGAGCTATTTGATGTATGATTGATCTGCGAATTTTGACACGACATGCGAGAACGCGATTTATCTAAACTTGTTCAACTCTGACCATGACTGCAAGGAAGACCGAAAAAAATATAGCTTTAAGTTAAATAAAATAAACATAGATACAAGTATGGCATTAAGTAGAGAACAAATATAACAGCTTTAAAGCGATTTCATTTTAAAACAAAAAATCATAACCAGTATGACGATACTAAACCATCAGCCCAGGTTCATGCACAACCATTTAGAACCGAATAGAGGAATTTAGCTGGCAACAAAGTTTTCAGTACAAATATTACAGATCAAACCACTATAAAGTTTACAAACAGTATGATAATTTCCCACCTCAACCAGAATACGCCACATTTCTATAAATGGTCCTCGCAGCAAGTACTAAAGAGTATGAGGTTGTAGAAGAAATGGACAGCAAGACCGCAACTCCAAAAAAAAAATAAAGAGAAAAGAGCAAAATTGGGAGGAAAAAAAAAAGAAATACATAGCAAATAAAGAGTAAAACGAAGAGGCATGTGGGGCTCAGATGTAACGACCCGGCCCACTAGCAATAATAACTCGTTGGGCCCAGACCACAGCCCAAAATGCTTAAGCCCGGTTATTATTACTAATGTCCAAGTCTCATATAAACCCAATGACAATTTCATCCACATCTGATGTGGGACAATTGGGGGCGTCACAAACTCCCCCCGTTTAGGCCTGACGTCCTCGTCAGTCCAAACACACACACAGCAGCCCAAGATCACCAGGCGATGTGAGACTCGTCTCGCTAGCCCTGTCATCTAGACCCAGACTCAGCCGAGACTCGCCACACACTTCCGGCTGGTTATTGGCTCCGATACCAAATGTAACGACCCAGCCCACTAGCAATAATAACTCGTTGGGCTCAAACCACAGCCCAAAATGCTTAAGCCCAGTTATTATTACTAGTGTCCAAGTTTCATATAAACCCAATCACAATTCCATCCACATCCGATGTGGGACTATTGGGGGCGTCACATCAGATTTGTCCACCACTTAGAGTAATGGTAGAGATTGGATGGATCAATTCTTTCCAATAAATTTTTTAGGTTGCAGGGATTGTCCGGGGGCCATTTAGCCTGTCATGCCACATTGCGTGGATCAGTTTTTACCTATAATATGAATAGGTTGCAGGGATTGCCTGGGGCCATTCAGCCTGCCATGCCACCACACACAAATTTAGCATGGAAGGTAATATCGGGGAGTTGTTGACATCATCATTGCCTTAAACCATTGCAACAACAAAAGGAGCAAAAATAGAAAGAAAAAATTAATTAGGGAGGGGGAGGGAAGCAAGTAAGAAAATCATGCCAAAAATATGTCAAACAACAAAGAGAAGTAATAAATAGGCGTAGAGAAGGCACTCTGCACATATCACACCAAAAAATAAGCAAAGACAATCCCTCCAATCCCTTACAACTCCATATAAAATATTCAAAAAAAAATAACGGGGGTGACTAACTCAAAAAAAATGAAAAATATGGGTATTAAATTGTAAAAAAAAAAGAGAGAAATAAAGAAATAAATTGAAGGATTTAGGGTTTGGTTTACAGCAGGGGTGTTGGTGGTCTCGATCGCCGAGGAGAAATGTTTGGGCGAAGGCCGCGAAGAGCGCCGCCGAGTTGACTCGCCTCGGCTCTCTCCATTCGTCTTTTTTTCTTCTTCTCTGCAAAAAGAATGGGATTGATAGGGTTTATAGAGATTAGAAAATAAGGATGGAAAACGGCTTGTGGTGGAAACAGAACAGGATCTCCGGTGATATTTGCGGCCTATTTTGCGGGATTTGAAAAGATGGACATCGACATCCGCGGGATCGCGAGATCGGTAGCATGAGACGGGCGGTGGCGCAGATCATGACAGATCGATGGAGGGCTCGCAGAATCCACGGAGATCGCGCGGTGAAGAGAGTACAAACCCTTCACGAATGTAGGGTTTAGAGAGAGAGAGAGAAAAAGAGAGAGAGAGAGAGAGAGGCCCTCAAGGCCAGCGCACATAGAAAGAGGCCTCACGCCTCTGTGGTGGTAGGAGTGGAGGGGGGCCCTCTTAAACGGAGAGAGTACGAATCCTACACGATCGTAGCTAAGGTTCGGTGAGGGAAAGGGAGGCCTCAAGCTCTGGCATTAGAAATGAGGGAGGGGGGGCGGCGCTCTTAGGGGTGAGAGAGAGAGAGAAAGAGAGAAAAAAAAAAAAAAAAAAAAAAAACCCAACCCAAAATTAAGGAGAGGAAAAAATCGTTTTTGTTTCGTTGTTTTTTACGGGTCACATCAAATGACCCCTCATCACACCCCCACCCTTAGATGGGTGGGGGTGTGAGATGTACACCTCTTACGGGTGTACACTTAGAGTTTCCCATATATTATATATATATATATATATATATATATATATATATATATATATATATATATTTATTTATTTATTTATTTATTTATTTTGTGGTGGACCTCTTTCTCTTTCTTCTTTTCTCTTTCCCTAAACCCCCAACGTGCACGCCGTTCTCTCTCCGACCCAATCCCTCTCTCTCCTTCCCCTCTCCTCCACCTCTTCCTCCCCTCTCTCTCTCTCTCTCTCTCTCTCTCTCTCTCTCTCCTTCCCCTCCCCTCCTCCTCTCTTCTCAATCCCTCTCTCTCCTTCCCCTCTCCTCCTCCTCTTCCTCCTCTCTCTCTCTCTCTCTCTCTCTCTCTCTCTCTCTCTCTCTCTCTGTCTCTCTCCTTCTCCTCGCCCCCTCCTCTCTCCTCTCTCCTCTCTCTCTCTCTTGTTGGTCTCCGATATCTCTCTCCTTCCCCTCTCCTCTTCCTCTCTCTCCTTCTGTGTTGGTCTCCGACAGAGGGGAGGGGAAGAGGGGAATGGAGATCGACCGAGCTATAAGGGAGAGCACTGATCGGAGGCTTCAGACCAAGTACAACCACGCGATCTACGTGATTCAGAGGGCTTTCGCTCTCTACAAGTATGACGCTTCTCTCACTGTTGGAATCGATAATTTAGCTTCTCTCTGTTTTGAGTACCATTTCCTTTGATCTCGCTCTTTTTTCTCACCAATTTGTGATTTGGGATTCGTATTCATACTTCTTGTTCATTGAATTATCAAATTGATTTAAATTAATCCTTTTCTTTTTCGATTTCTAAGTTTTTGTTAGATTTGTTTTTTTTTTTTTTTTGTTTCCTGATTTATGATCATGATGTTGCGCCATATTCTACACTTAATGGACTAAATAAACTGTTACTTGTTCATGAGTTTTGAATTAAGGACATACATTTGTGGAAATCAGGCCCGGTGCTGTCTCTTTTGGTGGTTAAAAAATGTTTAAATGTAGCTTAGTTAGTTTGATTAGGTTTGTATCAGAAAGGAGTTGTAACATTATCTGTGTTCTTTTAGTGCAAAAAAAGAAAAAGAAGTAACTATAGAAAGAGAGATGAGCCAATGTTCCTATCTGTAGTGCTTGGTCCTGTTTAAAATGTCCAATCTTAGTGATTCATTCGATCTTCATGAGATCATTAATGCCACATAAATCTTCGCCATTGCACATGAACGGCATTGAAGTTGAATCCCACGAAGTGTTCTGATAGATTCCTACAGAAAGTGTTAAATCTATTGAGCATTGATGTTGATGAATGCACCGACACCTAGTAATTAGTAGCTATAATTGGGATGAGTTCAATTTAACACCAAATTCTTTCTTTTGGCAGTTTAAATCAAGGATTTAAGTTCCGTGATACAGAATCATGCCAAAAACTTGCCGGCACGGTACGATACGGTGCATGCCGGATCGTGCTGATGTGTGTCGATTATAAAAAATACATGTGTGTCGACATATAATAGCATGAAATATTTATTTTCTTTACCAACAAAATATTCTAATTGTTTATTATGTATCTTTATCAGATCTTTTAAGCTTTTTTAAGAAAATTACTTACTAACTTAAAAAAAAAAAAAAAGAGTTTTGAGTTATGCCATCGGCACAAGTGCTGTATCGCGCCGATATTTTGTTGGCACGATATGGCATGGTAAATACGGCTTGTGCCGATGTGCACTTAAATCCTTGGTTTAAATTGTGTATAGTTTGAAATGAACCTCCTCTAAAGAAACTGCATATGTCCAAAAATTTGATGGTTTGAGTGGCTATGGTAGTCTGAATATATAGCACATGTTTAAAATTAAAGGTTTTGAGTGGCATGTATGTAAGAAACCTTTTGTATTAATGGAGGGTTCTAAAATGAATGGATGATACTAGTATAGCTTTGGTTTGCTTTAGCAAGAAGTGTGCAAGTGTTGCAAGCGAACTGACTATGATTGGCAGATCGGTGAGACAAAAATCATGATATTTCTGCATCTAAATAGTCCTGATGGTCTTAAGAGCTTAAGGCAACTCCAGACCATATTATAATCCTGCTCAATGTTTTAGAGAAGTGGTTTCAAGCAGAAACTTTGGTTCATCGGGAGATAACCTTAAATGAGTTGAGAATGCATGAATTCAACAATTTCCTCATCCTGTTCTGGATTCCTCTTAAAGGTATCCTTCCATTTTATCTAGGACACATACTTAGATAGTTGGTTAAGGTTATATTCTACATAGATTATGTCAAATGGATGATACAATCAAGTAGTATCAGGTCCAGCACCACCCTATCGACATTCTGGTGAATAGTGATTTTCTGTCTTTTAAAACTTGAGTATCATATAACCTCTAGAAGACAAAACCAAACACTATTTTAGTTTTTAGAACCTGCATGCATTCATGTTCTATGACCTCATTCATTAATATTTGTGTGATTCCTTCTCTAATTACAAATGGCAATTCTAGAAGAGCATAATGTTTTGTGCCTAGTGCGATGAAGGTTAAACTTTACCTCTGTTGAGATATAATATTGATCTTTCGATGAGCGAGGCCGTAATTGGAGTATTAGATTTTTCTCTGATACCTTCGCTTTGGTTGTCCTTCTCCTATAATTGTTTAGGATAAATTTCGTTTTTCGTTCTTTTTTTTGCTTTTTTCTCGCTTTGCCATTTTTCTCTTGTCTAATGCCGGCCCATATGTAAAGACTTAGTTGTACAAAGGCAGTTCACAAACGAAATGACATTTCTCTGATGAAGGATCCTTTTGCCTCGCTTGTTTATTATATTTTGATTTCGATTTGAACTTTTTGTTTATACTTCTTATGGTAATAGTATAAGATGAGCTGATTAAAACTCGTATTCTTTTGGAAATGCCTTGGACCAGGTTAGAGGAAGTTGCCTTGAGCTTTAATGGAGGAAAAGACTCAACTGTAATTTATTCCTTTCAATTGTCCCTTCTAAGTTTTGACTGACCTGAATGAACAAATTCTGAATAATTTTCTAATGACATTTGTATTGCAGGTTTTGCTACATTTAATTCGAGCTGGATATTATCTGCACATGGACAGAACTGAATTTTGTAATGGAATCCAGCAGGATGGGTTTCTAAACTGCCCTATTCGGACTATCTATTTTGAGAGCCCATGTGCTTTTCCGGAAATCAATTCTTTTACTTATGAAACAGCCTCCCAGTAAGAATGCTCTCAACTTTGGGCTGCTGCTTTATGATTTTTTTTTTTTTCTTTGTTGAGAAAAATATTGAAGTTCTCAAATTTTTCTCTCTACACAAAACATGTACACATAACTCTGTGGTTTTATTGGAGCTTTTTATTTGATAATTTCTGCATTTTGGTTTCCTTCTGTAGTTATGGCTTGCCATTGGAGATTATTCGCTCAGATTTCAAGTCTGGTCTAGAAGGTTTGCTGAAGGAAAAACCTACCAAAGCTATATTTCTTGGCACTCGAATTGGAGATCCTAATGCGGTATCTTTCTAGATTTCTTTGAAGAATCGTATATATCAGGTGCAAATGTACAAAAGACCTCCTCAACTAATAAGCGAACTAAATATGTGTTCATTTTTTATTTTAATTTTTATTAAAATATAAAAAAAAATTCCTGTACAAATTTATGTTTTTTTATTTTAAAAAATCTTCATTCTGTTCTCTCTCAAAATTTTAAAAATATTTTTAGATAGTTACGATATTATTGAGAAAAATAAAATGGCTAAAATATACTTATTATTCTAGAGAAAAATAATAATAATTTGTTAATATAATTTTATTATTTTCATAGACATTTTTGATATATTTAATTATATTATTAGAAGGAGCCAGAATAATGACGAAATTATGACGGAAGAAGGGTTAGAGAATTATTGAAAAATAAATGTAGTTTTATTTTACAATGTATTTGACATTTTAAAAAAATTTTATACTCTATAAAAAATTTATTCTATTTTTTTACTGTTTGGATTGTGACTTTTAAAAAAATATTCTATTTTAAATTTAAACTTTCAACATAAAAATATAAATATAAAAATATTTCAGGGTCCTATTTACACTATTAATTTTACATTTTTTGCCTTTTTTTTTTAATATTCCAAAAAATTATTTAAACTTTAATTTCAACTTAAAAATCATGGTTATTACAAGCGATTTAAATTTTTTTTTCAATTAAAGTTTAAATATGAAAATCGAAGCATGAACAGATCGTCACATTCAAAAAAAATTTATGAGTACGAAAAATTTTACTCATAAAAATATAGTAGTCGAACTCTCTCTCTTGAGTGTACATACAAATGGACGTAATAATTATTTTAATTGTTATCTCAGCTTAATATACTTTTTTGTGTATCAAATTAATCCAAAAGTTTATAATTAAAAATTAAATTTTTATAAAGTAAATTCATATATTGTATTTTATTAGAGAATATTTATCATATTTTAACTCAAATTTAAATATATAATTATTGTCAATAATAATTATATAGTTTTAATTTTTATTTTATAAATTGTGAATTAAATTTAATTTTAGATATCAAATTTGAATTAAAAAATTAAAATTTTTAATTATAGTTCATCAAAATTAAATTTTAAAATATGAATTAAATGTGAATTTAAATTTTCATATATACTTTTAGTTTAAAACACAGACTTAAATTTTGAATTTGTCAGAATTTGAAAAATATATATTTGCTTGTTAGTTGTAATCAATAAAAACTTAATATAATAACTACATATTAGTAGATAGGATTGACGTAATATAAAAGTATTCGTGTAAAAAGAAAAGATATAAATGATATAAAATTAGTTAATAAAAAAAATTATCCATTACATAAAAAAAATTAAAAACTAGTTTCGTTATGTTATTTATTTTGAGTAAAAATTAAATATTAGTATATAGTATTGAGATAATTTAAAATAATGATATGAAATGATATAGAATTTAAAACGAAAAAAAAAAAAAATTATATTTATCTTAAAATTTTAGAATATAAATTTTTATTACAAAATAAAATATAATTTTCTTTTATTAAATAATAAATATATTACTCTTTTAAATAAAAGGTTAGAAAAAATAAATGTAAAATTTGTTTACTTACGTTAAATAGTATTAATAGTATATTTTTTATATTATTGAGAATTTCTTTTGTCCATTGCTATCTATTTTTTTTTTTCAAAAAAAAATAATAAAAAATATAACAATATTTATTTTAAAAAAATATTAATTAACACCAACAATAAATGTATTTAAACTAACAATCAAATTATATTCTACTCATTATCTAATTTACAAAATTATAATAAAAATAGTTTTTTATTATTAAATTACATTATAATAAAAATAGTTTTTATTATTAAATTACGTATGTGAGCTAATTAGAGTTAAGATTATATTTGTTAACTAATTAGAATATTTTCTGTTATTTAATCTTATCATTAAAATATTTTTTATTAAAATATCAAGTTTAAATATCAAAGAAATTTTTTTTTTTATTCTGTCCATCAACTTATATGTACTTAAATTAAATAAAATAAATCTATATTTTAAAATTGTTATTAGTGTTATGAGTATATTTATTAATTGATTATTTTCTAACTTTAATTTGTCTTCAAATAAGTTTTATATATTCCAATTTAGATATACTATAAATATTTTTCATATATATTACTTAACATACAATTTTAAAAGTATAATTTTCCTTTTTTTTTAAAATTATTTCATTAACTAATTACGTTACTCATGTAAAACACTGAATTTAATCTTATACTTAAAATAAATTTTTTTTTATTAAATAACACATTCGCTTTTATATAAAACACTGTTATTTAATTTTAACCTTAAAATAATATTTTTATTAAATATAAAATATTAAAATACTGAGATTAAATATCAAAGAATTTTTTTTATTCTTTTGTTAACTAATTACGTTATTCATATAAAACACATTTTATTTTATACTTAAAATAAATTTTTTTTATTAAATACTACATTCACTTTTATACAAAGCAATGTTATTTAATCTTAATCTTAAAATAATATTTTTATTAAATATAAAATATTAAAATATCAAAGATTTTTTTTTGTTAACTAATTACGTTACTCATTTAAACACTATATTTAATTTTATACTTAAAATAATTTTTTTATTAAATACCACATCGACTTTTATACAAAATATTATTATTTAATCTTATCCTTATAATAATATTTTTATTAAATATAAAATACGTTTATATAATTTTTTTTTTGGTTAAATACCGATATTAAATATAATAAGAATATTATTTTTTTGGATTAATTGCATACGGATTCCTGTAAACATATTGAATAGCAAATATATCATTACAAAGTTCAACTTTTCATATTTATCCCTTCAAAAATCTAACGTTATTTATATATATCCCTACCGTATATCTCTGTTAGAAAAGTCTAGTTAATCATAGGTTAAATACTTAATCTTAGTTAATTAGTAAGATAAATTTAACTTTTTACCCTTCCAGGAATATTTTTGAAATGGTAAAACTGTCATTTTACATATAATCTGTTAAAAAATAAACAGTGAACTAACGATAATAAACGGAAGGGATATATATAAATAATGTTGGACTTTTGAAAAGATAAATATAAAAAATTAAACTGTATAGGAATATATTTACTATTCGATAGGTTTACCGGAGCCGTCGTATACCATTAGCTCTATTTTTTTATTAAAATATCAAAATTAGATATCACCTCCCATCCCGCCGGGCTTCATCTTTCTCGCCACCACCAGTTTATGAGTTATGATTTTGTAAATTTGTGTATTAATTCATAGTAGTTTTTGTAATCAACTAACTTTGATTACGGCCGAAGAATTAATGGAAGAATCGGCGGCACCAAAGAAAAGGCGAAGACTCGCGGAGGCGGAGGCGGCGGCGGCGGCTGCAGATAGCATCAGCGCTCTCCCCGATCATCTCCTCCACGAAATCCTGGCCTTCCTGCCGACCCGCCTCGCCGTCAGCACCTCCCTCCTGTCCCGACGGTGGCGGACTGTCTGGACGACGGCTCCCGACGTCTCCATCACCGAGCTCTCCTGCTTCACGGGCTTCCCCTCCTTCTTCGACTCCATCTTCCTCCACCTTCACGACTCTGCCATCCCTCTCCGCTCCTTCTCCCTCGTCGTGTCCGACGACGACGACGCCGCCGCCGTCTTCGACCCCGCCCAACTCCACTCGTGGATGATCTGCTGCGCCGCCAATTCCGCCCTGCAGCGCCTCACCATCCGTCTTCCCGTCGGCAGTTTCGCTGCTCCCCGTCGCTTCGACGTCCCTTCGGCAGTCTTCCACCTCCCCTCGCTGAAGGTGCTCCGACTCCGCCTCTCGGGGGAATCCTCGCGCATCGATTGGCCCGCCACTGCTTTCTTACCTTCTTTAGAGACGCTCGATCTCGCCAAAACGAATTTACGTCTCGTCGCCAGCGACGCCATCTCGAATAGCTGCCCGGCTCTCAAGTACTGGACGATGTCGATCGAATCCGAAACTCCCGAACTCCTAGTAAATTGCCCGCTCCTCGAAGCTTTCGACATCCGGACCCCCTTCGGGCCGATGGGGGGCCTTAGTATCTGCGGGTGCAACATCAAGAGGTTGAGGGTGTACGCCGAATCCCCGCCGGCTTATCTGAAGCTGTCGGCACCCGCACTCCAGACATTGGAGTGGCACGGCCTGCTGCCGCACTCCGCGACCGTCGACTCCCTTCCGGATTCCCTCGCCTCCTCTCTCACGTTGCACTCGGGGCAGGAGCTCCTTAATCTCGACGAGAACAGATTGCTGAATGGTGATCTTTCCCTGCTTGGATTCAATCGGTTGCTCCTGCCGCATTACCTGACAATCGAGGTATGGTTTTACTAATTACATTTAAGCACAAGCCAAACTAAAATTAAACTTTAAATTTCTGTTCTGTTGTGGAAAGTTATAGAGTGAGTTAACTCAAAATATTTGACAAATTTCATTCCATTGTAATGCTATTTCTAGTAAAAATTTATATATATAATTAAGTTTGTGAGATTCATCGCTTCTGTATATATATATATATATCTGTTTGGACATTATTATTTGATGATCATAAGATATAAATGTGACGAAAATGTCATAAAATTTAGATTCTACAGACTTGAAATTCTAGTACTAGATACTAGATTAAGTTTTATTATAAAAATTCTAAAGCACTCAGCAACTACGCAATAGAATTATTCTAGAAATAAAAAGACACTTCCAGTTCCACCTTCCATCTTATAGATATATATATATTTTTTTCTTTTGAGAACTCAGTAGCAAAGAATAATTCTCATAAATTTCTTTATATTTTTACACTTAAAGTTTTTTTTATTCCTCTAACTCACCATGCATGTTGTGGCGATAGTCGTCAGTTTAAAAGAACTCTTATTTATCTAGAATTCAAAAAATATTTAATTCCACTTTAAAAGAATGCTATGGCATTATATTTGATAATAATCGATAATTAATTACTTCACAAGATTAAATAATGCTATAATGATGCATATACATTTTTTCTTTATCCTGTTATAAATATGCTAAATTAAATAATGCAGAATTTTGGTGTGGAAATTTCTCAAGGACGCGGTCAATTAGGTCCAATCGCTTGGGTGCACGAGAATCTCAAGCATTTGGAATTGTCTTGTTTTTTTGGAGGATTTGGTTCTTTGGGTATTGCCTTCCTGCTCAGAAAATTTTCTAAACTTGAGACATTGCATATTTCCTGTGTCAAGGAATGGCACTTAGATTATGTAAGTCAATCAAACTTATTTATAGTTGAACTATATCTTTAGCTGAATGTTATGATCACTATTTTTATGTATGAGTAGCATATATTTGGATTTTAAGTTTTTGATTTGTTTAGATAGTGTAATAATTTGTTCTATTTATATATTTAAATTAAATTTTCTAGAAATATTATGAGAAATCAAAAGGGATAGGAAGTTGGATAGTAAATTCAAAATTTCTAAAGTCGGACTAATTATAAAATTTATGCATTCTCATATATGTTTTTTTGACTTTTTTTTTTTTTTTTTTTTTTTTTTTTTTTGCAGTGCAATTTTCCGGCATGCTTTTATATCTTTTATATGATGAAAGGGTCATTTGGCCGAGGACCACACTGGGATTCTCATAACTTCTCTCTCAAGCAGTTGGTTCAAGTAACTGTGAACGATTTTTCTGGAAGAATATTTGAATATGACTTCTTAGAGTTCTTACCTAGAGTGGCAACTTCATTAAGAATGATTACCATCTCTGCTGATATGGAAACTACTCTCTATTTTTCAGAAATAATTTTAGAGAAGGTTAAGCAATTGCAGCAATCTTTTCCACACATTAAGATTTTGCTTCAATTGCATGAAAGATAATGTTGTTGCTCTCAAACCATTGGCATGTTAACAAATAATTAATGATGATGATTAACTAGACATTCATTAGTTTGACATTTTTTTTTTAAGTTACCTTTAGCTAATTTATTGTTGACAAAGGTGTTTTATGAAAGTTAGTTTGAGTTTTGATCGCTTAAGGTGGGTTTGGTTTGGTGTTTGATTTGTAGGAAAAGAAAAATAGTTATGCCAAACTCTTTTGGTTGGTTGAAAAAAATAAATAAATAATTTTTTTGTTTTATTATATATATTATATATATATATTATTTATATATTTATACATAATAATTATCATCTATTTATATATAGAGAAAGAGAAAGAGAGAGTGAAAAAATTAGACCGGAATACTACCGGTAACAAACAGATTTTATTGCTACCAATTTGTTTTCGACGATAGAATTTCTGAATTGATGATCGGTATCGTTGAACATGATCTAAACCACTAGAACTATTTAAAAATTAAATTTTAAATATTTTAAACATCATAACCTAATAATCAAAAGGTTGCAAAATTTATAATTTTAATGGTGGATATGAAACATGCTCGTTTAATGGTATAAAAAATTTAAATTAATTAAATTTTGATTATAAAATTTTTTAAACTATTTAAAATGAGATCTATACTCTCGATATTAATTATAAAACTCTTATCATCACTTTCTGAATGATATTCATTTTCAGACGTTTATATTTGTGTCCACTTGATAGGCAAAAAATAAAATCTAGAAATTATATTTAATGATTCCGATCGTCATTTTGGCAGCTCCATCATCGAAAACAAATTGACAGTAACTGTGCTCGTTTGCTGCCGATTGTATTCCAATCCAACTATATATATATATATATATATATATATATATATATATATATAGAGAGAGAGAGAGAGAGAGAGGAGAGAGAGAGAGAGAGAGAGAGAGAGAGAGCTAGGCTGTAATACTATTAACAGTATTAGATTAAAAGATAGTGGGTTGAAATGATAGTGGGCCCTTGGGCTTAATAGGTATTGGGGAAATAGTAAAATCTGACGGGTGAAAATGATCAAAGGGGTTAATCTAAGGGTAGAAAATTTGATAATACCAATGTCACGCCCCGAGTTTTAAAATTCGGTATAATTTTTTTTTTTTAAATCAGAGTGCACAAAAATCAGGCGCAACAGACCGCCACACATATAGGAAATCCTCTATCAAATAGACAGAGTTTTCCCTATATATGCACGGCTATAAATAGAGATCAAGTACAAAATTTAAGTAAATACATATATTATTCTAATCAGTTTGGTCATAATATAAGTCTTACAATTATCCAAAACATATAAACTAAAACTGTTCATAATTTATAAATATATATAGTGTTAACTTCAGAAATCCAAATCTTCAGGGGGACAGCTCTATCGTCAAAGCCTCACTTGTACGTCCCTTTGACTCCTCACCTGATGGACCTGAAAAATGGTCACCCAAGGGTGTGAGATACATCATAGTGTATCCCAGTGGGCACGACGAGCCGAGAAATAGCTAATCGTACCTACTGGGTTGTGATGATCCTGGTTTCCATGCACTGTTTTTCCGTGAATCCAAGGGTGGCACACCTATTGATGGTGTTTGACCCACAGTGTGTCAAAGGGACAGCACAGATGGGTCCGTGGCAGTATTTATTGTTAGTTTGGCCTTCGGCGGGATTTGCCGAATTTTAGAAAAGTTTCTAGGCCAAACGGATGGCGTATTTGGATTCAGCGCGGAAAAACGCTTGAAAACGGCTATTTATTTGCCGAATTTGGAGTCCGGATGCCCAAAAACGGACTCCCGGAAGTTTCTGGTAACTTCGGGTGCATGGGGGGAGTCGTGGACCATCGGAGCGCCACGTGGCGGGCCATCATTGGCCGGTCCGCAGCATCCGGTGCACGGAGTGGCGCGGTTAGGTGCATAAGCCCGGTGCGGGGCCACGTGGCAGGTCAGGATTGGGCGGTCCTGGGTGCGCGGTCCACGGAATTCGGGCGGCCGGTGCAGGGTTCGGTGCGGCGGTGCACGGCAACAGGCGGGAGCCACGCGTCGGCCGCGGAGTGGCGCGGTCCAGGGCGGCGGTCTACGGAGTTCCCTGCACGGGTGCATGGACCCGGCGCAGGGACACGTGGCGCACGCTCGTTGGATGGCTCACGGGAGACGGCGCACGGGGACAAGCCTGGCGCATGTCAGGCGGCCGGTCAGGCGGCGCCGCCCGCGCGCCTGACCGCACAGTGCCGGGACGCGCGTCGCCACCTGATTGGCGGTCGCCTGCGGGTTGACCGCGCGGTCGGGACGCGCGTCGGCCGCTGGCGCGCCCCGCACGGCTGTTCGCTGTGCGGGATGCGGGCCGATCCCCTGTGGGGGCGCGCGGCGCTTTTTGATTGGCTCCGCCCGGTCGGACGGGGCGCGTCCGACCCGGCCGAGCGGATCCGGGCCCAAATTCGGCCCGAATCCGATAAAAAGGGGTATTTCTCCTTTTTAAGCTTCCTAAGGCATTTGAGAGGGGTTTTTCTCTCTTTCGGTTTGGTTTTAGCCCGAGCTCCTCTCTGAGACATTTCTTCTTCTTCGAGTCCTCTATCTACTGTAGCTTCCCCGAGATTTGTAGAAGCTCGGATCCCGAGGTTTGCAAATTTTCCGGCGCGGCGCGACGATTGTTCTTGGGCTTCCCGATTCGTCGCTTCTCGGTGTTCAAGCTCCCCTGGTTCACCCCGACATCATATTTTCACGACTTTTGCGCCGTTGGATTCCTAACAGGTAGGGCTTCAATTCCTCTTCTAATGGGTTTCTCCTGGTTCAGAGGTTTTGATGATGATTTTGAGGCTTCCTTCTGACCCTTTTTCCGTCGCGGAGTTTTCGGACAGCACCAACTTGTTTTGACGATAACTTTGCGCTCGAGCATCGAAACAGGGCGATTCAAAAGGGGATTTGCATCTACACATCGCGAGGAGTCTACTGGAATTTTCTTGGATTTTCCCTGAGGGTGAGGAATCCCTTTTTACAGATATTTTTACTGCTGTTTTGGGATGAAAATATTGTTGAGATAGTCCTCTTGTCGATTTTCGTTCTCAGCACAGAAAAATCGTGGGAAAACGTGCAGGTACTCGTTTCGACCGTATCGTCGCGTAGATCGTGATAGTATTTTTCTGGAGATTTATTGGGCACGTTTCGCAGGTAAAAATTATCGAACAGAGAATCTGATTTTTGGGGACAGAATTTTGGGTTAAACTTGAGATTGTAATTGGGTGTTTTCTGTGGGACCCTTGGCACAGTGTTGCGGTGATTCTTGGAGACCGAGCGCGGACTTCGCCGTCGGAACTTGGATTTAGCGCTCGAGGTGGGTACCGTTGTTTAACCTCCCACTTATAATGTCCCCACTAGGCCTATTGGAGTTGCTTCATTATTATATTGCTAAATGAACCGGGACAAGTTAAAATGGCACTTTTATTGAGAATTGGACTTATTGCTTGGGCTACATTTTAAAAATGGACTAAGTATTAGTAAACGGATGATTCTTATTAAAATATGTCATTTAATATTGGGAAAGATGATATTATTTAACCCTGTTTTAAATAACGGACTTTGCATGCTTAAACGGACATCTGGTTAGGCCACCTTTTTCTGCTACACTATCATGCTGGAATTGACTTAGGAGAAACCATGCTTTTCTCTTCTTTTATTTATATTTGGGGGATAGTGCGCTCGGGTTCGAGCAGGGGCTGGGATAGTGTAGTCAGACAGTTGTGGGCTTTGGGACAGGCAGGCTGTGAGGGCAGGGCATTGCGGCAACCGCGGATCTTTGGCGGTTGACCGGACAGTGGTCATTGCATCAGATTGGGATAGAGGCTTTGGGCTTTCTTTTAGTGGATGGGTTTTCCCACTTTGGTCAGAGTCATGATCCAGTCCTGCTGATTTGGTACTTATTACCCCGGCATTATACTCGTGTGGGTCGCTCCCCTCGAGTGCCACTCCGGAGTGTGCGTTTTTACAGGCTTCGAGTCTTCGAGACTCTCTTTTCCTATCGGTGTTATGCGTAGGCTGGCATACCCGATTTGGCAGGCAGAGCAGGCAGTACCAGTGCTTACTGGTGTATCGATTGGGTCTAGACAGGCAGGCATTGACATTCTGATGCATACATATAGCTATTCTATCAGTTAGCTCATTAGAGGCATGTAGTGGTAGCTTATTCATCAGCAGTTTTATTTACAGCTTACCACCTTTGTTCATCTTTTCTGCCTCTTATAGTCCTAGTGGGCACATTTGAGTAGAGGTCTACCCACTAGGAGGAGGCTACTGTTTTATAGTAGTTCTCACTCCCCACTGTTTTCTTCTTCTCTTCCCTTTGTTTTGCAGAGTCGTCTGCGGGAGTTGCAGGACCCTCCACTGCGGATCGAGGTAAGAGGATCGCGGACTAGATAGCGGTCTACCCAGGCACCAGGGCAGTTATTAGATGTACCCCGATACTCTCAGATACTCTACTTTTCATTTCTTTTTGGGTCTGGCTTCGGCCAGCTGGTTGTATTTGATTAGTGAGCTGGGAGAGACATATGTATTATTGAGAGTTTACTTTCTGCACTTTACTCTTCTACTTTATCTGAGAGGTATTAGTTACTGTTTAGCTCTGTTTATGCTCTTTTATTATATCATCTTTATCTGAGCAGGTTACCAGCGCTTCGTATACACGGGAAATTCCGTGTATACGGCGGATCTGTGGACGGGCCCGGGTTCTGGTTTACACCCGGGGCGTGACAGATTAAGTTGGTATCAGAGCTTAGGGATAGGTCAATTGGGACTTAGGAAACCCTAGGCTTTTGGCAGACCCTAGGAAGGCAAGACGTGAGTGACGTGACATTATGCGAAAGTCGGCAATTTGGTCATATATTATTTTGACTCTTCCAGGGAGTGAAGAGGGATTGGCATGTCCTATTTCTGGCGGACTATTATGTTGGCTGCAGACAACATAAGGTTGCAGAAATAGGAGGATGCCTTTGACTTTCGCTAGATTGGGTCGTGTGTGGTTTCGTTACTGAGCTGTGGTTTCTTTTGTGTGGCAGGATGCCTCCCAGGCGGCGGATTCCTACCCGGGGTACCCCTACACCCCCAGAGGGGCCGGAGCAGTCCGGATCTTCAGAGATTGCTGAGTTGAGGGCCATGGTGGCCCAGCTGGCGGAGGGTCACCGCCGGCAGGAGGAGAGGTTTGAGCAGCTGCTTGCTCAGGTTAGGGCCCCTCCCCCTACTGTTACTACTGAGGCCCCCGCACCACCTGTTGTACTACCGACTGTACCACTTGTGCCTACGGCACCATCTTCGAGCAGCGGGGCCCCGGGAGCGATCCGACCTTTGACTCCCGAGGAGGAGCAGGAGTTTACTGATAAACTCACCCATTTCTGCAAGCGGGGACCGCCTAGATTCTCGGGGCGGAGCACTCACCCTTGGGAGGTTGGGACGTGGCTATCGGCAATGGAGAAGTTGTTCCGAGACTTCTTCATCGATCAGAAGTACCGGGTACACATGGCTGTGCATTGTCTGGACGGAGATGCGGACACGTGGTGGCGTCGGGTGGAGCCCCTGGAGTTTCAGATCACCCGGCAGCTACCTTGGGCAGAGTTCAAGAGGATGGTCCTGGACACTTACTTTTCCACCAGCGTGAAGAAAAAGGTAGAGGATGACCTGAAGAATCTCCAGCAGGGCGACCGGTCGGCATGGGACTACTTCCAGGAGTTTTCGCGACTGCTCAGCTGCGTTCCCTATGTCGCGAGGGATGGACCACATCAGGTGGAGCTCTTCGGGTCGGGCCTGCGCCCGGAGCTCTATACCTTGGTGCATGCACAGAGACTACAGACCCTGGAGGAGGCGGCCGAGCATGCACAGTGGATCGAGAGAGGAGACCACGTTGTCGCCAGACGTGGGGGCCTGGTCGCTCAGGGATCTGACAGGAAGCGGCCAGCGCAGGACGATGGGGGACAGACCAGCTCCTGGAGGCCGCCCCCGACCCCCGCCGCCTCAGTTCTCTGGCCGCGGGCGTTCGGAGCGGCGTGGGCATGGTGGATCTCAGAGGCCCCCACAGCACCAGCAGCAGCACTCACGACAGCAGCAGCAATCCCAGCAGCAGAGGTCGCAGTCCCGGCAGCAGGGATCTCAGCGGCAGAGGCAGCAGCAGCAGGGGAGGCAGCCCCAGACCCCAGCCAGGTGCATCTTCTGCCAGGGACAGCATTCTCTGATACGTGTGACCAGAGGTTTGGCCGCTGTTACCGGTGCGGACAGTCGGGCCATGTTCGAGCTACTTGCCCATATGCGCCAGCACCGGCTCCTTCCTCAGCATCAGCCCCACCGGCGCCCCAGCAGCGGTCCTATGCTCCAGCGAGCAGGGCTCCTTCTTCTCACCCGGCAGACCACCGACTACCGGCACAGAGCGGGCGGGTTTATGCCGCCCAGGTTGAGGACTCCCTGGCTGTCACGCCCCGGAACCCGGGCTCGTCTACAGATCCGCCGTGCACACGGAATTTTCCGCGTACACGAAGCGCTGGTAACCTGCTCAGATATAATCTAACAATAAAAGAGCATAATACAGAGCTGAAATAGAAGAACCACATAGTATCTCAGACTGGAAATAAAATACAAGCTGTAATAATACAATAATCTCCCAGCTCACCAAAATAGTACATCCAGCTGGCGGAAGCCAGACCCAAAATAAAAGGAGAATATCACAGTCTGAGTGGAGGGTGCATTATCTGTCTAATAGCTCTCAGCCTCACAGGAGATCTATCTATTCAGCGATCCCCTTACCTTTATCAGCTGCCGATGGCCTAGCGGCTCCCGCAGACGACTCTGCAAAAGAAAGGGAGGAGAAAGGGACAGAAAAATAACAATGGGGGTGAGAACTACCAGATAAACCAGTAGCCTCCCCTAGTGGGTAAAACCTCAACTCTGACGCACCCACTAGGACTACTAGAGGCAACAGGAAAGAACAGTTGTAAGCTATAAAGACTGCTGATAAAAAGGAAACTACCACCATCATGCCTCTAAATGCCAAGCAATAGAATAACTAAATGTATGAATCAGTGTATAAATGCCTGTCTGAATGAACTCAATCTAGTGTTACTAGCAAAACTGGTACTTCCTGCTGTGTCTTGCCAAATCGGGTATAACGCCGATGGGGGATAGTATTTGCCAAATCGGGTATGCCGATAGGGGATAATGTTGGCCAAATCGGGTTGCCGATAGGGGATAATGTTGTAACACACTCCGGAGTGGCACTCGAGGGGAGCGACCCACACGAGTAAAATATCTCTGTCATCAGTATCACAAGTATCTCTGTAGCATATGTCCCACAAGTATCACAATAATAAGTATCAGAGGTGCCATAAATTAGCAGGACTGGATCATGACTATGATCAAAGTGGGAAACCATCCACTAGGACAACCCGATCCCAACTGATGCAATAAACCAGACTCAACCCCAATCTGATGCAAGGATAAACATCTGGTCGACCGCCTACTGTCCGCGGTCACCGCAATACCCCACAAGTCCACAACCTTGGCTACACTATCCCAAACCCCTGCTCACACTTGAGCAACAACATCTGAATGCAAAGGACAACAATAAAACATGTTCAAATCCCAATATGATAGTGTAGCAATGAATAGTGGCCTTACCTGATGTCCGGGCATGCATGCAACTGTCTTTATTTTTAAAAGTTGTAAAATAGTGTCAAAGGTTTTAAAACAATTGATTTACTGAATAAAAGTCATTTGCATGCGAGATCATAGCCTTTGTCTCAATCACAGTGTCCCAATATAAGTTATCATATCATTTGTGGGGTTATATTAATTTTTAGGGGAGTTTATCCCAGCGGTCCTTGTCATTTGTCATATTAATTTGTCCCAATGGTTCTCATTAATTGTCCTGTTAGTTGTCCTGTTAGTAGTCCTGTTAATAGTCCTTTTAGTAGTCCTGTTAGTAGTCCTGTTAGTTTGTCCCAATGATTTAATTGTCATATTTTAGGGGATTTCTAGTAATCCCAGTGAGCTTGTCAAAAATGAGGTAAGCAACAACCGCCCACCTCGAGCAGCTCAAACAACACCCCAGGTAGTCTCCTGGTTGTCCACAGTCCTCAAATCCTGCAAATCAACGCTCCCGGTATAAATACAAATCCCAAAAAGTACAATATTTGCTGTTTTTCAGACAGCACGGGAAAAGAGGAATTTTTCACCTCTAAAATGAGCTCCTAAAATCCCAGAAAAATCACGGTTGCGTTCCTCGCGAAGAGTAGATCAAAATCGACTCTTTAAACGCCTCGATCTGACGCTCCTACGTCAAGATAAAAATCGGAGAAGTCGGTGCTGTCCAAAAATCATCACAGTAAAAAGGGGGGTCAAAGAGGACCTGAAAACTATGCCAAAAGTACGAAACGGAGCAAAATGATCAACACGGAAATCGAAGCCCTACCTCTTACGGTCGCGCTGTCGCAAAAATCGTCCAAAAATTCCACCTGGTTAGCCCGCAGTGAATTTTCGACGGAACTGCGACGGGAAATGGGCCTAAAAAGAAAATCGTCGCAGTGCGCCGCGTCGCAGATAACTCACTATCTGTAACTCCAGAAATTCTGAGATTGTAGAGAGAGAAAGAGGAGAGAGAGAGGAAAAACTTTCGTAGAGGGAGTTTTCTCTGATTCTCTCTCTATGGCCCGCAAATCGAGGTGCAAAGAGAGGGGGTGAGGGGCTCTTATATAGTGGGCCAAAAGGGAATATTCCCACACGGGATCTGGATCCAAACACGAAACACCGAAACGGGCCAACCAGGAAGCGCCACGTGTTGCCCAAACAGGAAACAGCCTGTGCAGGGCCAATAAAATCCTGCCACGTGGCCACGTGGTCCACATGGCCGGTCCGCGCTCCGGGTCTTCCGGAAATTTGTCGGCCTACAGGATGCTGCCACGTGTCACCTCCCAGAAGCTTCTAGAAGCCGGCCAGCCAATGGGGAAACGCCACGTGGCAATGGGGGTGTTCGGTGCTCCTGGTGCACGCCAGGCCCATGGACCGCGCACCTGAGCGCCTGCTGCCCGCGCCTGCCCGCGCTGCCCGCGCTGCCCGCGCCTGCCCGCGCCGCGCTCCTCCGCGCTCCGCCGCTGCCCCGCCGCTGCGCCGCTGCCCGCCGCCGCTCGCCGGCGGCCGCCGCCGGCCGGAACAGTAATTCCGGCCGGCGGTTACTGTTCCGGTGAACAGTACCAAAGTGCCGAAAAATAAAGCGAATATACCATTTCGACCGTTTTCGCGCGCTGAGTCCGATTCCGCCGTCCGTTTCGCCAAATTCTCATCCGAAATTTTGTAAAAAGCTCCCGGAAAATCCCATTTGCTCCGATTTTCGCGCAGAGTCTATATTAAATGTCCAATTTCAATTCTACAAGCTCGGTTTCCCATATACGCTACCTACAGTCACTGTTTAATGTTGTACAGTTCCTGCGGGAGTGCGGATCATCACATCCTCCCCCACTAAAAAGAGTTTCGTCCTCGAAACGAGACTCAACAACAATCCTCAGTCCAATGTCTCAAATAAGTAGGGGTGAGCATCCTTCATCTCCGACTCGAGCTCCCATGTAGCCTCGCGCTCGTCATGATTGCTCCATTGGATTTTTACATAGGGAATGGCCCGACTGCGCAATTCCCTCACCTCTCGATCCAGAATTCGCAGTGGGCACTCTTCATACCTCAAAGGGTCCAATATATCGGGGGATAAGTTTCCCACGAATGCCGAATCTCCTGATTCCTTTAGTCGGCGAGACTTTTAGGAATACATGATCTCCAACTTGAAATTCTAAGTCTCGTCGCCGAACATCGGCATAGCTCCTTTGTCGGCTTTGGGCGGTCTGAAGATGCTTCTGAATCACTCGGACCTTCTCTTCTGCCTCTAACAACACATCTGGTCCCAAGGTCCGCCTCTCGCCCACATCACTCCAATAAAGTGGTGATCGACACTTGCGTCCATACAACGCTTCAAACGGAGCCATCTGAATGCTCGCTTGAAAGCTATTGTTGTACGCAAATTCAGCCAAAGATAAATGTCGAATCCACCCTCCGCCGAAATCCAGGACACATGCCCTCAACATGTCCTCCAGGATTTGTATCGTCCGCTCAGACTGTCCATCAGTCTGCGGATGAAAAGCTGTACTGAACTTGAGTTCAGTCCCCAAGACTGTTTGCAAACTTTTCCAGAAATGCGAAACA
The DNA here is from genome assembly GCA_029168755.2 of Tillandsia fasciculata. NCBI lineage: Eukaryota > Viridiplantae > Streptophyta > Magnoliopsida > Poales > Bromeliaceae > Tillandsia > Tillandsia fasciculata. The sequence continues at coordinate 16,649,027 of CM054947.1, read as the reverse complement.
AACCTCGGGTCTCTATCCGATACAATGGAGGCTGGTACTCCATGTAATCTCACTATCTCATTTAAATAAAGCTGGGCTAGTCGCTCAAGTGGCCACGTAGTCTGCATGGGCAGAAAATGCGCCGACTTGGTAAGTCGATCTACAACTACCTAGATAGCATCAGCTCCTCCCTGTGCCCTCGGTAGTCCGACCACAAAATCTATTGTAATGTGGTCCCACTTCCACTGGGGAATTTGGGAGACTCTGTAACTTGCCGGCTGGCACTCGATGCACAGCCTTCACTTGTTGGCAAGTTAAACACAGAGCCACAAATCTCCCGACATGCCATTCCACCAAAAGTGTGCCTTGAGGTCCTTATACATCTTAGTCCCACCAGGATGTAGGGTATAGGGTGTATAATGGGCCTCTCGCAGTATCTGCTCTCGGATCTCCGCATCCGCGGGCACACAAGCTCGGTTCCTGTACCTCAGTACTCCCGAGGCATCTACCGTAAAGTCCCCAGACTGATCACTCGGAATTTGATCTCTAATCTTGGTCAAGTGGGGGTCCTCACTCTGTTTCTCCCGGATCCTGTCCAGCAGAGTGGGCTGCACGACTAAAGATGTCAGTCTAGCAGAGACCCCAGGGGACACAACCTCTATTTCAAGCCGTCTCATCTCCTCTAATAGTGGTGCCTGGACCGTGATCAACATCGACAAACTTTGCACCGCCCTCCTACTCAAGGCGTCAGCGACCACATTAGCCTTGCCTGGGTGGTAGAGAATATCTACATCAAAATCCTTTAACAGTCCTCACTCCAGATAAACTTCACTCCCTTACGCGTCGAGTGAGGGGTGTGGAGAGCTTCGCAAAGCCTTTCACAAACCGACGGTAATACCCAGCTAATCCCATAAAGCTACGTACCTCAGGAACCGTCGTCGGTCGGGGCCAATCTCGGACTGCCTCAATCTTTGCCGGGTCCACTGCCACTCCTGCGGCAGAAATCACATGGCCCAAGAAGACCACCTCCCGAAGCCAAAATTCGCACTTCGCCAGCTTGGCATACAACTTCTTCTCTCGCAGAAGTTGCAGCACAATTCTTAAGTGTTCCTCATGCTCGGCATCACTTCGGGAGTAGATCAAGATGTCATCGATGAACACTACCACAAACCGGTCTAAGTATGGTCGGAAAATCCGGTTCATTAAATCCATGAATGCGGCAGGGGCATTTAGTTAGCCCAAAAGGCATAACTGTAAATTCATAATGCCCGTACCGTGACCTAAATGCCGTCTTAGGAATATCTTCGGCCTTCACCTTCAACTGGTGGTAACCGGACTGCAAATCTATCTTAGAGAAGACACAAGACCCTTGCAGCTGATCAAAAAGATCATCAATGCGCGGCAAAGGGTACTTGTTTTTGATGGTCACTTTATTTAGCTCTCTATAATCCACACATAGTCGAAGTGACCCATCTTTCTTCTTCACGAATAGCACCGGTGCTCCCCAAGGCGACACACTCGGCCTGATAAAGCCCTTATCCATTAAATCCTGGAGTTGCGCCTTAAGCTCTCGCAACTCAGCCGGTGCCATTCGGTAAGGAGCCTTAGAGATTGGCGCAGTTCCTGGAACCACGTCAATCACGAACTCAATCTCTCCTATCTGGCGGCATACTAGTTAGTTCAGGTGGAAAAACATCCGGAAACTCGCGAACAATAGGGATATTCCGGAGTTCCGGCGCCGCCATAGTAGGCCCCTCAACAACACTAGCCAAAAAGGCTACACATCCTCGTTGGATCATTTGTCTCGCTCGGGAAGTTGAAACCATAGAGGCAAAGAAAGCACTCTGACATCCTCGATATACAACATTTCCTGGCCTGGCTCTTTAAAAGTGACAGTCCTTGCGGCACAGTCAATAGTTGCGAAATACCGAGCCAGCCAGTCCATCCCGAGGACCACATCGAAGTCCTTCAGCTGTCTCAAGACCAACAGGTCTGCTGGCATAATCCAGGACTCGATTTGCATCGGGCAGGACCAACAGCACTCCTCCACGTGCAAAGTGTGATCGGGAATCTGAACCTCTCGTGCACATGGTAAAGGTCCTACCTCTATCCCATGCAATGATGCAAATGATTTACTAATAAAAGAATGCGATGCTCCAGTATCAAATAATGTACGAGTCCTAATGCCAGAAAGTAAATCATACCTGCTTCTTCTCGGTCAGCTACAATAGAATCCTCCGCCAGTGCTAAGTCATCCTGACTGCTTGACAACGGCTGCCTCTCTCCAGAAGGGCGGGGGATTGAAACTTGATCTCCTTGAGGTCTGTCGGTGAAGCTCCCGGTCGTAGCTGGGAAGTGGTAGGAACAAACGCCGAAGTAGGTGTCACAGTTATCCTTGAAGGACACGTAACTCGTAGGTGCCCAGGCTGTCCACAACGAAAGCATCGACCCCCACCTCAAGTCACAATTGTGCGAAAAATGAGGTCCTTCACAGAATATACTCTGTCTCTGTCGCGAAGCTGTGGCCGTCTCCGAGAACTGGCCTGTCTATCAACATCCGGAGCTGGGCGTTTTTCTCTCAAAACGCCGCTCAGGAGCCCTGGCCCTCTCCCTGACTGCCAGATCACTCCTCTGCGCCAACAGCTGCTCCAAACGCTGGTCCTGTCGAACGCTCCTCGCCACCAACTGGGTCACCAAGGCCCGCAGTTCTCCCAGTTCGGCAGATACTGCCTGCTCGGGCTCCTCAGAAGGAGTGGGAATACCCCCGGCGGAAATAACGACGAAGGGGCGACATACTGTCACCAGAAGCCACAAATCAGGAAAACAGAACCCCACACGTCCCAATCTAGCGAAAGTCAAAGACATTCCCTTATTTCCTGTGACTTTATGTTGTCTGCAGCCAACATAACTGTACACCAGAAATTTGGGTATGTCGGTCTCTCTTCTCCCACTGGAAGAGTCAAACAAAATAAATCAACGACTTTCTCAAAATGTCACGTCTCTCACGCCCTATCATCCTAGGGTCTGCCAAAAGCCTAGGGTTTTCTAAGTCCCAACTGAACTATCCCTAAGCTCTGATACCAACTTAATCTGTCACGCCCCGGAACCCGGCTCGTCTACAGATCCGCCGTGCACACGGAATTTTCCGCGTACACGAAGCGCTGGTAACCTGCTCAGATATAATCTAACAATAAAAGAGCATAATACAGAGCTGAAATAGAAGAACCACATAGTATCTCAGACTGAAATAAGGTAACACAGCTGTAATACATACAAATATACAATGTCTCCCAACACACCAAAATAGTACATCCAGCTGGCGGAAGCCAGACCCAAAATAAAAGGAGAATATCACAGTCTGAGTGTGGGTGCATTATCTGTCTAATAGCTCTCAGCCTCACAGGAGATCTATCTATTCAGCGATCCCCTTACCCTTTATCAGCT
>CM054947.1:16599216-16645504 GCA_029168755.2 Tillandsia fasciculata | reverse complement strand
TTGCTGATTGACTAGACATTCATTAGTTTGATTTTATTTAGGTACTTTAGCTAATTTATGTTGACAAGGTGTTTTGTGAAAGTTAGTTTGAGTTTGGATTGCGAAAAATGTGTTTAGTTCTGTGTTTGATATATATATATATATATATATATATATACTATATATATATATATATAATATTATTATATATACCACATATTTTTTAATCTAAGTGTTAAAAATTAATAGTATCAATGATTATACTATCAATGTATTCCAATCTAGCTCTGTCTCTCTCCTCTCTCTCTCTCTACTATATATCTATATATATAGATATATATATATATAGGGAAACCAAAAACCTTACAACTATTTCTCTCTTGCTCTCTCTTAATGTAATTAATCATTATTTGATTAATGAAAGAGAAAGGAAAGTGAACTAGTGCGTTCACTTACCCTATTAATGTCATGATTAATTAAAAGAAAACAATAACTTCTTCCTCTCCTCGTTTCTCTCCTCTCTATTTAATAATGAGGAGAAGGTTAATTTCTTTCATTTATGGTGGAAGTTTCTTCTTCTCTCTCTACTCTTTAACAACGATGAGAGGAGTTTACTCTTCTTCTATTTCATGCGTCTTAGGTTTATAAAAGGAAAGAGAGTAATCTCCTTCAATGATAAAAAAAAAAAATTGAAATAAGTACGAAAGAAAGAAAGTCTTCATAATCATATAGAAATATTTTTAATCATAAGAGATAGAGGTTCTCCAATAATAACTAGTCTCTATATTATAGTTAATTCTCTTAAAATTGCTAGCACAATTTGAGAATTAATTCTTCTCCACATTGATACAAGAAATCACGAAAGGAGTTTCGAGATTATATTGTGTGAAGCACAGATTTCGGAGCAGCCTTGTGTGGATACACATAGAGGCCGGACAGTTGTGCGGCTCAAAGGACCGAAAGTTCAGATCCAATATCAACCGACAGGCAATTTCAGTAATAAGCAAAGGTTGAAATTCTAACCCTTATTCTAATTAGATTAGAATAAAATTTTTTGTGTGTCTCACGAGATGATCTTGTAACATATTTATATATATACACTAATATCATAAATGTTATGATGTTAAGGTATATATGATTATATCATATTTATAAATAAAATTTATTTCCGCTGCATTAAATGTTATTTCTGCTTTACATACACTCGTAAGCTCGAGACCGCCCTATGTTTTTTCATACCTTTACTGCTTTCCTAGGAGAAGGCTAACTTAACCTTTACCGCTTTCTTTTACCGCTTTTCTGAGTAGATTACTTGTAATTTCTATCTCTTTCTCCCTTCTTGTATCCCATTTTCTATACAATAGAATTCCTAATCGGCTCATTAGTCATGTCTATTTATTGTCTCTTTTACCCGATTCGACTACTCCAAGTCGAACCCTAACCTTTCTCTGCCTTAAAATCTCGTTTTTGGCTATTCTAAGCCGAACGGTTGCGAGAGTTACTAGAGAAGAACCCGACTGAGTAGATCCCTTATGGGCCCGATCACTTGATCTTTTGAGACACGGCGCATTCACATCAAGAGGGTTAGACATGATCTATGCTATTAGAACACACATCATTTACCAAGCGATCAAAGAGTATAAAAAATGACTATTTTAACGGTCGATGTGGCACGTTTATAAGTTCAACGGTATAGAACAATCCAAATTAGGTAAAACTTTAATAGAAAATTCTACTTAACATCAAGAGTAAAATCAATACTTCTGATTTAAAATTTGAATCATTTATCACTACTTTTTATGAGATTTTTATTTTCAGTCGTTTATTTTGAGGCTACTCATTCACTACACAAATAATGTCAAAAAATTATGAAATTTGGTTTCTATATAGTTCCAACATTTTAGATCATGTCTAACGGAGCTGATCGTCGAATCGAATGCCCTATTATCGAAAACAACTTACAAGCATGAAGGTCTCCGTACTTTCGAAAGTATAGAAGCCTAGCTCATATATATATATATATATATATATATATTATATATATATATATATTATATATATATTATATATATATAATATATATATCATAGTTAGTTAATTTGCGTATTATTCGTGAATTATTCGCGAATTATTGGGAATCCGAATTAAACGGACCGTTCCCGAATTTTTTTAAAAATTCAGATTAATTCGGGAAAAAAATTCCAAAAATTATTATTTGCGAATAATTCGCGAACTGCGAATTTTTCCCCCAAAAATTCGTTACTGTTTTTTTTTTTTTGAATTTTAAAAAATTAAACCAAACACCACCCAATCCTCTTTAACCAAGAATTCAAGACTCATTGATGGTGAACACTACCCAATCCTCTTTAACCAAGAGTCTAAAACTCATTGATGGTGCACATTGTATTAATCGGTCCAAGTCCAACAATGCTTTACAGCATACAACCCTTCACTTTTCAAGAAAAAAAAATAAAAATAAATTCCTTCACAGTTCACAGCGCATGCCTATTTATAATAAAAAATTTGATATTTTTTCAACCTTCAAATTTTAAACCTGAAATCTTATTAGCCTATTTATTTTATTTTATATCTATTTATTTTTATATTTTTTAAAATTATAATGCTCATAGTATATAGTATAAATTAAGAAACAAAATTAATTTAATAGCCGAATTTTTGATCCCGAATTTGTAATTGGAAAACGTATAATTTCCGTATAAATCACGTATCCGAATTTGTTTTATTTTTGGTTAACTAATTAGGTTACTCATGTAAAACACTGTATTTAATTTTATACTCATTTTTTTTATTATTAAATAATCTATTCGCTCTTATATAAAAGACTGTTATTTAAATTTAATCTTAAAATAAATTTTTTATTAAATACAAATTATTGTTATTTAATCTTGTTCTTAATTTTTTTTTTTATTATATATCTAGATTAAACACCAAGGAAATATAATTTTTTTACTAAAATACCGAGATTAAATATCAAGGAATATTGTTTTATTTTTCTTCAAAAATAAATTAATCTGCTTAAATTAAATTAAATTAATCAATTAATCTATATTATAGGCATATTTATCAATTGATTTTTTTTCTAGTTTTAATTTATTTTCAAATAAGTTTTATATATTCCAATTTAGTTATAATATAAATATTTTTCATATACATTACATAACATAAACAGTTTTTTTTAAATGTGTACCTAAATTTTAAAAATTTGAATTAATTTTAAATTATAAGTAATGAATTTATATTTAAATTTATTAACAAAACTTAAATTTAAATTTTTTTTTGAATTTATATTTTAAATATAAATAGTTATTGAAGATTATTGAGACCAAAATTTGCACCACTTAGTAGAGTGACACGTGGCGTATACTATCGATTAAAGGCATCAACCGATGGGAGGATGAATCAGTAATGAGGGACTCACTTCTTGTTTAAGATCGGTCTTAGCCGCGTGGGAGCGCAGCGCGCGACATATGTCATCGGCTCAGAGCATCAATCGACAGAAGGAGTAGCCGACAAGAAGGTCATCGCTTCATCCGAAGTCAAACTTCGGATGAAGGCGATCACCAGACCGCTCCAATCAAGTGACGAAAAAGGGGAAGTCAGAATCAGTTTTCGACTGCTCGGGCCGAAAATAGGTAGACTTCGGAATAAAGGAATGTGGGATTTGGGCGCGAATCTCGCAACTGACCCGGAACGTCAAGTAGCGCTCGACAATGGAAAGTGCCGGGAATCATGCTCGATACTAAGGGGATAAATTTGGACGAAAATTGACGACTATACTATTTGAGGGATATTTGACTCAAATGGAAGTAGTTGACTCAAATCGGCGCCTTATAATGTGGTTCGAAAAGTGTATAAATACCCGAACCATCGAAGAAGTGGTTCGGCAATCTCGTAAGCCCGAGATCACCCTCTGTTTTTTCATACCTTTACTACTTTCTTAGGAGGAGGCTACCTTTTCCTTTACCGCTTTCCTTTATCGCTTTTCTGAGTAGATTATTTGTAATTTCTATCATTTTTCTCCACCTTATATTCTCTTATTCTATGCAATACAATTCCTAATCGGCTCATTTGCCGTGTACATTTATTATCTCTTTTACCCTGTTCGACTACTCCAAGTCGAACCCAACCTCTCTCTGTCTCAAAATTTCGTTTTCGGCTATTCTAAACCGAACGGTTGCGAGAGTTACTTGAGAAGAACTTGGCCGAGTAGATCCCTCCTCGGCCCAATCGCTTGATCATTTGGCACGTAGCACATTCACATCAAGAGGGTTAGACATGATCTACGTTATTAGAATTATTTAGGAATTAAATTTCATAATTTTTCGACATTATTTACCAAGCGATCAAAGAGTCTAAAAAATGGCTATTTTAACAGTCGATGTGGCACGTTTGTAAGTTCAACGGGGTAGAATAATTCAAATTAGGTGAAACTTTAATAGAAAATTCTACTTAATATCAAGAGTAAGATCAATAATTTTGATTTAAAATTTGAAATTTTTATCATTATTTTTTATGAGATTTTTATTTTCAATCGTTTATTTTGAGTCTGCTCGTTCACTATACAAATAAAATAAAAAAATTATAAAATTTGGTTTTTAAATAATTCAACATTTTAGATCATGTCTAATGGAGCCGATCGTTGAATCGCATGTCCTATCATCGAAAATAACTTATAAGCATGGAGGTGTTCGTATTTTCGTATATATATATATATATATGAGTTCTGCTACCTCTACACCTAAAATTGGGTGTAGATTTTACACCCCACCTATCCACGGGTGGGGGCTTCTCCACCCATTACTTCGAATTGATGGATGAAATTCACTCCACCCTAGGATGGGTGGGGTGTAAGATGTACACCCAAAATTGGGTGTACACTTAGCATATATATATATATATATATATATATATATATATATATAGAGAGAGAGAGAGAGAGAGAGAGAGAGAGAGAGAGAGAGAGAGAGTCCGGCTACTATACTATTAATAGTACCAAGTTATTGGTTGTAATATTTTGGAAAATTATTTTAATAAATAAATTTAAAATAATTTTTTTTAGCCTGAGTTTGGGGTTCTAAAGGATCTGCGATTACCTACTTGGTCAATCGCCTGTATTCTAGTTGCACAATTTACGATGCAAAAAGGCTATTTTCTGATCCGGGCATGATCCTGGAAATCCGAGTTGACCGTTGCAATCGTCTCGTCGAACTGAGCGAGATTCATTTTCAGCACATTTTGATCCGACGGTCAAATCTTTCAGAAATCAAAGATGAAGCAGATAAAATATCGCGATTAATTGGTTCAGTGGTCTGTGCACAGTGCACTTAAGTGAACACTGTATATGAACAGTGAACCCTATTTTTGGAACTTCGAAGAATACAACGTTGATTAATTTACTCTTCGGATTCCAAAAATAGTGATCCAGGTAGTCGTTTTGATCGGTTTCATCGATCTGAACGCAATGGCACTGGCGAAATTTCTGTTTGACGACCCTGAAATCTCAGAAAGTGAAGATAACTATATTTTTGTACAATTTTTATGGAACGAAATTTTATCTGATCATCTTATCGGAAAACAAAAATCGCTACCTTATAGATTTCGACGTGCTGGACATCGTGGCGAAGTCCGTTTTTCGCTTTGACGAACGAAACATCTCGAAAAGCGTAAAATACGGCAAAAAGTACTATATTTTGCAGAAAAACTCGTAATTTTCTGCTTCGAAAAATGTGCGGCTTATAGATGAGGGACTAAACTGTAAGAGGGCAGATTTTTGTAAAGGACTTATGTCCAAATATTTAAGAATAAGGGACTTTTGCTGTAAACACATTAAACTACACATACGTTTTTGGAAACCTGAAACTCCCATCTGCCCTTCCTCTTCATAACCGATGGCTCCACCAGTTCCTCTAGCCCGTAACTGACGCGACCCCTCGGCTACTGAAACCCCCGGCCGCTCGGATCGCCGGAGTTAAGGTTAGAAGGCTATAAATAGGAGTTTCTCTTGAGTTTTTGAAGCAGAGATCAACCGAGGCCTTAGGTTTAGTCCAAACTCCTTTTGAGAGCTCCACTGTGAGGCCACAACCAAGCTCGAGTGAAGCCGACGCCAGCCTCCGCCGAGCGCCGCCGCAGCCACCTTCCTCTTTCTTCCTAAATTCGGCAATGATGAAGGTTGGAAGTTTTTAAAACTTCTGCGGCCTTGGACCCTCGCAGAAGATTCCTGAGTCTTTTCTGTGCAACCCGAGCCCTCGCCGCCGTCCCCGTTGCCGGCAGAGACCTAGTTCGCCGGAAATTATCATTTTTCCGACGAACTCGATCTCCGATTTTTATAACCGTTGAACCTCGGATCAGAACCGTTTATTCTCTTATTCTTGGCGACTTCACCCTACCCACAAAATTTAAGAGCGATCGAGTGAGTGGTTTAGCCGCGCAAGGAAGCCCTAGCTTCGGGCTTTTTGCGTTTCCACCCGAACTCCACCGTCCGGCGCCGCCGCTCACCGGAGTCGCCGGCCACCGCCACCAGAGGACTCCCTGCACCGAGAGGAACCTTTTGGACCAAGTCTCCCCGACCAGAACCCAGCCGGCCGGAATCCGCCATTAAAGCTCCTCCGAGCTTGCCGAGCTCCGCCGCCGTGCGTGGCCGACGTTTATCGTCGCCGGGAAACCACCCAGGTGAGCTAATATGGTCCTTAGGAAGCTTCCCAACGTGTTGCATGCGAGTTCTAACGTCAGGATTTCTCTCCCCGTAGTTGCACCCGTTTGCAACCGAGCTTCGCCGCCGGCCAACTCCGGCGCACTCGGACCCCGGCCATCTACCCAGGTAAGTTGGTAGCATCCCATCTAAGGTACCCAGCAAGTTGGTTGGGCCAAAGGACTCCCGGAATTAAAGTTGGAGCAATTGTAATCCGGGATGGCTTTGGGAGCTTGTCCTCCGGCCACCGTCGCCGGCGCCGGGGCTAGCTTGGTCCGAGCACCTTCTGGGAGGTTGAAGTAACTCGTGATCACCTTTTATCCAGGGTTGATCCAGCTTTGGTGCAAGAAACTCCAACCCGAGCTTGGTGTAATTGAAGAGGTTGCTCCGGTCAGCTTTCCGGTCAATTTCCGGCAGACCTCAGGTGAGCACCTCTCTTCTCTAACCATGGTGAACACCATGCTCGCTCAAGATCTCTGTTGGGATATGTATAGAATAAGTATTAGCAATATGTTGTTTGGGCCTTAAGTAATCTTGGGCCAACTTTGTTAGTGGGCTTCTAGCTGGCCCAAGCCCGTGAGCACGAGCTTTGTCTCGTCGAACCGGACACGCTGAAACTTACGGCGCAGCTTTTGGATTCCTGGATTGGAAGAACGAGTCGAAACGGCTTTCAATAGTCATATTTATACAAATTTAACGGAATTAAATAGATTAACTTACAGTTGTAATCATTTGGACAATGTTTAAACATAGTAAACGTGTTATGGGCAAATTGTTAGATTTACATAGACTCTCGTTGAACAGAAAATGAATATCTCTCCGTAAATCGGTTAAGTTGTTGGTTTCAGCTCGTTTTCCGCGTATCACAGTATAAAAGAATGGTTACCGTAGTGTTGTCGGGATGGGTATGAGTGGATTTATTTCTGATCACAGCTTTTGTACAGGGTCCAGCAGTTCAGCACCAGTCTCCCAGTGATTAGCGGGAGTTTGAGATCGGCCTACTCACAGGTGGGTTATCTTCGGTCCGGGCTTTATCTATTCGGCCCTCTGGTTGCTTTAGTCCAGACGGACACCTGTTTTTGACTTAGCCTTGATTGGGTATACCTATCTCATATTCATAGATTATGACATTTCCTGTTACCTGTCATTATTCAGCACAGTTGGTATTCATGGTCTGATCATGACTTATTATTGCTTCATATCTATCAGTTATTACTGCATTATATCCAGAGATACTTGCTTTTATTTTCAGTTATGCATGATAGACCTGATTGATATACAGACAGATTGTTGCTTCCCTGAGGGGATCTCGGCTGGTTTGCCGACTACTCGGTCATTAGACCGTGAGCTTGAGCATAGCATTATTATTTGCCACGCACTGCTGTTCTTCACGAACATTGCCGGGGTCGCTCCCCGTGGAGATTGTTCTTTACCGGTAAAGTGGTCTAGAGGAAGGACCCGTGAGCCCCTTTGCATCGGGACTGCTTGGCGTCTGTGAGTGCAGGGTTATGTTCAGCCAGTTAGAGTGCGGATCGGTGGCATTAGCCTGAGGTCCTGCGAGACCAATAGTGGCATGTGATTGGGTATTTGAGTTTCTACTATTGATGCATAGCTTTTATACTTCCATGTTCTAGCATTGCTCTTCAGTACCTACTTCTGCTTTGTTATATTTGCCCTAACCGTATCTCTTGTAGATTGAGATTACAGGACTGTCAGGTTTGTCAGTTACAGCTTGATTAGCATCGTTGTATTATTTTCCTTACATGATACACATTGTGTATAGTATCTTGATTCCAGTTTTGTTACATATCAACTGTTACCTATTGATCTATTACTATCCGCAGATTATAGTACCCAGTAGGTACGATTAGCTATTTCTCGGCTCGTCGTGCCCACTGGGATACACTATGATGTATCTCACACCCTTGGGTGACCATTTTTCAGGTCCATCTGGTGAGGAGTCAAAGGGACGTACAAGTGAGGCTTTGACGATAGAGCTGTCCCCTGAAGATTTGGATTTCTGAAGTTAACACTATATATATTTATAAATTATGAACAGTTTTAGTTTATATGTTTTGGATAATTGTAAGACTTATATTATGACCAGAACTGATTAGAATAATATATGTTATTTACTTAAATTTTGTACTTGATCTCTAATTTATAGCCGTGCATATATAGGGAAAACTCTGTCTATTTGATAGAGGATTTCCTATATGTGTGGCGGTCTGTTGCGCCCTGATTTTTGTGCACTCTGATTTAAAAAAAAAAAATTATACCGAATTTTAAAACTCGGGGCGTGACAGATTTTATGGTATCAGAGAAAAAGGTACAAGTACCTAGGAAAAATGGATAGGTTCTGGTTAGGATGAACCCTAGGATGACTTATTACGTGAGAGCGCTGGGTAGTAACAAGTCTTTGAGTTAGGAAATTCAAACGATAATGATCGAGTCTATTTCTAACCTGGTTGTAATTGTTACAGTGATGGCTCGTCCTCCGGGTCGTGGGCGGGGTCGTGGTGCAGGTTCTGGCCGTGGTGTCGGCCGACCACCTAGAGTACCGAGAGAGCCTGAAGATCAAGGCCGTATTGCGCAAGTTGAGGCTCAGCTTGCGGCTTTGGCTGGGTTGGTCGAACAACTAGTTCAGCAGCAGCAGGCTGCTGCACCTGCCCCACCAATTCCCCCACCAACTGTTCCGGAAAATACACCGCCGGTTGCACCCCCTGTTGCACCGGCCGTTGCTGAGTCCGAAGGCTTGGCAGAGCCAGTGGATGACCCCATACCACCGCCGGCTGGGCCAGTACCAGATGTCGCTGTAACTTCCATTGCTGTACCGGGAGTTGCTGTAGCCCCTGTTACTGAGATGGCATCTGCGTCATCTCGATCTGTTTTCCCCGTCGTTGATCCTATTATCAATGACGAGGCGAATCGAGCGGAGAAAGCTCGAGCTAAAGCTGTGTTGCTCGAGTTCAAGAAGTTTAAACCACAAGTTTTCGATGGCAAAGACGATGATTACTGGGCGGTCGAACAATGGATCGACCATATGGAGAAGCTATTTCAAGACGTGTATACGGAGGACCGCGACAAGGTACATATCGCGGTGCATTGCCTTGAAGGCAGAGCTTCAAAATGGTGGAGACGTTACCGAGAGCATCACTTCCTGGGTCGACCTGAACCAACCTGGGAAGATTTCAAGACAGCTATGTACCATCATCATTTAAAGGAGACCACCAAGGAGGGTCTCGAACGGGAGTTAGAAAATATTAAGCAAGGAGATAAAACTGTTCGTGAGTATGAACAGGAATTCATGCGCATTGCCGATTTGGTCCCTCAGGCTGTGCGTGAAGAACGACGAAAGGTTCGACTTTTCTCTCAGGGACTAAGATCTGAAATTCGCCGCCAGCTCTCTTCCCACTTAATCACCGACTTTGACAATTGTGTTGAGCGGTGTTTATCTATTGAGGCGGAAGTTGATATTTCCCGCGCTGAGCGGAAAGCGATAGAAAAAGATAAAGGAAAGAAGCGAGCATCTCCTGAGAGCGGTAGTGGATCCTCGCACAAAAATAAGAAAGCGAAGCAGTCAAGATTGAAGAGGTGGCCCCGGAGATCATCGGCCACTAGTGGTATTGTCAACCCCAACTGGGGGCCCCGACCGTGCGTTTTCTGCGGGGGTACGCATCGCGCGGCCGACTGTGACCAGAAGCATGGGCGATGCTTTAAGTGTGGACAGCCTGGACATATGGCTTCAGAGTGCCCGCGTGGATCAGCACCCGCGCGATTACCAGCTCCTGCACCAACTGCACCACCAAGACGACAAGGATCGACGCCTAGCTATGCTTCCTCTGGGCGTCCCCCTCTTCCTCGACCACCCACAGGGACGCGTCAGACTGCTGGTGGACGCGTCTTTGCGCTGACGCAGGGTGAGCCTGTTCCAGAAGAGAATCTAGCAGGTACTACTATTATTTATGGTTATTATGCTAGAACGTTGTTTGACACGGGGGCATCGCACTCTTTTATATCTACCCACTTCGTCAGTACCCATGATCTAGCTGTTCAGCCGACTAGACACCGTTATTGGATAGAGATTCCTGGTCATAGCATTCTTGTTAGTGAGGAGCTCCGGTTTTGCCCGATTCACCTTGGTGGACGGAGTTTCCCTATATCTTTGTTTGTCCTCAAACTTCGTCAATATGACGTGATTTTGGGGATGAATTGGTTGTCTAAATATCGGGCTACTATAGACTGTACTTTTCGAAGGATAACTTTGAATCCGCTTGGAGAAGTGGAATTAATCTACTCGGGTTTCGAGCCTTCGGCTTATTTGGGGATTTGTTCCGTATCCCCGGTTCGTCGTCTCGAAAGAGGGTGTGTGGCATATCTTGCCATGGCAGTCAACACCCTTACTATTTCTCGTCGAATTGAGGATATTCCCATTGTACGGGATTTTCCTGATGTATTTCCTGCTGAACTTCCGGGGATGCCTCCCGAGCGAGAAATCGAGTTTGTAATCGATCTTGTTCCTGGCACTTCTCCTATCTCGCGAGCGCCTTACCGCATGGCGTTTGCTGAGTTAAAGGAGTTAAAGACGCAGCTAGAAGACTTACTGGCCTTGGGTTTCATTCGACCCAGTATTTCTCCTTGGGGAGCGCCTGTGCTCTTCGTGAAGAAGAAGGACGGTAGTCTGCGTCTATGCATTGACTATCGGGAACTAAATAAGGTTACAATTAAGAATCGCTACCCTCTCCCTCGGATTGACGATCTTTTCGACCAACTCCAAGGGTCGGTAATATTCTCTAAGATCGATTTACAATCCGGTTATCATCAATTGCGGGTTAGGGCGGAGGATGTTCCAAAGACTGCCTTCCGCACCAGATACGGCCACTATGAATTTACGGTGATGCCGTTTGGGCTTACAAATGCCCCAGCCGCTTTTATGGATATGATGAATAGGGTATTCAAACCCTTTCTAGATCGTTTTGTCGTAGTATTCATTGACGACATCCTTGTATATTCAAGGAGCGATTTAGAACATCAGGATCACCTTCGTCAAGTTCTCCAGGTCTTACGAGAGAACAAATTATTTGCTAAGCTTAAGAAGTGCGACTTTTGGCTAAGAGAAGTCGCATTTCTTGGGCATATCGTATCTGCAAGTGGTGTCGCTGTGGACCCCAAGAAAATAGAGGCTATCAAGGAATGGCCACAGCCTACAAGTGCGACTGAAGTTCGCAGCTTTCTGGGTCTTGCGGGATATTACCGACGTTTTGTCAAAGGATTTTCAAAATTCGCCTCTCCTATGACTCGTTTGACCCGGAAGGAAGAAAAGTTTGTATGGACTCCAGAGTGTCAGTTAGCCTTTGATGAGTTAAAAAGGCTACTGACTGAGGCACCTATTTTGGCATTACCGGTCCAAGGCGAGAATTTCGTCGTATATTGTGACGCTTCTCGGATCGGTTTAGGCTGTGTTTTGATGCAGAATGAGAAAGTAATAGCCTACGCCTCTCGACAGCAGAAGCCTTATGAGCAAAACTATCCAACTCATGATCTCGAACTTGCGGCTGTAGTTTTCGCTCTTAAGTTATGGAGACATTATTTATATGGAGTCCACTGTGAAGTCTACACTGATCATCAGAGCCTTAAGTATCTCTTTACACAGAAAGAGTTAAACTTGAGGCAGCGACGTTGGCTCGAACTACTAAAAGATTATGATCTCACCATTCTGTATCATCCGGGTCGAGCCAATGTCGTGGCTGATGCTCTGAGCAGAAAGCATATATCGCCTGAATTACTGATGATCACGGAGCAAGACCGTCTGATTTCTGAGTTCCAGCGAATGGAATTGGAGATTGTTCCTACAGGAACGACTGCTCGACTTTTAGCGATAATAGTACAGCCTACCTTACATGATCGCATAAAAGAGGGACAGCAGTCAGATCCTTCTTTCCAGAAAATTCGAGAATTAATATCGCTGGGCCAGACGGAAGATTATCAGTTACATGCTGATGGCTCTGTTCGATTTAGGGGCCGTTGGTATATTCCAGATAACAGTGAATTAAAGAAGGAAATTCTTTCAGAGGCTCATCAATCCCTTTATACGGTACACCCAGGAGGGACTAAAATGTATCGGGATTTGAAGCAGCACTACTGGTGGCCTGGGATGAAAACTGATGTGGCGAACCATGTAGCTCAATGCCTGGTTTGCCAACAGGTAAAGGCGGAACACCAGAGACCGGCGGGGAAACTGCAACCGCTTCCTGTACCAGTATGGAAGTGGGAGCAGATCACCATGGACTTTGTGATCGGTCTGCCTCGATCCCAGCGAGGTCATGATGCGATCTGGGTCGTTGTAGATCGACTTACCAAGTCGGCACATTTCCTGCCAATACACACGACATGGACCCGAGATCGACTTGCCCAGCTCTATATTGATGAGATCGTTCGACTCCATGGTGTTCCGGTATCGATCGTCTCAGATCGGGACACTCGCTTTGTGTCTCAATTCTGGAAGAACCTACAGGAGGCTTTGGGCACAAAATTGAACTTCAGTACTGCTTTCCACCCTCAGAGTGATGGGCAGTCTGAACGAGTCATTCAGACATTGGAGGATATGCTGAGAGCCTGTATACTCGAGTACGGAGACGGCTGGTACCGGTATCTTCCTTTGGTGGAATTCGCCTATAACAATAGTTATCAGGCGAGTATCGGTATGGCTCCTTACGAGGCACTGTACGGACGCCGATGTCGTTCCCCCATCAGTTGGGATGACGTCGGAGAACGGCGTGTTATCGGGCCAGAGTTACTTGAGGATGCTGAGGCCAAAGTGCGCGTAGCAAGACAGCAGTTGCTGGCCGCGCAGAGCAGACAGAAAAGCTATGTGGACCAGAGACGACGAGATTTGGAGTTCCAAGTTGGTGACCATGTCCTGCTTAAGGTGTCGCCAACTCGTGAAATTAAACGATTTGGGATCCGCAACAAGCTAAGTCCTCGTTTTGTCGGACCCTTTGAGATTCTGGAGCGTATTGGTCCTGTAGCTTATCGACTGGCACTTCCTCCTAGTCTTGCCCGTGTGCATAATGTCTTTCACGTCTCCATGCTCAGGAAGTATATTAGGGATCCTTCACATGTCATCAGCCCCACCGCTGTCCAGCTTCATGAGGATCTGAGTTATGATGAGACACCTTTGAAGATCCTCGCACGAGATGAGAAGAAGTTGAGAAATAAATCTATTCCCTATGTCAAAGTACAATGGGAGAACCATGAGGAGCGAGAAGCCACTTGGGAGCGCGAGCCAGACATGCTAGAGCGCTTTCCTCATTTATTTACCTCCTAGTTGTACTAAGTTTCGGGGACGAAACTTTTTCTTAGAGGGGAGATGTGTAATATTTTGGAAAATTATTTTAATAAATAAATTTAAAATAATTTTTTTAGCCTGAGTTTGGGGTTCTAAAGGATCTGCGATTACCTACTTGGTCAATTGCCTGTATTCTAGTTGCACAATTTACGATGCAAAAAGGCTATTTTCTGATCCGGGCATGATCCTGGAAATCCGAGTTGACCGTTGCAATCGTCTCGTCGAACTGAGCGAGATTCATTTTCAGCACATTTTGATCCGACGGTCAAATCTTTCAGAAATCAAAGATGAAGCAGATAAAATATCGCGATTAATTGGTTCAGTGGTCTGTGCACAGTGCACTTAAGTGAACACTGTATATGAACAGTGAACCCTATTTTTGGAACTTCGAAGAATACAACGTTGATTAATTTACTCTTCGGATTCCAAAAATAGTGATCCAGGTAGTCGTTTTGATCGGTTTCATCGATCTGAACGCAATGGCACTGGCGAAATTTCTGTTTGACGACCCTGAAATCTCAGAAAGTGAAGATAACTATATTTTTGTACAATTTTTATGGAACGAAATTTTATCTGATCATCTTATCGGAAAACAAAAATCGCTACCTTATAGATTTCGACGTGCTGGACATCGTGGCGAAGTCCGTTTTTCGCTTTGACGAACGAAACATCTCGAAAAGCGTAAAATACGGCAAAAAGTACTATATTTTGCAGAAAAACTCGTAATTTTCTGCTTCGAAAAATGTGCGGCTTATAGATGAGGGACTAAACTGTAAGAGGGCAGATTTTTGTAAAGGACTTATGTCCAAATATTTAAGAATAAGGGACTTTTGCTGTAAACACATTAAACTACACATACGTTTTTGGAAACCTGAAACTCCCATCTGCCCCTTCCTCTTCATAACCGATGGCTCCACCAGTTCCTCTAGCCCGTAACTGACGCGACCCCTCGGCTACTGAAACCCCCGGCCGCTCGGATCGCCGGAGTTAAGGTTAGAAGGCTATAAATAGGAGTTTCTCTTGAGTTTTTGAAGCAGAGATCAACCGAGGCCTTAGGTTTAGTCCAAACTCCTTTTGAGAGCTCCACTGTGAGGCCACAACCAAGCTCGAGTGAAGCCGACGCCAGCCTCCGCCGAGCGCCGCCGCAGCCACCTTCCTCTTTCTTCCTAAATTCGGCAATGATGAAGGTTGGAAGTTTTTAAAACTTCTGCGGCCTTGGACCCTCGCAGAAGATTCCTGAGTCTTTTCTGTGCAACCCGAGCCCTCGCCGCCGTCCCCGTTGCCGGCAGAGACCTAGTTCGCCGGAAATTATCATTTTTCCGACGAACTCGATCTCCGATTTTTATAACCGTTGAACCTCGGATCAGAACCGTTTATTCTCTTATTCTTGGCGACTTCACCCTACCCACAAAATTTAAGAGCGATCGAGTGAGTGGTTTAGCCGCGCAAGGAAGCCCTAGCTTCGGGCTTTTTGCGTTTCCACCCGAACTCCACCGTCCGGCGCCGCCGCTCACCGGAGTCGCCGGCCACCGCCACCAGAGGACTCCCTGCACCGAGAGGAACCTTTTGGACCAAGTCTCCCCGACCAGAACCCAGCCGGCCGGAATCCGCCATTAAAGCTCCTCCGAGCTTGGCCGAGCTCCGCCGCCGTGCGTGGCCGACGTTTATCGTCGCCGGGAAACCACCCAGGTGAGCTAATATGGTCCTTAGGAAGCTTCCCAACGTGTTGCATGCGAGTTCTAACGTCAGGATTTCTCTCCCCGTAGTTGCACCCGTTTGCAACCGAGCTTCGCCGCCGGCCAACTCCGGCGCACTCGGACCCCGGCCATCTACCCAGGTAAGTTGGTAGCATCCCATCTAAGGTACCCAGCAAGTTGGTTGGGCCAAAGGACTCCCGGAATTAAAGTTGGAGCAATTGTAATCCGGGATGGCTTTGGGAGCTTGTCCTCCGGCCACCGTCGCCGGCGCCGGGGCTAGCTTGGTCCGAGCACCTTCTGGGAGGTTGAAGTAACTCGTGATCACCTTTTATCCAGGGTTGATCCAGCTTTGGTGCAAGAAACTCCAACCCGAGCTTGGTGTAATTGAAGAGGTTGCTCCGGTCAGCTTTCCGGTCAATTTCCGGCAGACCTCAGGTGAGCACCTCTCTTCTCTAACCATGGTGAACACCATGCTCGCTCAAGATCTCTGTTGGGATATGTATAGAATAAGTATTAGCAATATGTTGTTTGGGCCTTAAGTAATCTTGGGCCAACTTTGTTAGTGGGCTTCTAGCTGGCCCAAGCCCGTGAGCACGAGCTTTGTCTCGTCGAACCGGACACGCTGAAACTTACGGCGCAGCTTTTGGATTCCTGGATTGGAAGAACGAGTCGAAACGGCTTTCAATAGTCATATTTATACAAATTTAACGGAATTAAATAGATTAACTTACAGTTGTAATCATTTGGACAATGTTTAAACATAGTAAACGTGTTATGGGCAAATTGTTAGATTTACATAGACTCTCGTTGAACAGAAAATGAATATCTCTCCGTAAATCGGTTAAGTTGTTGGTTTCAGCTCGTTTTCCGCGTATCACAGTATAAAAGAATGGTTACCGTAGTGTTGTCGGGATGGGTATGAGTGGATTTATTTCTGATCACAGCTTTTGTACAGGGTCCAGCAGTTCAGCACCAGTCTCCAGTGATTAGCGGGAGTTTGAGATCGGCCTACTCACAGGTGGGTTATCTTCGGTCCGGGCTTTATCTATTCGGCCCTCTGGTTGCTTTAGTCCAGACGGACACCTGTTTTTGACTTAGCCTTGATTGGGTATACCTATCTCATATTCATAGATTATGACATTTCCTGTTACCTGTCATTATTCAGCACAGTTGGTATTCATGGTCTGATCATGACTTATTATTGCTTCATATCTATCAGTTATTACTGCATTATATCCAGAGATACTTGCTTTTATTTCAGTTATGCATGATAGACCTGATTGATATACAGACAGATTGTTGCTTCCCTGAGGGGATCTCGGCTGGTTTGCCGACTACTCGGTCATTAGACCGTGAGCTTGAGCATAGCATTATTATTTGCCACGCACTGCTGTTCTTCACGAACATTGCCGGGGTCGCTCCCCGTGGAGATTGTTCTTTACGGTAAAGTGGTCTAGAGGAAGGACCCGTGAGCCCCTTTGCATCGGGACTGCTTGGCGTCTGTGAGTGCAGGGTTATGTTCAGCCAGTTAGAGTGCGGATCGGTGGCATTAGCCTGAGGTCCTGCGAGACCAATAGTGGCATGTGATTGGGTATTTGAGTTTCTACTATTGATGCATAGCTTTTATACTTCCATGTTCTAGCATTGCTCTTCAGTACCTACTTCTGCTTTGTTATATTTGCCCTAACCGTATCTCTTGTAGATTGAGATTACAGGACTGTCAGGTTTGTCAGTTACAGCTTGATTAGCATCGTTGTATTATTTTCCTTACATGATACACATTGTGTATAGTATCTTGATTCCAGTTTTGTTACATATCAACTGTTACCTATTGATCTATTACTATCCGCAGATTATAGTACCCAGTAGGTACGATTAGCTATTTCTCGGCTCGTCGTGCCCACTGGGATACACTATGATGTATCTCACACCCTTGGGTGACCATTTTTCAGGTCCATCTGGTGAGGAGTCAAAGGGACGTACAAGTGAGGCTTTGACGATAGAGCTGTCCCCCTGAAGATTTGGATTTCTGAAGTTAACACTATATATATTTATAAATTATGAACAGTTTTAGTTTATATGTTTTGGATAATTGTAAGACTTATATTATGACCAGAACTGATTAGAATAATATATGTTATTTACTTAAATTTTGTACTTGATCTCTAATTTATAGCCGTGCATATATAGGGAAAACTCTGTCTATTTGATAGAGGATTTCCTATATGTGTGGCGGTCTGTTGCGCCCTGATTTTTGTGCACTCTGATTTAAAAAAAAAAAATTATACCGAATTTTAAAACTCGGGGCGTGACAGATTTTATGGTATCAGAGAAAAAGGTACAAGTACCTAGGAAAAATGGATAGGTTTGGTTAGGATGAACCCTAGGATGACTTATTACGTGAGAGCGCTGGGTAGTAACAAGTCTTTGAGTTAGGAAATTCAAACGATAATGATCGAGTCTATTTCTAACCTGGTTGTAATTGTTACAGTGATGGCTCGTCCTCCGGGTCGTGGGCGGGGTCGTGGTGCAGGTTCTGGCCGTGGTGTCGGCCGACCACCTAGAGTACCGAGAGAGCCTGAAGATCAAGGCCGTATTGCGCAAGTTGAGGCTCAGCTTGCGGCTTTGGCTGGGTTGGTCGAACAACTAGTTCAGCAGCAGCAGGCTGCTGCACCTGCCCCACCAATTCCCCCACCAACTGTTCCGGAAAATACACCGCCGGTTGCACCCCCTGTTGCACCGGCCGTTGCTGAGTCCGAAGGCTTGGCAGAGCCAGTGGATGACCCCATACCACCGCCGGCTGGGCCAGTACCAGATGTCGCTGTAACTTCCATTGCTGTACCGGGAGTTGCTGTAGCCCCTGTTACTGAGATGGCATCTGCGTCATCTCGATCTGTTTTCCCCGTCGTTGATCCTATTATCAATGACGAGGCGAATCGAGCGGAGAAAGCTCGAGCTAAAGCTGTGTTGCTCGAGTTCAAGAAGTTTAAACCACAAGTTTTCGATGGCAAAAACGATGATTACTGGGCGGTCGAACAATGGATCGACCATATGGAGAAGCTATTTCAAGACGTGTATACGGAGGACCGCGACAAGGTACATATCGCGGTGCATTGCCTTGAAGGCAGAGCTTCAAAATGGTGGAGACGTTACCGAGAGCATCACTTCCTGGGTCGACCTGAACCAACCTGGGAAGATTTCAAGACAGCTATGTACCATCATCATTTAAAGGAGACCACCAAGGAGGGTCTCGAACGGGAGTTAGAAATATTAAGCAAGGAGATAAAACTGTTCGTGAGTATGAACAGGAATTCATGCGCATTGCCGATTTGGTCCCTCAGGCTGTGCGTGAAGAACGACGAAAGGTTCGACTTTTCTCTCAGGGACTAAGATCTGAAATTCGCCGCCAGCTCTCTTCCCACTTAATCACCGACTTTGACAATTGTGTTGAGCGGTGTTTATCAATTGAGGCGGAAGTTGATATTTCCCGCGCTGAGCGGAAAGCGATAGAAAAAGATAAAGGAAAGAAGCGAGCATCTCCTGAGAGCGGTAGTGGATCCTCGCACAAAAATAAGAAAGCGAAGCAGTCAAGATTGAAGAGGTGGCCCCGGAGATCATCGGCCACTAGTGGTATTGTCAACCCCAACTGGGGGCCCCGACCGTGCGTTTTCTGCGGGGGTACGCATCGCGCGGCCGACTGTGACCAGAAGCATGGGCGATGCTTTAAGTGTGGACAGCCTGGACATATGGCTTCAGAGTGCCCGCGTGGATCAGCACCCGCGCGATTACCAGCTCCTGCACCAACTGCACCACCAAGACGACAAGGATCGACGCCTAGCTATGCTTCCTCTGGGCGTCCCCCTCTTCCTCGACCACCCACAGGGACGCGTCAGACTGCTGGTGGACGCGTCTTTGCGCTGACGCAGGGTGAGCCTGTTCCAGAAGAGAATCTAGCAGGTACTACTATTATTTATGGTTATTATGCTAGAACGTTGTTTGACACGGGGGCATCGCACTCTTTTATATCTACCCACTTCGTCAGTACCCATGATCTAGCTGTTCAGCCGACTAGACACCGTTATTGGATAGAGATTCCTGGTCATAGCATTCTTGTTAGTGAGGAGCTCCGGTTTTGCCCGATTCACCTTGGTGGACGGAGTTTCCCTATATCTTTGTTTGTCCTCAAACTTCGTCAATATGACGTGATTTTGGGGATGAATTGGTTGTCTAAATATCGGGCTACTATAGACTGTACTTTTCGAAGGATAACTTTGAATCCGCTTGGAGAAGTGGAATTAATCTACTCGGGTTTCGAGCCTTCGGCTTATTTGGGGATTTGTTCCGTATCCCCGGTTCGTCGTCTCGAAAGAGGGTGTGTGGCATATCTTGCCATGGCAGTCAACACCCTTACTATTTCTCGTCGAATTGAGGATATTCCATTGTACGGGATTTTCCTGATGTATTTCCTGCTGAACTTCCGGGGATGCCTCCCGAGCGAGAAATCGAGTTTGTAATCGATCTTGTTCCTGGCACTTCTCCTATCTCGCGAGCGCCTTACCGCATGGCGTTTGCTGAGTTAAAGGAGTTAAAGACGCAGCTAGAAGACTTACTGGCCTTGGGTTTCATTCGACCCAGTATTTCTCCTTGGGGAGCGCCTGTGCTCTTCGTGAAGAAGAAGGACGGTAGTCTGCGTCTATGCATTGACTATCGGGAAACTAAATAAGGTTACAATTAAGAATCGCTACCCTCTCCCTCGGATTGACGATCTTTTCGACCAACTCCAAGGGTCGGTAATATTCTCTAAGATCGATTTACAATCCGGTTATCATCAATTGCGGGTTAGGGCGGAGGATGTTCCAAAGACTGCCTTCCGCACCAGATACGGCCACTATGAATTTACGGTGATGCCGTTTGGGCTTACAAATGCCCCAGCCGCTTTTATGGATATGATGAATAGGGTATTCAAACCCTTTCTAGATCGTTTTGTCGTAGTATTCATTGACGACATCCTTGTATATTCAAGGAGCGATTTAGAACATCAGGATCACCTTCGTCAAGTTCTCCAGGTCTTACGAGAGAACAAATTATTTGCTAAGCTTAAGAAGTGCGACTTTTGGCTAAGAGAAGTCGCATTTCTTGGGCATATCGTATCTGCAAGTGGTGTCGCTGTGGACCCCAAGAAAATAGAGGCTATCAAGGAATGGCCACAGCCTACAAGTGCGACTGAAGTTCGCAGCTTTCTGGGTCTTGCGGGATATTACCGACGTTTTGTCAAAGGATTTTCAAAATTCGCCTCTCCTATGACTCGTTTGACCCGGAAGGAAGAAAAGTTTGTATGGACTCCAGAGTGTCAGTTAGCCTTTGATGAGTTAAAAAGGCTACTGACTGAGGCACCTATTTTGGCATTACCGGTCCAAGGCGAGAATTTCGTCGTATATTGTGACGCTTCTCGGATCGGTTTAGGCTGTGTTTTGATGCAGAATGAGAAAGTAATAGCCTACGCCTCTCGACAGCAGAAGCCTTATGAGCAAAACTATCCAACTCATGATCTCGAACTTGCGGCTGTAGTTTTCGCTCTTAAGTTATGGAGACATTATTTATATGGAGTCCACTGTGAAGTCTACACTGATCATCAGAGCCTTAAGTATCTCTTTACACAGAAAGAGTTAAACTTGAGGCAGCGACGTTGGCTCGAACTACTAAAAGATTATGATCTCACCATTCTGTATCATCCGGGTCGAGCCAATGTCGTGGCTGATGCTCTGAGCAGAAAGCATATATCGCCTGAATTACTGATGATCACGGAGCAAGACGTCTGATTTCTGAGTTCCAGCGAATGGAATTGGAGATTGTTCCTACAGGAACGACTGCTCGACTTTTAGCGATAAGTACAGCCTACCTTACATGATCGCATAAAAGAGGGACAGCAGTCAGATCCTTCTTTCCAGAAAATTCGAGAATTAATATCGCTGGGCCAGACGGAAGATTATCAGTTACATGCTGATGGCTCTGTTCGATTTAGGGGCCGTTGGTATATTCCAGATAACAGTGAATTAAAGAAGGAAATTCTTTCAGAGGCTCATCAATCCCTTTATACGGTACACCCAGGAGGGACTAAAATGTATCGGGATTTGAAGCAGCACTACTGGTGGCCTGGGATGAAAACTGATGTGGCGAACCATGTAGCTCAATGCCTGGTTTGCCAACAGGTAAAGGCGGAACACCAGAGACCGGCGGGGAAACTGCAACCGCTTCCTGTACCAGTATGGAAGTGGGAGCAGATCACCATGGACTTTGTGATCGGTCTGCCTCGATCCCAGCGAGGTCATGATGCGATCTGGGTCGTTGTAGATCGACTTACCAAGTCGGCACATTTCCTGCCAATACACACGACATGGACCCGAGATCGACTTGCCCAGCTCTATATTGATGAGATCGTTCGACTCCATGGTGTTCCGGTATCGATCGTCTCAGATCGGGACACTCGCTTTGTGTCTCAATTCTGGAAGAACCTACAGGAGGCTTTGGGCACAAAATTGAACTTCAGTACTGCTTTCCACCCTCAGAGTGATGGGCAGTCTGAACGAGTCATTCAGACATTGGAGGATATGCTGAGAGCCTGTATACTCGAGTACGGAGACGGCTGGTACCGGTATCTTCCTTTGGTGGAATTCGCCTATAACAATAGTTATCAGGCGAGTATCGGTATGGCTCCTTACGAGGCACTGTACGGACGCCGATGTCGTTCCCCCATCAGTTGGGATGACGTCGGAGAACGGCGTGTTATCGGGCCAGAGTTACTTGAGGATGCTGAGGCCAAAGTGCGCGTAGCAAGACAGCAGTTGCTGGCCGCGCAGAGCAGACAGAAAAGCTATGTGGACCAGAGACGACGAGATTTGGAGTTCCAAGTTGGTGACCATGTCCTGCTTAAGGTGTCGCCAACTCGTGAAATTAAACGATTTGGGATCCGCAACAAGCTAAGTCCTCGTTTTGTCGGACCCTTTGAGATTCTGGAGCGTATTGGTCCTGTAGCTTATCGACTGGCACTTCCTCCTAGTCTTGCCCGTGTGCATAATGTCTTTCACGTCTCCATGCTCAGGAAGTATATTAGGGATCCTTCACATGTCATCAGCCCCACCGCTGTCCAGCTTCATGAGGATCTGAGTTATGATGAGACACCTTTGAAGATCCTCGCACGAGATGAGAAGAAGTTGAGAAATAAATCTATTCCCTATGTCAAAGTACAATGGGAGAACCATGAGGAGCGAGAAGCCACTTGGGAGCGCGAGCCAGACATGCTAGAGCGCTTTCCTCATTTATTTACCTCCTAGTTGTACTAAGTTTCGGGGACGAAACTTTTTCTTAGAGGGGAGATGTGTAATATTTTGGAAAATTATTTTAATAAATAAATTTAAAATAATTTTTTTAGCCTGAGTTTGGGGTTCTAAAGGATCTGCGATTACCTACTTGGTCAATTGCCTGTATTCTAGTTGCACAATTTACGATGCAAAAAGGCTATTTTCTGATCCGGGCATGATCCTGGAAATCCGAGTTGACCGTTGCAATCGTCTCGTCGAACTGAGCGAGATTCATTTTCAGCACATTTTGATCCGACGGTCAAATCTTTCAGAAATCAAAGATGAAGCAGATAAAATATCGCGATTAATTGGTTCAGTGGTCTGTGCACAGTGCACTTAAGTGAACACTGTATATGAACAGTGAACCCTATTTTTGGAACTTCGAAGAATACAACGTTGATTAATTTACTCTTCGGATTCCAAAAATAGTGATCCAGGTAGTCGTTTTGATCGGTTTCATCGATCTGAACGCAATGGCACTGGCGAAATTTCTGTTTGACGACCCTGAAATCTCAGAAAGTGAAGATAACTATATTTTTGTACAATTTTTATGGAACGAAATTTTATCTGATCATCTTATCGGAAAACAAAAATCGCTACCTTATAGATTTCGACGTGCTGGACATCGTGGCGAAGTCCGTTTTTCGCTTTGACGAACGAAACATCTCGAAAAGCGTAAAATACGGCAAAAAGTACTATATTTTGCAGAAAAACTCGTAATTTTCTGCTTCGAAAATGTGCGGCTTATAGATGAGGGACTAAACTGTAAGAGGGCAGATTTTTGTAAAGGACTTATGTCCAAATATTTAAGAATAAGGGACTTTTGCTGTAAACACATTAAACTACACATACGTTTTTGGAAACCTGAAACTCCCATCTGCCCCTTCCTCTTCATAACCGATGGCTCCACCAGTTCCTCTAGCCCGTAACTGACGCGACCCCTCGGCTACTGAAACCCCCGGCCGCTCGGATCGCCGGAGTTAAGGTTAGAAGGCTATAAATAGGAGTTTCTCTTGAGTTTTTGAAGCAGAGATCAACCGAGGCCTTAGGTTTAGTCCAAACTCCTTTTGAGAGCTCCACTGTGAGGCCACAACCAAGCTCGAGTGAAGCCGACGCCAGCCTCCGCCGAGCGCCGCCGCAGCCACCTTCCTCTTTCTTCCTAAATTCGGCAATGATGAAGGTTGGAAGTTTTTAAAACTTCTGCGGCCTTGGACCCTCGCAGAAGATTCCTGAGTCTTTTCTGTGCAACCCGAGCCCTCGCCGCCGTCCCCGTTGCCGGCAGAGACCTAGTTCGCCGGAAATTATCATTTTTCCGACGAACTCGATCTCCGATTTTTATAACCGTTGAACCTCGGATCAGAACCGTTTATTCTCTTATTCTTGGCGACTTCACCCTACCCAAAAAATTTAAGAGCGATCGAGTGAGTGGTTTAGCCGCGCAAGGAAGCCCTAGCTTCGGGCTTTTTGCGTTTCCACCCGAACTCCACCGTCCGGCGCCGCCGCTCACCGGAGTCGCCGGACACCGCCACCAGAGGACTCCCTGCACCGAGAGAAACCTTTTGGACCAAGTCTCCCCGACCAGAACCCAGCCGGCCGGAATCCGCCATTAAAGCTCCTCCGAGCTTGGCCGAGCTCCGCCGCCGTGCGTGGCCGACGTTTATCGTCGCCGGGAAACCACCCAGGTGAGCTAATATGGTCCTTAGGAAGCTTCCCAACGTGTTGCATGCGAGTTCTAACGTCAGGATTTCTCTCCCCGTAGTTGCACCCGTTTGCAACCGAGCTTCGCCGCCGGCCAACTCCGGCGCACTCGGACCCCGGCCATCTACCCAGGTAAGTTGGTAGCATCCCATCTAAGGTACCCAGCAAGTTGGTTGGGCCAAAGGACTCCCGGAATTAAAGTTGGAGCAATTGTAATCCGGGATGGCTTTGGGAGCTTGTCCTCCGGCCACCGTCGCCGGCGCCGGGGCTAGCTTGGTCCGAGCACCTTCTGGGAGGTTGAAGTAACTCGTGATCACCTTTTATCCAGGGTTGATCCAGCTTTGGTGCAAGAAACTCCAACCCGAGCTTGGTGTAATTGAAGAGGTTGCTCCGGTCAGCTTTCCGGTCAATTTCCGGCAGACCTCAGGTGAGCACCTCTCTTCTCTAACCATGGTGAACACCATGCTCGCTCAAGATCTCTGTTGGGATATGTATAGAATAAGTATTAGCAATATGTTGTTTGGGCCTTAAGTAATCTTGGGCCAACTTTGTTAGTGGGCTTCTAGCTAGCCCAAGCCCGTGAGCACGAGCTTTGTCTCGTCGAACCGGACACGCTGAAACTTACGGCGCAGCTTTTGGATTCCTGGATTGGAAGAACGAGTCGAAACGGCTTTCAATAGTCATATTTATACAAATTTAACGGAATTAAATAGATTAACTTACAGTTGTAATCATTTGGACAATGTTTAAACATAGTAAACGTGTTATGGGCAAATTGTTAGATTTACATAGACTCTCGTTGAACAGAAAATGAATATCTCTCCGTAAATCGGTTAAGTTGTTGGTTTTAGCTCGTGTTTTCCGCGTATCACAGTATAAAAGAATGGTTACCGTAGTGTTGTCGGGATGGGTATGAGTGGATTTATTTCTGATCACAGCTTTTGTACAGGGTCCAGCAGTTCAGCACCAGTCTCCCAGTGATTAGCGGGAGTTTGAGATCGGCCTACTCACAGGTGGGTTATCTTCGGTCCGGGCTTTATCTATTCGGCCCTCTGGTTGCTTTAGTCCAGACGGACACCTGTTTTTGACTTAGCCTTGATTGGGTATACCTATCTCATATTCATAGATTATGACATTTCCTGTTACCTGTCATTATTCAGCACAGTTGGTATTCATGGTCTGATCATGACTTATTATTGCTTCATATCTATCAGTTATTACTGCATTATATCCAGAGATACTTGCTTTTATTTTCAGTTATGCATGATAGACCTGATTGATATACAGACAGATTGTTGCTTCCCTGAGGGGATCTCGGCTGGTTTGCCGACTACTCGGTCATTAGACCGTGAGCTTGAGCATAGCATTATTATTTGCCACGCACTGCTGTTCTTCACGAACATTGCCGGGGTCGCTCCCCGTGGAGATTGTTCTTTACCGGTAAAGTGGTCTAGAGGAAGGACCCGTGAGCCCCTTTGCATCGGGACTGCTTGGCGTCTGTGAGTGCAGGGTTATGTTCAGCCAGTTAGAGTGCGGATCGGTGGCATTAGCCTGAGGTCCTGCGAGACCAATAGTGGCATGTGATTGGGTATTTGAGTTTCTACTATTGATGCATAGCTTTTATACTTCCATGTTCTAGCATTGCTCTTCAGTACCTACTTCTGCTTTGTTATATTTGCCCTAACCGTATCTCTTGTAGATTGAGATTACAGGACTGTCAGGTTTGTCAGTTACAGCTTGATTAGCATCGTTGTATTATTTTCCTTACATGATACACATTGTGTATAGTATCTTGATTCCAGTTTTGTTACATATCAACTGTTACCTATTGATCTATTACTATCCGCAGATTATAGTACACGCCCCGGGTGTAAACCAGAACCCAGGCCCGTCTACAGATCCGCCGTATACACAGAATTTCCCGTGTATACGAAGCGCTGGTAACCTGCTCAGATAAAGATGATATAATAAAAGAGCATAAACAGAGCTAAACAGTAACTAATACCTCTCAGATAAAGTAGAAGAGTAAAGTGCAGAAAGTAAGCTCTCAATAATACATATGTCTCTCCCAGCTCACTAATCAAATACAACCAGCTGGCCGAAGCCAGACCCAAAAGAAATGAAAAGTAGAGTATCTGAGAGTATCGGGGTACATCTAGTAACTGAACTGGTGCCTGGGTAGACCGCTATCTAGTCCGCGATCCTCTTACCTCGATCCGCTGAGGAGGGTCCTGCAACTCCCGCAGACGACTCTGCAAAACAAAGGGGAAGAGAAAAGAAAACAGTGGGGAGTGAGAACTACTATAAAACAGTAGCCTCCTCCTAGTGGGTAGACCTCAACTCAAATGTGCCCACTAGGACTATAAGAGGCGGAAAAGATGAACAAAGGTGGTAAGCTGTAAATAAAACTGCTGATGAATAAAGCTACCACTACATGCCTCTAATGAGCTAACTGATAGAATAGCTATATGTATGCATCAGAATGTAAATGCCTGCCTGTCTAGACCCAATCGATACACCAGTAAGCACTGGTACTGCCTGCTCTGCCTGCCAAATCGGGTATGCCAGCCTACGCATAACACCGATAGGAAAAGAGAGTCTCGAAGACTCGAAGCCTGTAAAACGCACACTCCGGAGTGGCACTCGAGGGGAGCGACCCACACGAGTATAATGCCTGGGTAACAAGTACCAAATCAGCAGGACTGGATCATGACTCTGATCAAAGTGGGAAAACCCATCCACTAAAAGAAAGCCCAAAGCCTCTATCCCAATCTGATGCAATAACCACTGTCCGGTCAACCGCCAAAGATCCGCGGTTGCCGCAATGCCCTGCCCTCACAGCCTGCCTGTCCCAAAGCCCACAACTGTCTGACTACACTATCCCAGCCCCTGCTCGAACCCGAGCGCACTATCCCCCAAATATAAATAAAAGAAGAGAAAAGCATGGTTTCTCCTAAGTCAATTCCAGCATGATAGTGTAGCAGAAAAAGGTGGCCTAACTAGATGTCCATTTAAGCATGCAAAGTCCGTTATTTAAAACAGGGTTAAATAATATCATCTTTCCCAATATTAAATGACATATTTTAATAAGAATCATCCGTTTACTAATACTTAGTCCATTTTTAAAATGTAGCCCAAGCAATAAGTCCAATTCTCAATAAAAGTGCCATTTTAACTTGTACCGGTTCATTTAGCAATATAATAATGAAGCAACTCAAATAGGCCTAGTGGGGACATCATAAGTGGGAGGTTAAACAACGGTACCCACCTCGAGCGCTAAATCCAAGTTCCGACGGCGAAGTCCGCGCTCGGTCTCCAAGAATCACCGCAACACTGTGCCAAGGGTCCCACAGAAAACACACAATTACAATCTCAAGTTTAACCCAAAATTCTGTCCCAAAAATCAGATTCTCTGTTCGATATTTTTACCTGCGAAACGTGCCCAAAAATCTCCAGAAAAATACTATCACGATCTACGCGACGATACGGTCGAAACGAGTACCTGCACGTTTTCCCACGATTTTTCTGTGCTGAGAACGAAAATCGACAAGAGGACTATCTCAACAATATTTTCATCCCAAAACAGCAGTAAAAATATCTGTAAAAAGGGATTCCTCACCCTCAGGGAAAATCCACGAAATTCCAAGAAAATTCCAGTAGACTCCTCGCGATGTGTAGATGCAAATCCCCTTTTGAATCGCCCTGTTTCGATGCTCGAGCGCAAAGTTATCGTCAAAACAAGTTGGTGCTGTCCGAAAACTCCGCGACGGAAAAAGGGTCAGAAGGAAGCCTCAAAATCATCATCAAAACCTCTGAACCAGGAGAAACCCATTAGAAGAGGAATTGAAGCCCTACCTGTTAGGAATCCAACGGCACAAAAGTCGTGAAAATACGATGTCGGGGTGAACCAGGGGAGCTTGAACACCGAGAAGCGACGAATCAGGAAGCCCAAGAACAATCGTCGCGCCGCGCCGGAAAATTTGCAAACCTCGGGATCCGAGCTTCTACAAATCTCGGGAAGCTACAGTAGATAGAGGACTCGAAGAAGAAGAAATGTCTCAGAGAGGAGCTCGGGCTAAAACCAAACCGAAAGAGAGAAAAACCCCTCTCAAATGCCTAGGAAGCTTAAAAAGGAGAAATACCCTTTTTATCGGATTCGGGCCGAATTTGGGCCCGGATCCGCTCGGCCGGGTCGGACGCGCCCCGTCCGACTGGGCGGAGCCAATCAAAAAGCGCCGCGCGCCCCCACAGGGGATCGGCCCGCATCCCGCACAGCGAACAGCCGTGCGGGGCGCGCCAGCGGCCGACGCGCGTCCCGACCGCGCGGTCAACCCGCAGGCGACCGCCAATCAGTGGCGACGCGCGTCCCGGCACTGTGCGGTCAGGCGCGCGGGCGGCGCCGCCTGACCGGCCGCCTGACATGCGCCAAGCTTGTCCCCGTGCGCCGTCTCCCGTGAGCCATCCAACGAGCGTGCGCCACGTGTCCCTGCGCCGGGTCCATGCACCCGTGCAGGGAACTCCGTAGACCGCCGCCCTGGACCGCGCCACTCCGCGGCCGACGCGTGGCTCCCGCCTGTTGCCGTGCACCGCCGCACCGAACCCTGCACCGGCCGCTCCAATTCCGTGGACCGCGCACCGGACCGCCCAATCCTGACCTGCCACGTGGCCCCGCACCGGGCTTATGCACCTAACCGCGCCACTCCGTGCACCGGATGCTGCGGACCGGCCAATGATGGCCCGCCACGTGGCGCTCCGATGGTCCACGACTCCCCCCATGCACCCGAAGTTACCAGAAACTTCCGGAGTCCGTTTTTGGGCATCCGGACTCCAAATTCGGCAAATAAATAGCCGTTTTCAAGCGTTTTTCCGCGCTGAATCCAAATACGCCATCCGTTTGGCCTAGAAACTTTTCTAAAATTCGGCAAATCCCGCCGAAGGCCAAACTAACAATAAATACTGCCACGGACCCATCTGTGCTGTCCCTTTGACACACTGTGGGTCAAACACCATCAATAGGTGTGCCACCCTTGGATTCACGGAAAAACAGTGCATGGAAACCAGGATCATCACATCCTCCCCCACTAAAAGAAAGTTTCGTCCTCGAAACTAAAATCATACCTCAAGCTGGGGCCTCGAACAGGTGGGGGTGGGCATCCATCATCGCTGACTCCAGCTCCCATGTAGCCTCGCGCTCGTCCTGGTTGCTCCACTGAACCTTCACATAAGGAATGGCCCGGCTGCGCAGCTCTCTAACCTCGCGGTCCAAAATCCGCAGAGGGCGCTCGACATAGCTCAAGTCCTCTGCAACCTCCAGTGGGGCGAAATCAATGATGTGCGACGGGTCATGAACATATCTCCTCAGGGTGGATACATGAAACACGTCGTGAACACTAGCCAATCTGGGAGGAAGTGCAAGCCGGTAGGCAACTGGCCCAATGCGCTCCAATACCTCAAAAGGTCCGATATAACGAGGGCTCAGTTTTCCACGAATCCCAAATCTCCGAATCCCTTTCGACGGCGAGACTTTCAAAAAGACATGATCGCCCACCTGAAACTCCAAGTCTCGTCGTCGGGTGTCAGCATAACTCTTCTGCCGGCTCTGAGCTGTCTCCAGGTGTCGTCGAATCAGTCTGACCTTCTCCTCTGCCTCCAACAGTAGATCAGGACCCAAAGTCTTCTTCTCGCCCACATCACTCCAATATAGGGGTGACCGACACTTGCGTCCATACAACGCTTCAAACGGAGCCATCTGGATGCTCGCTTGATAGCTGTTGTTGTACGCAAACTCAACCAATCCGAGATGTCGGTACCACCCGCCTCCAAAATCCAGGACACATGCTCGCAGCATATCCTCGAGAGTCTGAATAGTGCGCTCTGACTGTCCGTCCGTCTGTGGGTGAAACGCTGTGCTGAAGCGAAGCCGTGTCCCCAGGGCTGTCTGTAAACTCCTCCAAAAGTGAGAGACAAACCTCGAGTCCCTATCCGATACAATGGAAATGGGTATCCCGTGCAATCTGACCACCTCGGCCAAGTACATCTGTGCCAGTCGATCCAATGGCCAAGTCATCTGAACCGGTAAGAAGTGAGCGGATTTGGTGAGTCTATCCACGACCACCCAGATCGCATCCGCTCCAGTCTGAGCTCTCGGCAATCCAGTGACAAAATCCATAGTGATATGATCCCACTTCCATTCAGGGATTGGAAGACTCTGCAACTTGCCAGCAGGTACACGATGCTCGGCCTTCACTTGCTGACAAGTTAAGCAGTGCGCCACAAATCTGCCAATGTCTCTCTTCATGCCGCTCCACCAGAACTGTGCCTTGAGGTCCTTATACATCTTAGTCCCACCAGGATGGATGGTATAAGGTGTATAATGAGCCTCCCGCAAGATCTGCTCTCGAATCTCTGAGTCCATAGGCACGCAAGCTCGGTCCCTGTACCGTAGTACTCCCGAAGCATCAACTGAGAAATCCCCTGTCTCGCCAGCCTGAATCTGCTCTCGAATCCTCATCAGATGGGGGTCCTCACTCTGTTTCTCCCGAATCCTGTCCAACAGAGTGGGCTGCACGACCAAGGACAACAGTCTAGCAGAAACCCCAGGGGACACCACCTCAGCTCTAACCGCCTCATCTGCTCCAGTAATGGCGCCTGATCGGTGATCATCATAGATAAGCTCTGCACTGCTCTCCTGCTCAGGGCATCAGCGACCACGTTTGCCTTGCCGGGATGGTAGAGTATGTCCACATCGTAGTCTTTTAACAGTTCCAACCATCTGC
This sequence comes from Tillandsia fasciculata, assembly GCA_029168755.2. Taxonomy (NCBI): domain Eukaryota; kingdom Viridiplantae; phylum Streptophyta; class Magnoliopsida; order Poales; family Bromeliaceae; genus Tillandsia; species Tillandsia fasciculata. The sequence continues at coordinate 16,613,939 of CM054947.1, read as the reverse complement.
GCTGCCTCAAATTGAGCTCCTTCTGTGTGAACAGATACTTCAGGCTCTTGTGGTCGGTGTAAATCTCGCAGTGCTCCCCATACAGATAGTGGCGCCACAACTTCAGTGCAAAGATCACAGCCGCTAGCTCCAAGTCATGGGTAGGGTAATTCTTCTCATAATCCTTGAGCTGCCGTGAAGCATAAGCGATTACCTTACCCTCCTGCATCAGCACGCAACCAAGTCCACTGTGCGATGCATCACTGTAGATCACGTATCCTTTCCCCATAACAGGGAGGGAAAGGATAGGGGCTGACATCAACCTGCCCTTCAGTTCCTCGAAGCTCCTCTGGCAATCCCCACTCCAGATGAACTTGATTCCTTTGCGCGTCAAACGGGTGAGTGGGGCGGAAAGTTTCGCAAAACCTTCCACAAACCGACGGTAATAACCTGCCAAGCCCATAAAACTGCGAACCTCTGCTACCGTCGTCGGTCGGGGCCAATCCCGGATCGCCTCAATCTTCGCCGGGTCTACCGCCACTCCCGCGGCTGAGATCACATGGCCTAAAAAGGCAACCTCTCGAAGCCAAAACTCGCACTTAGACAACTTGGCATACAACTTCTTCTCCCTCAGAAGTTGCAGCACTATCCTCAGATGCTCCTCGTGCTCCACATCGCTCCGAGAGTAAATCAGGATGTCATCGATGAACACTACCACAAACCGGTCAAGATACGGTCGGAAGATCCTGTTCATCAAGTCCATAAATGCGGCAGGGGCATTAGTCAATCCAAAAGGCATGACGGTGAACTCATAATGCCCGTACCGAGTCCTGAATGCTGTCTTCGGGACATCCTCGGCCTTCACCTTCAGTTGGTGGTAACCAGACTGTAAATCAATCTTAGAGAAGACACAAGACCCTTGCAGCTGATCAAACAAGTCATCGATGCGCGGCAAAGGGTACTTGTTCTTGATGGTCACTTTATTCAGCTCCCGGTAATCCACACAAAGTCGAAGTGAACCATCTTTCTTCTTCACGAACAGCACCGGTGCTCCCCAAGGTGATACACTCGGCCTCACAAAACCTTTATCCAATAAATCCTGGAGTTGCGCCTTCAACTCCCGCAGCTCCGCCGGTGCCATTCGATAAGGGGCCTTGGAGATTGGCGCAGTTCCTGGGACTACGTCAATCAAAAACTCGATCTCCCTATCCGGCGGCATACAAGTCAGCTCTGGTAGGAAAACATCCGGGAACTCGTGGACTATAGGGATATCCGCGAGTCCCGGTGCCACCGTAGGCCCCTCAACCACACTGGCCAAAAAGGCCACGCATCCACTGCGCATCATCTGCCTCGCACGAGAAGTCGAAACTATCGCGGCGAAGAAGGTACTCTGGCATCCTCTGTACACAATCACCTCCTGGCCTGGCTCGCTAAAAGTCACCGTCCTCGCGGCACAATCAATAGTCGCATAATAGCGAGTCAGCCAGTCCATCCCAAGTACCATATCAAAGTCCCGCAGCTGACTCAGGACCATCAGGTCCGCTGGCAAGATCCACGACTCGATCTGTACAGGGCAAGACCAACAACACTCCTCTACAAGTAAAGTATGCTCCGGAATCCGTACCTCTAACACACGTGGCAACCGACCTAACTCTAGTCCATGGGATGATGCAAATGCTCTACTGATGAAAGAATGTGATGCACCGGTATCAAATAAAGTGCGAGCTCTACTGCCAGAAAGTAAAACGATACCTGCCACCACGTGGTCGGCTGCCAGTGTGATGATCCGCACTCCCGCAGGAACTGTACAATATTAAACAGTGACCGTAGGTAGCGTATATGGGAAACCGAGCTTGTAGAATTGAAATTGGACATTTAATATAGACTATGCGCGAAAATCGGAGCAAATGGGATTTTCCGGGAGCTTTTTACAAAATTTCGGATGAGAATTTGGCGAAACGGGCGGCGGAATCGGACTCAGCGCGCGAAAACGGTCGAAATGGTATATTCGCTTTATTTTTCGGCACTTTGGTACTGTTCACCGGAACAGTAACCGCCGGCCGGAATTACTGTTCCGGCCGGCGGCGGCCGCCGGCGAGCGGCGGCGGGCGGCGGCGCACGGCGGCGGGCAGCGGCGCAGCGGCGGGGCAGCGGCGGAGCGCGGAGGAGCGCGGCGCGGGCAGGCGCGGGCAGCGCGGGCAGCGCGGGCAGGCGCGGGCAGCAGGCGCTCAGGTGCGCGGTCCATGGGCCTGGCGTGCACCAGGAGCACCGAACACCCCATTGCCACGTGGCGTTTCCCCATTGGCTGGCCGGCTTCTAGAAGCTTCTAGGAGGTCGACACGTGGCAGCATCCTGTAGGCCGACAAATTTCCGGAAGACCCGGAGCGCGGACCGGCCATGTGGACCACGTGGCCACGTGGCAGAATTTTATTGGCCCTGCACAGGCTGTTTCCTGTTTGGGCAACACGTGGCGCTTCCTGGTTGGCCCGTTTCGGTGTTTCGTGTTTGGATCCAGATCCCGTGTGGGAATATTCCCTTTTGGCCCACTATATAAGAGCCCCTCACCCCCCTCTCTTTGCACCTCGATTTGCGGGCCATAGAGAGAGAATCAGAGAAAACTCCCTCTACGAAAGTTTTTCCTCTCTCTCTCCTCTTTCTCTCTCTACAATCTCAGAATTTCTGGAGTTACAGATTGTGAGTTATCTGCGACGCGGCGCACTGCGACGATTTTCTTTTTAGGCCCATTTCCCGTCGCAGTTCCGTCGAAAATTCACTGCGGGCTAACCAGGTGGAATTTTTGGACGATTTTTGCGACAGCGCGACCGTAAGAGGTAGGGCTTCGATTTCCGTATTGATCATTTTGCTCCGTTTCGTACTTTTGGCACAGTTTTCAGGTCCTCTTTGACCCCCCTTTTTACTGTGATGATTTTTGGACAGCACCGACTTCTCCGATTTTTATCTTGACGTAGGAGCGTCAGATCGAGGCGTTTAAAGAGTCGATTTTGATCTACTCTTCGCGAGGAACGCAACCGTGATTTTTCTGAGATTTTAGGAGCTCATTTTTGAGGTGAAAAATTCCTCTTTTCCCGTGCTGTCTGAAAAACAGCAAATATTGTACTTTTTGGGATTTATATTTATACCGGGAGCGTTGATTTGCAGGATTTGAGGACTGTGGACAACCAGGAGACTACCTGGGGTGTTGTTTGAGCTACTCGAGGTGGGCGGTTGTTGCTTACCTCATTTTTGACAAGCTCACTGGGATTACTAGAAATCCCCTAAAATATGACAATTAAATCATTGGGACAAACTAACAGGACTACTAACAGGACTACTAACAGGACTACTAACAGGACTACTAACAGGACAACTAACAGGACAATTAATGAGAACCATTGGGACAAATTAATATGACAAATGACAAGGACCGCTGGGATAAACTCCCCTAAAAATTAATATAACCCCACAAATGATATGATGACTTATATTGGGACACTGTGATTGAGACAAAGGCTATGATCTCGCATGCAAATGACTTTTATTCAGTAAATCAATTGTTTTAAACCTTTGACACTATTTTACAACTTTTAAAAATAAAGACAGTTGCATGCATGCCCGGACATCAGGTAAGGCCACTATTCATTGCTACACTATCATATTGGGATTTGAACATGTTTTATTGTTGTCCTTTGCATTCAGATGTTGTTGCTCAAGTGTGAGCAGGGGTTTGGGATAGTGTAGCCAAGGTTGTGGACTTGTGGGGTATTGCGGTGACCGCGGACAGTAGGCGGTCGACCAGATGTTTATCCTTGCATCAGATTGGGGTTGAGTCTGGTTTATTGCATCAGTTGGGATTGGGTTTCCTAGTGGATGGTTTCCCACTTTGATCATAGTCATGATCCAGTCCTGCTAATTTATGGCACTCTGATACTATTATTGTGATACTTGTGGGACATATGCTACAGAGATACTTGTGATACTGATGACAGAGATATTTTACTCGTGTGGGTCGCTCCCCTCGAGTGCCACTCCGGAGTGTGTTACAACATTATCCCCTATCGGCAACCCCGATTTGGCCAACATTATCCCCTATCGGCATACCCGATTTGGCAAATACTATCCCCCATCGGCGTTATACCCGATTTGGCAAGACACAGCAGGAAGTACCAGTTTTGCTAGTAACACTAGATTGAGTTCATTCAGACAGGCATTTATACACTGATTCATACATTTAGTTATTCTATTGCTTGGCATTTAGAGGCATGATGGTGGTAGTTTCCTTTTTATCAGCAGTCTTTATAGCTTACAACTGTTCTTTCCTGTTGCCTCTAGTAGTCCTAGTGGGTGCGTCAGAGTTGAGGTTTTACCCACTAGGGGAGGCTACTGGTTTATCTGGTAGTTCTCACCCCCATTGTTATTTTTCTGTCCCTTTCTCCTCCCTTTTTTTGCAGAGTCGTCTGCGGGAGCCGCTAGGCCATCGGCAGCTGATAAAGGTAAGGGGATCGCTGAATAGATAGATCTCCTGTGAGGCTGAGAGCTATTAGACAGATAATGCACCCTCCACTCAGACTGTGATATTCTCCTTTTATTTTGGGTCTGGCTTCCGCCAGCTGGATGTACTATTTTGGTGAGCTGGGAGATTATTGTATGTATTACAGCTTGTACCTTATTTCCAGTCTGAGATACTATGTGGTTCTTCTATTTCAGCTCTGTATTATGCTCTTTTATTGTTAGATTATATCTGAGCAGGTTACCAGCGCTTCGTGTACGCGGAAAATTCCGTGTGCACGGCGGATCTGTAGACGAGCCCGGGTTCCGGGGCGTGACAGATTAAGTTGGTATCAGAGCTTAGGGATAGTTCAGTTGGGACTTAGAAAACCCTAGGCTTTTGGCAGACCCTAGGATGATAGGGCGTGAGAGACGTGACATTTTGAGAAAGTCGTTGATTTATTTTGTTTGACTCTTCCAGTGGGAGAAGAGAGACCGACATACCCAAATTTCTGGTGTACAGTTATGTTGGCTGCAGACAACATAAAGTCACAGAAATAAGGGAATGTCTTTGACTTTCGCTAGATTGGGACGTGTGGGGTTCTGTTTTCCTGATTTGTGGCTTCTGGTGACAGTATGTCGCCCCTTCGTCGTATTTCCGCCGGGGGTATTCCCACTCCTTCTGAGGAGCCCGAGCAGGCAGTATCTGCCGAACTGGGAGAACTGCGGGCCTTGGTGACCCAGTTGGTGGCGAGGAGCGTTCGACAGGACCAGCGTTTGGAGCAGCTGTTGGCGCAGAGGAGTGATCTGGCAGTCAGGGAGAGGGCCAGGGCTCCTGAGCGGCGTTTTGAGAGAAAACGCCCAGCCCCGGATGTTGATAGACAGGCCAGTTCTCGGAGACGGCCACAGCTTCGCGACAGAGACAGATGTATATTCTGTGAAGGACCTCATTTTTCGCACACTTGTGACTTGAGGTGGGGTCGATGCTTTCGTTGTGGACAGCCTGGGCACCTACGAGTTACGTGTCCTTCAAGGATAACTGTGACACCTACTTCGGCGTTTGTTCCTACCACTTCCCAGCTACGACCGGGAGCTTCACCGACAGACCTCCAAGGAGATCAAGTTTCAATCCCCCGCCCTTCTGGAGAGAGGCAGCCGTTGTCAAGCAGTCAGGATGACTTAGCACTGGCGGAGGATTCTATTGTAGCTGACCGAGAGGAAGCAGGTATGATTTACTTTCTGGCATTAGGACTCGTACATTATTTGATACTGGAGCATCGCATTCTTTTATTAGTAAATCATTTGCATCATTGCATGGGATAGAGGTAGGACCTTTACCATGTGCACGAGAGGTTCAGATTCCCGATCACACTTTGCACGTGGAGGAGTGCTGTTGGTCCTGCCCGATGCAAATCGAGTCCTGGATTATGCCAGCAGACCTGTTGGTCTTGAGACAGCTGAAGGACTTCGATGTGGTCCTCGGGATGGACTGGCTGGCTCGGTATTTCGCAACTATTGACTGTGCCGCAAGGACTGTCACTTTTAAAGAGCCAGGCCAGGAAATGTTGGTATATCGAGGATGTCAGAGTGCTTTCTTTGCCTCTATGGTTTCAACTTCCCGAGCGAGACAAATGATCCAACGAGGATGTGTAGCCTTTTTGGCTAGTGTTGTTGAGGGGCCTATGGCGGCGCCGGAACTCCGGAATATCCCTATTGTTCGCGAGTTTCCGGATGTTTTTCCACCTGAACTAACTAGTATGCCGCCAGATAGGGAGATTGAGTTCGTGATTGACGTGGTTCCAGGAACTGCGCCAATCTCTAAGGCTCCTTACCGAATGGCACCGGCTGAGTTGCGAGAGCTTAAGGCGCAACTCCAGGATTTAATGGATAAGGGCTTTATCAGGCCGAGTGTGTCGCCTTGGGGAGCACCGGTGCTATTCGTGAAGAAGAAAGATGGGTCACTTCGACTATGTGTGGATTATAGAGAGCTAAATAAAGTGACCATCAAAAACAAGTACCCTTTGCCGCGCATTGATGATCTTTTTGATCAGCTGCAAGGGTCTTGTGTCTTCTCTAAGATAGATTTGCAGTCCGGTTACCACCAGTTGAAGGTGAAGGCCGAAGATATTCCTAAGACGGCATTTAGGTCACGGTACGGGCATTATGAATTTACAGTTATGCCTTTTGGGCTAACTAATGCCCCTGCCGCATTCATGGATTTAATGAACCGGATTTTCCGACCATACTTAGACCGGTTTGTGGTAGTGTTCATCGATGACATCTTGATCTACTCCCGAAGTGATGCCGAGCATGAGGAACACTTAAGAATTGTGCTGCAACTTCTGCGAGAGAAGAAGTTGTATGCCAAGCTGGCGAAGTGCGAATTTTGGCTTCGGGAGGTGGTCTTCTTGGGCCATGTGATTTCTGCCGCAGGAGTGGCAGTGGACCCGGCAAAGATTGAGGCAGTCCGAGATTGGCCCCGACCGACGACGGTTCCTGAGGTACGTAGCTTTATGGGATTAGCTGGGTATTACCGTCGGTTTGTGAAAGGCTTTGCGAAGCTCTCCACACCCCTCACTCGACGCGTAAGGGAGTGAAGTTTATCTGGAGTGAGGACTGTTAAAGGATTTTGATGTAGATATTCTCTACCACCCAGGCAAGGCTAATGTGGTCGCTGACGCCTTGAGTAGGAGGGCGGTGCAAAGTTTGTCGATGTTGATCACGGTCCAGGCACCACTATTAGAGGAGATGAGACGGCTTGAAATAGAGGTTGTGTCCCCTGGGGTCTCTGCTAGACTGACATCTTTAGTCGTGCAGCCCACTCTGCTGGACAGGATCCGGGAGAAACAGAGTGAGGACCCCCACTTGACCAAGATTAGAGATCAAATTCCGAGTGATCAGTCTGGGGACTTTACGGTAGATGCCTCGGGAGTACTGAGGTACAGGAACCGAGCTTGTGTGCCCGCGGATGCGGAGATCCGAGAGCAGATACTGCGAGAGGCCCATTATACACCCTATACCCTACATCCTGGTGGGACTAAGATGTATAAGGACCTCAAGGCACACTTTTGGTGGAATGGCATGTCGGGAGATTTGTGGCTCAGTGTTTAACTTGCCAACAAGTGAAGGCTGTGCATCGAGTGCCAGCCGGCAAGTTACAGAGTCTCCCAAATTCCCCAGTGGAAGTGGGACCACATTACAATGGATTTTGTGGTCGGACTACCGAGGGCACAGGGAGGAGCTGATGCTATCTAGGTAGTTGTAGATCGACTTACCAAGTCGGCGCATTTTCTGCCCATGCAGACTACGTGGCCACTTGAGCGACTAGCCCAGCTTTATTTAAATGAGATAGTGAGATTACATGGAGTACCAGCCTCCATTGTATCGGATAGAGACCCGAGGTTTGTTTCGCATTTCTGGAAAAGTTTGCAAACAGCCTTGGGGACTGAACTCAAGTTCAGTACAGCTTTTCATCCGCAGACTGATGGACAGTCTGAGCGGACGATACAAACCCTGGAGGACATGTTGAGGGCATGTGTCCTGGATTTCGGCGGAGGGTGGATTCGATATTTATCTTTGGCTGAATTTGCGTACAACAATAGCTTTCAAGCGAGCATTCAGATGGCTCCATTTGAAGCGTTGTATGGACGCAAGTGTCGATCGCCACTTTATTGGAGTGATGTGGGCGAGAGGCGGACCTTGGGACCAGATGTGTTGTTAGAGGCAGAAGAGAAGGTCCGAGTGATTCAGAAGCATCTTCAGACCGCCCAAAGCCGACAAAGGAGCTATGCCGATGTTCGGCGACGAGACTTAGAATTTCAAGTTGGAGATCATGTATTCCTAAAAGTCTCGCCGACTAAAGGAATCAGGAGATTCGGCATTCGTGGGAAACTTATCCCCCGATATATTGGACCCTTTGAGGTATGAAGAGTGCCCACTGCGAATTCTGGATCGAGAGGTGAGGGAATTGCGCAGTCGGGCCATTCCCTATGTAAAAATCCAATGGAGCAATCATGACGAGCGCGAGGCTACATGGGAGCTCGAGTCGGAGATGAAGGATGCTCACCCCTACTTATTTGAGACATTGGACTGAGGATTGTTGTTGAGTCTCGTTTCGAGGACGAAACTCTTTTTAGTGGGGGAGGATGTGATGATCCGCACTCCCGCAGGAACTGTACAATATTAAACAGTGACCGTAGGTAGCGTATATGGGAAACCGAGCTTGTAGAATTGAAATTGGACATTTAATATAGACTCTGCGCGAAAATCGGAGCAAATGGGATTTTCCGGGAGCTTTTTACAAAATTTCGGATGAGAATTTGGCGAAACGGGCGGCGGAATCGGACTCAGCGCGCGAAAACGGTCGAAATGGTATATTCGCTTTATTTTTCGGCACTTTGGTACTGTTCACCGGAACAGTAACCGCCGGCCGGAATTACTGTTCCGGCCGGCGGCGGCCGCCGGCGAGCGGCGGCGGGCAGCGGCGCAGCGGCGGGGCAGCGGCGGAGCGCGGAGGAGCGCGGCGCGGGCAGGCGCGGGCAGCGCGGGCAGCGCGGGCAGGCGCGGGCAGCAGGCGCTCAGGTGCGCGGTCCATGGGCCTGGCATGCACCAGGAGCACTGAACACCCCCATTGCCACGTGTCGTTTCCCCATTGGCTGGCCGGTTTCTAGAAGCTTCTAGGAGGTCGACACGTGGCAGCATCCTGTAGGCCGACAAATTTCCGGAAGACCCGGAGCGCGACCGGCCATGTGGACCACGTGGCCACGTGGCAGAATTTTATTGGCCCTGCACAGGCTGTTTCCTGTTTGGGCAACACGTGGCGCTTCCTGGTTGGCCCGTTTCGGTGTTTCGTGTTTGGATCCAGATCCCGTGTGGGAATATTCCCTTTTGGCCCACTATATAAGAGCCCCTCACCCCCCTCTCTTTGCACCTCGATTTGCGGGCCATAGAGAGAGAATCAGAGAAAACTCCCTCTACGAAAGTTTTTCCTCTCTCTCTCCTCTTTCTCTCTCTACAATCTCAGAATTTCTGGAGTTACAGATTGTGAGTTATCTGCGACGCGGCGCACTGCGACGATTTTCTTTTTAGGCCCATTTCCCGTCGCAGTTCCGTCGAAAATTTACTGCGGGCTAACCAGGTGGAATTTTTGGACGATTTCTGTGACAGCGCGACCGTAAGAGGTAGGGCTTCGATTTCCGTATTGATCATTTTGCTCCGTTTCGTACTTTTGGCACAGTTTTCAGGTCCTCTTTGACCCCCCTTTTTACTGTGATGATTTTTGGACAGCACCGACTTCTCCGATTTTTATCTTGACGTAGGAGCGTCAGATCGAGGCGTTTAAAGAGTCGATTTTGATCTACTCTTCGCGAGGAACGCAACCGTGATTTTTCTGAGATTTTAGGAGCTCATTTTTGAGGTGAAAAATTCCTCTTTTCCCGTGCTGTCTGAAAAACAGCAAATATTGTACTTTTTGGGATTTATATTTATACCGGGAGCGTTGATTTGCAGGATTTGAGGACTGTGGACAACCAGGAGACTACCTGGGGTGTTGTTTGAGCTACTCGAGGTGGGCGGTTGTTGCTTACCTCATTTTTGACAAGCTCACTGGGATTACTAGAAATCCCCTAAAATATGACAATTAATCATTGGGACAAACTAACAGACTACTAACAGGACTACTAAAAGGACTACTAACAGGACTACTAACAGGACAACTAACAGGACAATTAATGAGAACCATTGGGACAAATTAATATGACAAATGACAAGGACCGCTGGGATAAACTCCCCTAAAAATTAATGTAACCCCACAAATGATATGATAACTTATATTGGGACACTGTGATTGAGACAAAGGCTATGATCTCGCATGCAAATGACTTTTATTCAGTAAATCAATTGTTTTAAAACCTTTGACTCTATTTTACCACTTTTAAAAATAAAGACAGTTGCATGCATGCCCGGACATCAGGTAAGGCCACTATTCATTGCTACACTATCATATTGGGATTTGAACATGTTTTATTGTTGTCCTTTGCATTCAGATGTTGTTGCTCAAGTGTGAGCAGGGGTTCGGGATAGTGTAGCCAAGGTTGTGGACTTGTGGGGTATTGCGGTGACCGTGGACAGTAGGCGGTCGACCAGAGGATTATCCTTGCATCAGATTGGGGTTGAGTCTGGTTTATTGCGTCAGTTGGGATCGGGTTGTCCTAGTGGATGGTTTCCCACTTTGATCATAGTCATGATCCAGTCCTGCTAATTTATGGCACCTCTGATACTTATTATTGTGATACTTGTGGGACATATGCTACAGAGATACTTGTGATACTGATGACAGAGATATTTTACTCGTGTGGGTCGCTCCCCTCGAGTGCCACTCCGGAGTGTGTTACAACATTATCCCCTATCGGCAACCCCGATTTGGCCAACATTATCCCCTATCGGCATACCCGATTTGGCAAATACTATCCCCCATCGGCGTTATACCCGATTTGGCAAGACACAGCAGGAAGTACCAGTTTTGCTAGTAACACTAGATTGAGTTCATTCAGACAGGCATTTATACACTGATTCATACATTTAGTTATTCTATTGCTTGGCATTTAGAGGCATGATGGTGGTAGTTTCCTTTTTATCAGCAGTCTTTATAGCTTACAACTGTTCTTTCCTGTTGCCTCTAGTAGTCCTAGTGGGTGCGTCAGAGTTGAGGTTTTACCCACTAGGGGAGGCTACTGGTTTATCTGGTAGTTCTCACCCCCATTGTTATTTTTCTGTCCCTTTCTCCTCCCTTTCTTTTGCAGAGTCGTCTGCGGGAGCCGCTAGGCCGTCGGCAGCTGATAAAGGTAAGGGGATCGCTGAATAGATAGATCTCCTGTGAGGCTGAGAGCTATTAGACAGATAATGCACCCACCACTCAGACTGTGATATTCTCCTTTTATTTTGGGTCTGGCTTCCGCCAGCTGGATGTACTATTTTGGTGTGTTGGGAGACTATTGTATGTATTACAGCTTGTACCTTATTTCCAGTCTGAGATACTATGTGGTTCTTCTATTTCAGCTCTGTATTATGCTCTTTTATTGTTAGATTATATCTGAGCAGGTTACCAGCGCTTCGTGTACGCGGAAAATTCCGTGTGCACGGCGGATCTGTAGACGAGCCCGGGTTCCGGGGCGTGACAGCCAGGGAGTCCTCAACCTGGGCGGCATAAACCCGCCCGCTCTGTGCCGGTAGTCGGTGGTCTGCCGGGTGAGAAGAAGGAGCCCTGCTCGCTGGAGCATAGGACCGCTGCTGGGGCGCCGGTGGGGCTGATGCTGAGGAAGGAGCCGGTGCTGGCGCATATGGGCAAGTAGCTCGAACATGGCCCGACTGTCCGCACCGGTAACAGCGGCCAAACCTCTGGTCACACGTATCAGGAGAATGCTGTCCCTGGCAGAAGATGCACCTGGCTGGGGTCTGGGGCTGCCTCCCCTGCTGCTGCTGCCTCTGCCGCTGAGATCCCTGCTGCCGGGACTGCGACCTCTGCTGCTGGGATTGCTGCTGCTGCTGTCGTGAGTGCTGCTGCTGGTGCTGTGGGGGCCTCTGAGATCCACCATGCCCACGCCGCTCCGAACGCCCGCGGCCAGAGAACTGAGGCGGCGGGGGTCGGGGCGGCCTCCAGGAGCTGGTCTGTCCCCCATCGTCCTGCGCTGGCCGCTTCCTGTCAGATCCCTGAGCGACCAGGCCCCCACGTCTGGCGACAACGTGGTCTCCTCTCTCGATCCACTGTGCATGCTCGGCCGCCTCCTCCAGGGTCTGTAGTCTCTGTGCATGCACCAAGGTATAGAGCTCCGGGCGCAGGCCCGACCCGAAGAGCTCCACCTGATGTGGTCCATCCCTCGCGACATAGGGAACGCAGCTGAGCAGTCGCGAAAACTCCTGGAAGTAGTCCCATGCCGACCGGTCGCCCTGCTGGAGATTCTTCAGGTCATCCTCTACCTTTTTCTTCACGCTGGTGGAAAGTAAGTGTCCAGGACCATCCTCTTGAACTCTGCCCAAGGTAGCTGCCGGGTGATCTGAAACTCCAGGGGCTCCACCCGACGCCACCACGTGTCCGCATCTCCGTCCAGACAATGCACAGCCATGTGTACCCGGTACTTCTGATCGATGAAGAAGTCTCGGAACAACTTCTCCATTGCCGATAGCCACGTCCCAACCTCCCAAGGGTGAGTGCTCCGCCCCGAGAATCTAGGCGGTCCCCGCTTGCAGAAATGGGTGAGTTTATCAGTAAACTCCTGCTCCTCCTCGGGAGTCAAAGGTCGGATCGCTCCCGGGGCCCCGCTGCTCGAAGATGGTGCCGTAGGCACAAGCGGTACAGTCGGTAGTACAACAGGTGGTGCGGGGGCCTCAGTAGTAACAGTAGGGGGAGGGGCCCTAACCTGAGCAAGCAGCTGCTCAAACCTCTCCTCCTGCCGGCGGTGACCCTCCGCCAGCTGGGCCACCATGGCCCTCAACTCAGCAATCTCTGAAGATCCGGACTGCTCCGGCCCCTCTGGGGGTGTAGGGGTACCCCGGGTAGGAATCCGCCGCCTGGGAGGCATCCTGCCACACAAAAGAAACCACAGCTCAGTAACGAAACCACACACGACCCAATCTAGCAAAAGTCAAAGGCATCCTCCTATTTCTGCAACCTTATGTTGTCTGCAGCCAACATAATAGTCCGCCAGAAATAGGACATGCCAATCCCTCTTCACTCCCTGGAAGAGTCAAAATAATATATGACCAAATTGCCGACTTTCGCATAATGTCACGTCACTCACGTCTTGCCTTCCTAGGGTCTGCCAAAAGCCTAGGGTTTCCTAAGTCCCAATTGACCTATCCCTAAGCTCTGATACCAACTTAATCTGTCACGCCCCGGGTGTAAACCAGAACCCAGGCCCGTCTACAGATCCGCCGTATACACAGAATTTCCCGTGTATACGAAGCGCTGGTAACCTGCTCAGATAAAGATGATATAATAAAAGAGCATAAACAGAGCTAAACAGTAACTAATACCTCTCAGATAAAGTAGAAGAGTAAAGTGCAGAAAGTAAGCTCTCAATAATACATATGTCTCTCCCAGCTCACTAATCAAATACAACCAGCTGGCCGAAGCCAGACCCAAAAGAAATGAAAAGTAGAGTATCTGAGAGTATCGGGGTACATCTAATAACTGCCCTGGTGCCTGGGTAGACCGCTATCTAGTCCGCGATCCTCTTACCTCGATCCGCAGTGGAGGGTCCTGCAATAGCCGCAGACGACTCTGCAAAACAAAGGGGAAGAGAAGAAGAAAACAGTGGGGAGTGAGAACTACTATAAAACAGTAGCCTCCTCCTAGTGGGTAGACCTCAACTCAAATGTGCCCACTAGGACTATAAGAGGCAGAAAAGATGAACAAAGGTGGTAAGCTGTAAATAAAACTGCTGATGAATAAAGCTACCACTACATGCCTCTAATGAGCTAACTGATAGAATAGCTATATGTATGCATCAGAATGTCAATGCCTGCCTGTCTAGACCCAATCGATACACCAGTAAGCACTGGTACTGCCTGCTCTGCCTGCCAAATCGGGTATGCCAGCCTACGCATAACACCGATAGGAAAAGGGAGTCTCGAAGACTCAAAGCCTGTAAAAACGCACACTCCGGAGTGGCACTCGAGGGGAGCGACCCACACGAGTATAATGCCGGGGTAATAAGTACCAAATCAGCAGGACTGGATCATGACTCTGACCAAAGTGGGGAAACCCATCCACTAAAAGAGAGCCCAAAGCCTCTATCCCAAATCTGATGCAATGACCACTGTCCGGTCAACCGCCAAAGATCCGCGGTTGCCGCAATGCCCTGCCCTCACAGCCTGCCTGTCCCAAAGCCCACAACTGTCTGACTACACTATCCCAGCCCCTGCTCGAACCCGAGCGCACTATCCCCCAAATATAAATAAAAGAAGAGAGAAGCATGGTTTCTCCTAAGTCAATTCCAGCATGATAGTGTAGCAGAAAAAGGTGGCCTAACTAGATGTCCGTTTAAGCATGCAAAGTCCGTTATTTAAAACAGGGTTAAATAATATCATCTTTCCCAATATTAAATGACATATTTTAATAAGAATCATCCGTTTACTAATACTTAGTCCATTTTTAAAATGTAGCCAAGCAATAAGTCCAATTCTCAATAAAGTGCCATTTTAACTTGTCCCGGTTCATTTAGCAATATAATAATGAAGCAACTCCAATAGGCCCTAGTGGG
>CM054947.1:16488722-16599116 GCA_029168755.2 Tillandsia fasciculata | reverse complement strand
AACGCACCTGTATTTTTATTGGATTTTTATGAGGTCATTTCGAGGGTGAGAATTAAGCTTCTTTACTGCTGTTTTTCCAGCAAGATTGTGTTCTTGAGGGAATGGCTTCCAACGTTGTCCGAATTGTTTCTTGGCCTACAGGTATCAGAACGGGGCGTTTAAATAGTCGATTTGGGGCTACTCGTCGCGAGGATCGCAATCGTAATTTTTTTGGGATTTTTGGAGGATTGTATGTAGGTGAAATTCCCCTCTTCTCTGCTGGTTGTGAAAACCGCATATGCTGTTTGGTTATTTTGGGGTATGATTAGTGAGTTGTGTTGTGATATTGGTTGTTGTTGTGTTGCATTGTGGGGTATTTGATTATCGTGTTGTGATTGCGAGATTGGTTGGCGCAGGGATTTGTGCGACGAAGTACCGAGAGTGCAATTTCGGCGGATTTTTGAGTTGGCGTGTGACTATGTGACTACACACTTCACCGACTTCGGCTTTGCCTGCGGAAAGCACTTCAGGTGGGTTGCTTCATCTCCAGAACCGGTGGACGGTTCTCTAATTTCGTATGTTAGAATGCATGCATGTTTAGGGTACATTGTGTGTTTTGTAAGGTAAGCCAAGAAGGACGATTGTATAAGGGAATTGCAAGATTAATATTTATGTTAAATATTATCGGGGACTTGCGGGATTTGGATATTCACGAGGATGAATAGTAAAAGCTTACCTAAAGGGATTTACCCTATGTGATTGTTAGCATGCCTGTTTAATTGTATATATTTTAGCATCGAGATGGAAGCTTGAGGAATGGCCTAGATCATACAGATTGATATATTTAGTAGTGATCTTTTAGCATGCCATGTTGCACATAGTCCTTTATGATATGATTACTCGATGGAGTAGGAGGCTAGATCTTCGTGCGGGTATTATTCTGATCATTCTTTTGACAGACCATGGATTATGGACATGTGTGGTTCATTAGGGATTCTGGTATGTTGTTTATACCCTAGTGGATCTATTATATATGCTTTACCCCCTGTAATTTACTTGAGGATATTTGCATGCTTGTATGGACATCTAGATATGCCATCATTTATTGCTACACTATCATATTGGAATTTGACTTAGCAGAAACCATGTTTTGCTTCTTTTCTCCTCATTGTTTAGTCATGTGGTTCAGGTTGCTCGGGTTCGAGTGGGGGTTTGGGATAGTGTAGTTGAGACTTCGAGTTTGGGACAGGTTGATCTTGATTGTGAGTTGTGGGGTATTGCGGCAACCGCGGATATTGGGCGGTTGACCGAATATTTATTCATGTATCAGATTGGGTATCAGAGTTCCTCTAGTGGGTGGAGGTTCCACTTATTGTTTACTGTTGTTTCAGTTTGGGTTCGGGTTTTCCTTTAGTGGATGAGTTTTTCCACTTTGATCTGAGCCGTGATCCGGTCCTGCTATATCGTGATACTGATGACAGAGTTACTTTACTCGTGTGGGTCGCTCCCCTCGAGTGCCACTCCGGAGGTGGGCTATTGACCGAGCCATGTGCGCCGGTCTGATACTTATTTTGGGATGCGAGCCATGCGTGCCGATCCCGCGGTTTCGAGCCATGTGTGCAGATTCCGCTACTGAGTTCTTGAGATACTGAGTTCGTGAGATTGATGACAGAGCAGGCAGTACCGAGTTGTATACCGGTTCATTTGATTGGGTTTATTCTGTCAGGAACTTTTATTTGTTGCACTCGTGCCTGGGGGCCGAGTGGAGTCTAGTAGCTATGATTAGACCAGTGCTAGTGTTGTTGGGAGCCGTTTGGGTTGACGGTGGTCCCGTGTCGTTGTGAGTACTTCGACCGTTGTGTGAGAGGTTGTGGATCTTGAGTCTATCCGTTCTGAGAGAGAGAGCGTGGATTTTGACTATAGCCTGCATGTGCCACTACTCGATAGCGAGTTAGTCCTTATGGACACCCTACGTAATTCCTGCCCGGCAGTGGGAGGTGGTTGTAGGTGGGCGCAGGTTTGACTGGTCCCGATGTGGCAGTCAGCTCGATTGGGTCGATTGAGCACCTCGTGTGCGAGTGTTGCATATCTTTATCAGAGTTTTCCTCTTTTGAGCATTTAGATAGAGGCATGGTAGCTGTTGAGAGTCTCCAGCTTTATTGTTCAGTTTTTACTGCATTGGTTATCTTATGCCTCTAGTGGACTTAGTGGGCAGATCGTCGGGCCTGGCGGTGGTACTCACTGAGAACTCCCTTTTGGTGTAGTTCTCACACCCATTGGGGGGTTTTCCCCCTCCTTTTTTTTTCTTTCTCTCCTTGGTTTTGCAGAGTCTTAGCAGGTGTTGCTGGTTCTGCGGTTGTTGATCGAGGCGAGGGAGTCACGAGCTAGATCCCCACCCGTCGTTGGAGAGTAGCGGTACCCCTTTAGATGAGATCTTGATCAATAGATTAGTTATTTTATTTTTTCCTCTTTTAAAAAGACTGATGTAGTGAGGATATGATATATATTGAGAGCCTGTACACTGATGTATTTTTTTGGGGATTACCTCCCTGTTGAGTTCCGTATTTTTGTACTTGAGGATTTTGTATGATTATCATTTATGGGAGATGAATATTGTATCTTTATTCCAGTTGTACAGATGGTCGGTTTTAGTTTTACAGCACTTTTATTTTATAGCTCTGATATCTGCTTAGCTGTAGCCTTTTCTTGCAGGTAGGACGCTTCGCCTATGCGGGGTTTTGCATAGGCGGCGGATCTGTTGGCGAGCCCGGGTCGCAGATTCGACTCCGGGGTGTGACACAGAGACTCCATCATCGAAAATAAATTGGTAGCAATAACCAATAGTATTCTAGTCCACCTTTTCTCTCTCTCTCTCTCTATATGATAATTATTATGTATAAATATATAAATAATATATAATATATATATAATAAAATAAAAAAAAAATTTATTTATTTTCTTCTCAACCAACCAAACGAGTGTGGCAGAAATTTTTTTTTTTTTTCCCTACAAATCAAACACCGAACCAACACACCTTACACGATCAAAACTCAAACTAACTTTCACAAAACACCTTTGTCAACAATAAATTAGCTAAATATAGCTAAAAATAAAATCAAACTAATGAATGTCTAGTTAATCATCTTCATCATCATTAATTATTTGTTAACATGCCAATGGTTTGACAGCAACAACATTATCTTTCATGCAATTGAAGCAAAATCTTAATGTGTGGGAAAGATTGCTGCAATTGCTTAACCTTCTCTAAAACTATTTCTGAAAAATAGGGAGTAGTCTCCATATCAGCAAAGATAGTAATCATTCTTAATGAAGATGCCACTCCAGGTAAGAAATCTAAGAAGTCATACTTAAATCTTTCCCTAACAAAATCGTGCAAGTTATGAGAATCCCAGTATCCTCCTCGGCCAAATGACCCTTTCGTCTTAAAAAATCTATGAAAGTATGACTGACAATTGAACTGCAAAATAAAAAAAAGGTTAAAAAAAACATATATGAGAATGCATAAATTTTATAATTAGTCGGACTTTAGAAATTTTGAATTTACTATCTAACTTCCTATTCCTTTTGATTTCCCATAATATTTCAAGAAAATTTAATTTAAATATATAAATAGAACATATTATAGCACTGTCTAAACAAATCAAAAGCTTAAAATCCTAATATATGCTACTCATACATAAAAATAGTGATAACATTCGACTAAAGATATAGTTCAACTATAAGTAGGTTTGATTAACTTACATAAGTTATGTACGATTCCTTGACACAGGAAATATGCGTTGTCTCAAGTTTAGACAAATTTTTGAGCAAGAATGCAATACTCAAAGAACCAAATCCTCTAAAAAGACAAGACAATTCCAAATGCTTGAGATTCTCATGCACCCAAGGAATTGGACTTAATTGATCGTGTCCATGAAAAATTGCCAGACTGAACTCCTGCATTATTTAATTTAGCATATTTATAACGGGATAAAAAAAAATGTGTATGCATCATTATAGTATTATTTAATCTTGTGAAGTAATCAATTATCAATTATTATCAAATATAATGACATAGCATTAGAAGTAAGTAAAAAATTAGAGTCTATTCTTTCACCCTTGTTCCTTTAAAATGGAATTAAATATTCTTTGAATACTAGATAAATAATAAGAGTTCTTTTAAACCGACGACTATCGCCATAGTGAGTTATCTGACTGGAAGGAATAAAAAAATCTTTGAGCTTAAAAAATAAAGAAATTTATGAGAATCATTCTTTGCTACTTAGTTCTCAAAAGAAAAAAAATAATATCGTCGTTGTCTATTAAGAAACTGATGAATAAAAATAAGATGGAAGGTGAAACAAGAAGTGCCTTTTTATTTCTAGAATAATTCTATTGCATAGTAGCTGAGTGCTTTAGGATTTCTAGAACAAAACTTAATCTAGTATTAGTACTAGAATTTTAAGTCTGTAGAATTTAAATTTTAAGACATTATCGTCACATCTATATCTTATGATAATTGGATAATAACATCCAAATAACTATATAGAAGCGAAGAATCTCACAAATTTGTATCATAATTTATATGCCACGCTTAATTATATATATATAAATTTTTACTAGAAATAGCATTACAATGGAATGAAATTTGTCATCCTTTTCGGTATGGAGATGTCCGGCCTATTCTGAAATATTCTGAGTTAACTCACTCTATAACTTTCCACAACAGAACAGAAATTTAAAGTTTAATTTTAGTTTGGTTTGTGCTCGAAGTTAATTAGTTAAATCATACCTCAAATGTCGCATAATACGGCAGGAGCAACCGATTGAATCCAAGAAGGGAAAGATCACCATTCAGCAATCTGTTCTGGTCGAGATAAAGGAGCTCCTGGC
Organism: Tillandsia fasciculata; assembly: GCA_029168755.2. Lineage (NCBI taxonomy): Eukaryota > Viridiplantae > Streptophyta > Magnoliopsida > Poales > Bromeliaceae > Tillandsia > Tillandsia fasciculata. The sequence goes on along the minus strand of CM054947.1, from coordinate 16,594,244 downwards.
CCGCGTGCAACGTGAGAGAGGAGGCGAGGGAATCCGGAAGGGAGTCGACGGTCGCGGAGTGCGGCAGCAGGCCGTGCCACTCCAATGTCTGAAGTGCGGGTGCCGACAGCTTCAGATAAGCCGGCCGGGATTCGGTGTGCCTCTGACGCACCCTCAAACTCTTGATGTTGCACCCGCAGATACTAAGGCCCCCCATCGGCCCGAAGGGGGTCCGGATGTCGAAAGCTTCGAGGAGCGGGCAATTTACTCGGAGTTCGGGAGTTCCGGATTCAGACGACATCCTCCAGTATACTTGAGAGCCGGGGCAGCTGTTCGAGATCGCGTCGCTGGCGATTAGACGTAAATTCATTCTCGCGAGATCGAGCGTCTCTAAAGAAGGTAAGAAAGCAGTGGCGGGCCAATCGATTCGCGCGGATTCCCCCGAGAGGCGGAGTCGGAGCAACTTCAGCGAGGGGAGGTGGAAGACTGCCGAAGGGACGTCGAAGCGACGGGGAGCAGCGAAACTGCCGAAGGGAAGACGGATGGTGAGGCGCTGCAGGGCGGAATTGGCGGCGCAGCGGATCATCCACGAGTGGAGTTGGGCGGGGTCGGAGAAGACGGCGGCGGCGGCGGCGTCGTCGTCATCGTCGTCGTCAGACACGACGAGGGAGAAGGAGCGGAGAGGAATGGCAGAGTCGCGAAGGCTGAGGACGGAGTCGACGAAGGAGGGGAAGCCCGGGAAGCGGGAGAGCTCAGTGAAGGAGACGTCGGGAGCCGTCGTCCAGACTGTCCGCCACCGCCGGGACAGGAGGGAGGTGCTGACGGCGAGGCGGGTAGGCAGGAAGGCCAGGATTTCGTGGAGGAGATGATCGGGAAGAGCGCCGATGTGATCTTCCGCCTCCGCCTCCGCCTCCGCCTCCGTGAGTCTTCTCCTTTTCTTTGGTGTCGGAGATTCTTCCATTAATTCTTCGGCCGTAATCAAAGTTAGTTAATTCGGATTCGACAAAAATTATAAATTAATACACAAATTTACTTAACTCGCAAACTGGTGATCGCGAAGAAGATGACTTAGCGGCACGTGGCTCGACGGAGTTGGGAGGAGGCGGAAGTGAGAGGGCGTGGAGGTTGGGTGGGGCGGGGCAGAGAAAAGTGTTTTTCTTTATAGCAAGTAAGAGTTTTAAAAACCAAAATATATTGATTTTTTTTATTAAAAAATCAAATATATTATTTATTAAAAAAATATTAGAAGAATAAATAAATGTAAAATTTACTTTTAAATAGTTATTAATAGTATATTCTTTTTATTTAAATTTCTTTAATAAAAAATTTAAAAATATAAAAATATTTATTTAAAAGAAAAAAAATATTAATTTACATTAATAATTAATGTATTTAAACGAATAATTAAATTATATTCACCTAAACTAATAGTATTTTGTATCATTATATTGTGTATGTGGACTAATTAAAATTAAGTAGCATTTAATTAAGACAAACGGATCAAAAATATTGAGTTTATTATGTTTGTTAACTAATTAGAGTACTCACTCTTATTTAATTTTATTATTAAAATATTTTTTATTCAAATATCAAGATTAAATATCAGCTCTATCCATTTAAATTAAAATATATAAATATATATTTTTAAATGATTATAGATCATATCAGTATATTTATTAATAAGTGGTATTAGTATATTTATTACAATTTTTTTAATTTTAATATGTCTTTAAATAAGTTTTATATATTCTATACTGTAAATATTTTTCATATATATTTCTTAACATACCATTTTAAAAATATATATTTTTATTTAAATATTTATTTATTTTTTTGGTTAACTAATTAGGTTACTCATGTAAAAGTACTGTATTTAATTTTACACTCATTTTTTTTTATTAAACAATCTATTCGCTCTTATATAAAAGACTGTTATTTAAATTTAATCTTAAAATAAATTTTTTATTTAATACAAATTATTGTTATTTAATCTTATTCTTAAAATATTTTTTTTTATTATATATCGAGATTAAACACCAAGGAAATATAATTTTTTTACTAAAATACCGAGATTAAATATCAAGGAATATTGTTTTATTTTTCTTCAAAAATAAATTAATCTGCTTTAATTAAATTAAATTAATCAATTAATCTATATTATAGGCATATTTATCAATTGATTTTTTTTTCTAGTTTTAATTTATTTTCAAATAAGTTTTATATATTCCAATTTAGTTATAATATAAATATTTTTCATATACATTACATAACATAAACAGTTTTTTTAAATGTGTACCTAAATTTTAAAATTTTGAATTAATTTAAAATTATAAGTAATGAATTTATATTTAAATTTATTAACAAAACTTAAATTTAAAGTTTTTTTTGAATTTATATTTTAAATATAAATAGTTATTGAAGATTATTGAGACCAAAATTTGCACCACTTAGTAGAGTGACACGTGGCGTATACTATCGATTAAAGGCATCAACCGATGGGAGGATGAATCAGTAATGAGGGACTCACGTCTTGTTTAAGATCGGTCTTAGCCGCGTGGGAGCGCAGCGCGCGACATATGTCATCGGCTGAGAGCATCAATCGACAGAAGGAGTAGCCGACAAGAAGGTCATCGCTTCATCCGAAGTCAAACTTTGGATGAAGGCGATCACCAGACCGCTCCAATCAAGTGACGAAAAGGGGGAAGTCAGAATCAGTCTTCGACTGCTCGGGCCGAAAATAGGTAGACTTCGGAATAAAGGAATGTGGGATTTGGGCGCGAATCTCGCAACTGACCCGGAACGTCAAGCAGCGCTCGACAATGGAAAGTGCCGGGAATCATGCTCGATACTAAGGGGATAAATTTGGACGGAAATTGACGACTATACTATTTGAGGGATATTTGACTCAAATGGAAGTAGTTGACTCAAATCGGCGCCTTATAACGTGGTTCGAAAAGTGTATAAATACCCGAACCATCGAAGAAGTGGTTCGGCAATCTCGTAAGCCCGAGATCACCCTCTGTTTTTTCATACCTTTACTACTTTCTTAGGAGGAGGCTACCTTTCCCTTTACTGCTTTCCTTTATCGCTTTTCTGAGTAGATTATTTGTAATTTCTATCATTTTTCTCCTCCTTATATTCTCTTATTCTATTCAATACAATTCCTAATCGGCTCATTTGCCGTGTACATTTATTATCTCTTTTATCCGGTTTGACTACTCCAAGTCGAACCCAACCTCTCTCTGTCTCAAAATTTCGTTTTCGGTTATTCTAAACCGAACGGTTGCGAGAGTTACTAGAGAAGAACATGGCCGAGTAGATCCCTCCTCGGCCCAATCGCTTGATCATTTGGCACGTAGCACATTCACATCAAGAGGGTTAGACATGATCTACGTTATTAGAATTATTTAGGAATTAAATTTCATAATTTTTCGACATTATTTACCAAGCGATCAAAGAGTCTAAAAAATGGCTATTTTAACAGTCGATGTGGCACGTTTGTAAGTTCAACGGTGTAGAACAATCCAAATTAGGTGAAACTTTAATAGAAAATTCTACTTAATATCAAGAGTAAGATCAATAATTTTGATTTAAAATTTAAAATTTTTATCATTATTTTCTTATGAGATTTTTATTTTCAATCGTTTATTTTGAGTATGCTCATTTGCCGTGTACATTTATTATCTCTTTTATCCGGTTTGACTACTCCAAGTCGAACCCAACCTCTCTCTGTCTCAAAATTTCGTTTTCGGCTATTCTAAACCGAACGGTTGCGTGAGTTACTAGAGAAGAACTTGGCCGAGTAGATCCCTCCTCGGCCCAATCGCTTGATCATTTGGCACGTAGCACATTCACATCAAGAGGGTTAGACATGATCTACGTTATTAGAATTATTTAGGAATTAAATTTCATAATTTTTCGACATTATTTACCAAGCGATCAAAGAGTCTAAAAAATGGCTATTTTAACAGTCGATATGGTACGTTTGTAAGTTCAACGGTGTAGAACAATCCAAATTAGGTGAAACTTTAATAGAAAATTCTACTTAATATCAAGAGTAAGATCAATAATTTTGATTTAAAATTTGAAATTTTTATCATTATTTTTTTATGAGATTTTTATTTTCAATCGTTTATTTTGAGTATGCTCGTTCATCACTATACAAATAAAATAAAAAAATTATAAAATTTGGTTTTTAAATAGTTCAACATTTTAGATCATGTCTAATGGAGCCGATCGTTGAATCGCATGTCCTATCATCGAAAACAACTTATAAGCATGGAGGTCTTCGTATTTTCGTATATATATATATATGCTACTATGTTATTAATAGCACAAAATGATTGGTGCTATTTGGTTTTTGACACTTGGATGAAGAGATGTACGATTATAATGATAGTGGACCCCTAAGATTTAGTAGGTGGTTGAAATAATAGTATGATTTAAGGGGTAGAAATGATTCCAGAGATCAATCTAAAGGCAAAAAATTTGGTAGCACAAAGTGCTTGGTGTTATCGATAGCATGGTAGTTGAACACACACACACACACACACACACACTATATATATATGCGTAGGGTTACTATACTCTTATGAGTATAAACTCCTTTATACTCATAACTTTTTCATTTTTGGATGAAGGAATGTGCAGTTAGGATGATAGTGGTCCCCCTAGGGTTTACTAGGTTGTTGGGGAAATAATATAAATCCTAAGGACTACTATAATCCTAACCATACATTTTTTCATCCAAGGGATGAAAATTTATGAGTACAAAAGAATTTTACTCATATGAGTATAGTAGCCGGACCCATATATATATATATATATATATATATATATATATATATATATATATATATATATATATATATATATATATATATATATATATATATATATATAATATAGAGAGAGAGAGAGAGAGAGAGAGAGAGAGAGAGAGAGAGAGAGAGAGAGAGAGAGAGTCTGGCTACTATACTATTAATAGTACCAAGTTATTGGTACTATCAAATTTTCTACCCTTAGATTAACTCCTTTGATCATTTTCACCCGTCAGATTTTACTATTTCCCCAAATACCTATTAAGCCCAAGGGCCCACTATCATTTCAACCACACATCTTTTAATCCAATACAGCCTAGCTCTCTCTCTCTCTCTCTCTCTCTCTCTCTCTCTCTATATATATATATATATATATAGTTGGATTGGAATACAATCGACATCAAACGAGCACAGTTACTGTCAATTTATTTTCGATGATGGAGCTGCCAAAATGACACTGAAAATGAATATCATTCAGAAAGTGATGATAAGAGTTTTATAATTAATATCGAGAGTATAGATCTCATTTTAAATAGTTTAAAAAATTTTATAATCAAAATTTAATTAATTTAAATTTTTTATACCGTTAAACGAGCATGTTTCATATCTACCATTAAAATTATAAATTTTGCAACCTTTTGATTATTAGGTTAATGATGTTTAAAATATTTAAAATTTAATTTCTAAATACTTCTAGTGGTTTAGATCATGTTCAACGATACCGATCATCAATTTAGAAATTCTATCATCGAAAACAAATTGGTAGCAATAAAATCTGTTTGTTACCGGTAGTATTCCCGTCTAACTTTTTCACTCTCTCTTTCTCTTTCTCTCTATATATAAATACATGATAATTATTATGTATAAATATATAAATAATATATAATATATATAATAAAACAAAAAAATTATTTATTTATTTTTTTCAACCAACCAACCAAAAGAGTGTGGCAGAACTAATTTTATTTTCCTACACATCAAACACCAAACCAAACCCACCTTAAGCTATCAAAACTCAAACTAACTTTCACAAAGGTAACTTAAAAAAAAAAATGTCAAACTAATGAATGTCTAGTTAATCATCATCATTAATTATTTGTTAACATGCCAATGGTTTGAGAGCAACAACATTATCTTTCATGCAATTGAAGCAAAATCTTAATGTGTGGAAAAGATTGCTGCAATTGCTTAACCTTCTCTAAAATTATTTCTGAAAAATAGAGAGTAGTTTCCATATCAGCAGAGATGGTAATCATTCTTAATGAAGTTGCCACTCTAGGTAAGAACTCTAAGAAGTCATATTCAAATATTCTTCCAGAAAAATCATTCACAGTTACTTGAACCAACTGCTTGAGAGAGAAGTTATGAGAATCCCAGTGTGGTCCTCGGCCAAATGACCCTTTCATCATATAAAAGATATAAAAGCATGCCGGAAAATTGCACTGCAAAAAAAGAAAAAAAAAAAAAAAAAAAAGTCAAAAAAACATATATGAGAATGCATAAATTTTATAATTAGTCCGACTTTAAAAATTTTGAATTTACTATCCAACTTCCTATCCCTTTTGATTTCTCATAATATTTCTAGAAAATTTAATTTAAATATATAAATAGAACAAATTATTACACTATCTAAACAAATCAAAAACTTAAAATCCAAATATATGCTACTCATACATAAAAATAGTGATCATAACATTCAGCTAAAGATATAGTTCAACTATAAGTAAGTTTGATTGACTTACATAATCTAAGTGCCATTCCTTGACACAGGAAATATGCAATGTCTCAAGTTTAGAAAATTTTCTGAGCAGGAAGGCAATACCCAAAGAACCAAATCCTCCAAAAAAACAAGACAATTCCAAATGCTTGAGATTCTCGTGCACCCAAGCGATTGGACCTAATTGACCGCGTCCTTGAGAAATTTCCACACCAAAATTCTGCATTATTTAATTTAGCATATTTATAACAGGATAAAGAAAAAATGTATATGCATCATTATAGCATTATTTAATCTTGTGAAGTAATTAATTATCGATTATTATCAAATATAATGCCATAGCATTCTTTTAAAGTGGAATTAAATATTTTTTGAATTCTAGATAAATAAGAGTTCTTTTAAACTGACGACTATCGCCACAACATGGTGAGTTAGAGGAATAAAAAAAACTTTAAGCGTAAAAATACAAAGAAATTTATGAGAATTATTCTTTGCTACTGAGTTCTCAAAAGAAAAAAAAAAATAATATCTATAAGATGGAAGGTGGAACTGGAAGTGTCTTTTTATTTCTAGAATAATTCTATTGCGTAGTTGCTGAGTGCTTTAGAATTTCTATAATAAAACTTAATCTAGTATCTAGTACTAGAATTTCAAGTCTGTAGAATTTAAATGTTATGACATTTTCGTCACATTTATATCTTATGATCATCAAATAATAATGTCCAAACAGATATATATAGAAGCGAAGAATCTCACAAACTTAATTATATATATAAATTTTTACTAGAAATAGCATTACAATGGAATGAAATTTGTCAAATATTCTGAGTTAACTCACTCTATAACTTTCCACAACAGAACAGAAATTTAAAGTTTAATTTTAGTTTGGCTTGTGCTTAAATGTAATTAGTAAAACCATACCTCGATTGTCAGGTAATGCGGCAGGAGCAACCGATTGAATCCAAGCAGGGAAAGATCACCATTCAGCAATCTGTTCTCGTCGAGATTAAGGAGCTCCTGCCCCGAGTGCAACGTGAGAGAGGAGGCGAGGGAATCCGGAAGGGAGTCGACGGTCGCGGAGTGCGGCAGCAGGCCGTGCCACTCCAATGTCTGAAGTGCGGGTGCCGACAGCTTCAGATAAGCCGGCGGGGATTCGGCGTACACCCTCAACCTCTTGATGTTGCACCCGCAGATACTAAGGCCCCCCATCGGCCCGAAGGGGGTCCGGATGTCGAAAGCTTCGAGGAGCGGGCAATTTACTAGGAGTTCGGGAGTTTCGGATTCGATCGACATCGTCCAATACTTGAGAGCCGGGCAGCTATTCGAGATGGCGTCGCTGGCGACGAGACGTAAATTCGTTTCGGCGAGATCGAGCGTCTCTAAAGAAGGTAAGAAAGCAGTGGCGGGCCAATCGATGCGCGAGGATTCCCCCGAGAGGCGGAGTCGGAGCACCTTCAGCAAGGGGAGGTGGAAGACTGCCGAAGGGACGTCGAAGCGACGGGGAGCAGCGAAACTGCCGACGGGAAGACGGATGGTGTGGCGCTGCAGGGCGGAATTGGCAGCGCAGCGGATCATCCACGACTGGAGTTGGGCGGGTTCGGAGAAGACGGCGGCGGCGGCGTCGTCGTCGTCGTCGTCGTCGGACACGACGAGGGAGAAGGAGCGGAGAGGAATGGCAGAGTCGCTAAGGCGGAGGAAGACGGAGTCGACGAAGGAAGGGGAGCCCGTGAAGCAGGAGAGCTCGGTGAAGGAGACGTCGGGAGCCGTCGTCCAGACAGTCCGCCACCGTCGGGACAGGAGGGAGGTGCTGACGGCGAGGCGGGTCGGCAGGAAGGCCAGGATTTCGTGGAGGAGATGATCGGGGAGAGCGCTGATGCTATCTGCAGCCGCCGCCTGCGCCTCCGCCTCCGCGAGTCTTCGCCTTTTCTTTGGTGCCGCCGGTTCTTCCATTAATTCTTCGGCCGTAATCAAGGTTAGTTGATTGCAAAAACTATGAATTAATACACAAATTTACAAAATCTTAACTCATAAACTGGTGGTGGCGAGGAAGATGAAGCCCGGCGGGATGGGAGGTGATATCTAATTTTGATATTTTAATAAAAAAATAGAGCTAATGGTATACGACGGCTCCGGTAAACCTATCGTATAGTAAATATATTTCTACATAATTTAATTTTTTATATTTATCTTTTCAAAAGTCCAACATTATTTATATATATCCCTTCCATTTATTATCGTTAGTTCACTGTTTATTTTTTAACAGATTATATGTAAAATGACAGTTTTACCATTTCAAAAATATCCCTGGAAGGGTAAAAAGTTAAATTTATCTTACTAATGAACTAAGATTAAATATTTAATATATGATTAACTATACTTTTCTAACAGAGATATACGGTAGGGATATATATAAATAACGTTAGATTTTTGAAGGGATAAATATGAAAAGTTGAACTTTGTAAGGATATATTTGCTATTCAATATGTTTACAGGGATTCGTATGCAATTAACCCAAAAAACTAATATTCTTATTATATTTAATATCGGTATTTAACCAAAAAAAAATTATATAAACGTATTTTATATTTAATAAAAATATTATTATAAGGATAAGATTAAATAATAATATTTTGTATAAAAGTCGATGCGGTATTTAATAAAAAAATTATTTTAAGTATAAAATTCAATATAGTGTTTAAATGAGTAACGTAATTAGTTAACAAAAAAAAATCTTTGATATTTTAATATTTTATATTTAATAAAAATATTATTTTAAGATTAAGATTAAATAACATTGTTTTGTATAAAAGTGAATGTAGTATTTAATAAAAAAATTTTATTTTAAGTATAAAATAAAATGTGTTTTATATGAATAATATAATTAGTTAACAAAAGAATAAAAAAAATTCTTTGATATTTAATCTCAGTATTTTAATATTTTATATTTAATAAAAATATTATTTTAAGGTTAAAATTAAATAACAGTGTTTTATATAAAAGCGAATGTGTTATTTAATAAAAAAAAATTTATTTTAACTATAAGATTAAATTCAGTGTTTTACATGAGTAACGTAATTAGTTAATGAAATAATTTTTAAAAAAAAAGGAAAATTATATTTTTAAAATTGTATGTTAAGTAATATATATGAAAAATATTTATAGTATATCTAAATTGGAATATATAAAACTTATTTGAAGACAAATTAAAATTATAAAATAATCAATTAATAAATATATTCATAACATTAATAACAATTTTAAAATATAGATTTATTTTATTTAATTTAAGTAGATATAAGTTGATGGACAGAATAAAAAAAAAATATTTCTTTGATATTTAAACTTGATATTTTAATAAAAAATATTTTAATGATAAGATTAAATAACAGAAAATATTCTAATTAGTTAACAAATATAATCTTAACTCTAATTAGCTCACATACGTAATTTAATAATAAAAACTATTTTTATTATAATGTAATTTAATAATAAAAAACTATTTTTATTATAATTTTGTAAATTAGATAATGAGTAGAATATAATTTGATTGTTAGTTTAAATACATTTATTGTTGGTGTTAATTAATATTTTTTTAAAATAAATATTGTTATATTTTTTATTTTTTTTTGAAAAAAAAAAACAGATAGCAATGGACAAAAGAAATTCTCAATAATATAAAAACTACACTATTAATACTATTTAACGTAAGTAAACAAATTTTACATTTATTTTTTTCTAACCTTTTATTTAAAAGAGTAATATATTTTATTATTTAATAAAAGAAAATTATATTTTATTTTGTAATAAAAATTTATATTCTAAAATTTTAAGATAAATATAATAATAATAATTATTATTATTTTCGTTCTAAATTCTATATCATTTCATATCATTATTTTAAATTATCTCAATACTATATACTAATATTTAATTTTTACTCAAAATAAATAACATAGCGAAACAAGTTTTTAATTCTTTTTTATGTAATGGATAATTTTTTTTATTAACTAATTGTATATTATTTATATCTTTTCTTTTTACATGAATACTTTTAGATTACCTCAATCCTATCTACTAATATGTAGTTATTATTATATTAAGTTTTTATTGATTACAACTAACAAGCAAATATATACTTTTCAAATTCTGACAAATTCAAAATTTAAGTCTGTATTTTAAACTAAAAGTATCAAAATTTAAATTCACATTTAATTCATATTTTAAAATTTAATTTTGATGAACTATAATTAAAAATTTTAATTTTTAATTCAAATTTGATATCTAAAATTAAATTTAATTCACAATTTATAAAATAAAAATTAAAACTATATGATTATTATTGACAATAATTATATATTTAAATTTGAGTTAAAATATGATAAATATTCTCTAATAAAATACAATATATGAATTTACTTTGTAAAAATTTAATTTTTAATTATAAACTTTTGGATTAATTTGATGCACAAAAAAGTATATTAATCTAAGATAACAATTAAAATAATTATTACGTCCATTTGTATGTACACTCAACTAGTAAATATAGAGAGAGAGTTCGAAAACTATACTTTTATGAATAAATTTTAGAGTTCGAAAACTATACTTTTATGAATAAATTTTTTCGTACTCATAAATTTTCTATGAATGTGGCGATCTGTTCATGCTCCGATTTTCATGTTTAAACTTTAATTGAAAAAAAAAAATTTAAATCGCTTGTAGTAACCATGATTTTTAAGTTGAAATTAAAGTTTAAATAATTTTCTAAAATATTAAAAAAAAAAGGCAAAAATGTAAAATTAATAGTGTAAATAGGACCCTGAAATATTTTTATATTTATATTTTTATGTTGAAAGTTTAAATTTAAAATAGAATATTTTTTTAAAAGTCACAATCCAAACAGTAAAAAATAGAATAAATTTTTTATAGAGTATAGAATTTTTTTTAAAATGTCAAATACATTGTAAAATAAAACTATATTTATTTTTCAATAATTGTCTAACTCTTCTTCCGTCAGAATTTCGTCATTATTCTGGCTCCTTCTAATAATATAATTAAATATATCAAAAATATCTATGAAAATAATAAAAATATATTAACAAATTATTATTATTATTCTCTAGAATAATAAGTATATTTTAGCCATTTTATTTTTCTCAATGATGCCGTAACTATCAAAAAATATTTTTAAAATTTTGAGAGAGAACAGAATGAAGATCTTTTAAAATAAAAACACATAAATTTGTACAAGAATTTTTATATAATTTAGTAAAAATTAAAATAAAAAATAAACACGTATTTAGTTTGCTTATTAAATGAGTAAACTGAGCGAGTTATTTCCAAGATTTTAAGTATCCATCGGTACGGACCGTATCTACCGTACCGTACCGTGCCAACAAGATACCGGCACGATACAGCTCCCGTGCCGATGACACAGTTCAATACCCTTTTTTCTTAAAATTACTAAGTAATTTTTTTAATAAAATTCAAAATATTTGATAAAGTTACATAATAAGCAATTAAAAAATTTTGTTACTAAAGAAATTAAATATTTCATACCATTATGTGTCGGTACGTATGTATTTTTTGTGACCGGCACTCATTGGCACGGCTCGGCACGCACCGTGCTGTACCGTACTAATAAATTTTCGGCACGACCCGTACTACGGCACTTCAATTCTTGGTTATTTCACGAAACCTAGAAGTAAAGGAACCTGGGCCAAATGAAGATCCAATTTTTGCCTTCTCTCGAAGCAGAGCATTACCAAATTCTTGGCTTCTCCAGGTTGGTGAGGAGCACTCTCCAGAGGAGGAACACGTGGCGGGCAACGATTGGCCTCCATTTCTATTATTTACAACTGTAGCAATCGTACCATTCGCTACAACCACCTCCGCACGGAAATTGTTTCCGAGACATCGACTGCGTACCGAATCGGCCGAGAAAACTACTCTCCCTTCCGTTCACTCCGGAGAACTGCACTAGTCGGCGCCGAGATCTGCGGGATTTAGAAGAAGAGCTGCAGAAGTCGGCGCCGAGATCTGCATGAGGCGGCTGTTGTCGGCGCTGTGTTCGCGGTGGACGCCGACTTCTTCTTCGCGACATCATCGTCCCGTACCCCCTCTCTTTCTCTCTCTCCCTCTATATATATATATATCACTCCTCTCCCCATTTCTCCTACGCTTTTTTTTTTTTTTTTTTTTTTTTTTGGGGGGGGGGGGGGGGGATTTTAGGAGAAGGGCGAAGCCGCAGCGAACGGTGGTGGTGGTGGTATGATCCAAGGCGAGGTATAGAATTTTTTGCTTGCTTTAATATTCGCGCTCGTATACGCCTTTGGAGAGAGATGTTGTCGACGAGTTGTTTGTTGTTTTGCCTCAATGGATTACGCGAATTTATGCTGTATTGTTTCATATAATCTAAATGCCACTAAACTCGTCTTCGGCGTATCAAATAATCTCGAGCTTAGACGTCAGAGAGAGTGTCGAATTTACAGTATTAAATTATAGTTCTCTGACAATGTACCGTTGTTTTGCGTAATTTATCTCGGTATCAGAGCAGAAATTACTGAGTTTAATTTAAGTTCGTATCCTGAACCTATCGAAATATCTCGAGCCCAGATGCGAGTGGGAATGTTGAATATATAACATCCGACGGAACTTTTTGATTATTGATCAATCAAATTCTGTTCATGACCAGTAATAACACTTTGTTGTCTCTAAACTTTGCGATATTTAAACTTGAAAAGTTTCGATCTCCCTCTTTTTTTCAACAGAGAACTGAGGTGCCCGGGGGCTCTTGCGATGTTGTTACGGAAAACATCGTCGCCAATCACGACTTTTCAGAAGGTCTGCGTTCGTGGCGTCCTAATCACTGCCACGCGTATGTAGCTTCCGAAGAGTCTAATTACCTTCCTGGAGTAAGGCCGAATTCGGGGGCTAAGTATGCCGTGCTCACGAATCGAACACAGAGCTGGCAAGGTTTGGAGCAAGGCGTCACGGATAAGATTACTCCTAATACTAAATATACTGTCTCGGCCTATGTTAGAGTCCGTGGGGACGTTCATGAGCCAGTCGGGGTTCAAGCGACGCTGAAATTAGAGAACCATGACTCTTCTATTAGCTACGTAGGTATTGAGAGGTAATGCGGCTCGAATGACGTTTTTAGCTTTCTGTTTTCTTACTCTTATCGGAATGCTGCAAACTCCCTGTACTGCGATTTTCAGCGTTGCTTGCATTTGGTCCTTTTTTAAATGCTTCGTGTTTTAAGAGCTTATCGACAAAATTAGCTGATTTAGGGTCGTGGCCTCGAAAGAACACTGGGAGAAGTTGGAAGGATCGTTCTCATTGAAGAGCTTGCCAAAATGTGTAGTGTTCTATCTTGAAGGGCCCCCTCCGGGGATAGACTTGCTGATTGATTCCGTCGCCATCTCGTATGAGGTAATTTGTTATTTATTGTCTTCTCATTCACATATTTTGAACCTTACGCTCACTTTTATTGAGAATTGATAAGGAATAAATGTCTACTAGATGTGTTCGCTATACATTGGCATGGTCTATTTACATGAACAAGCTGGGTTGTTATCTTTTGGGTAGCTTTAAAGTAAGAATTTAAGTGCCCATCGGTACAGGTTGTGTCCACCTTGCCGACAAGATATTAGCACGATATGGCTCCTGTGCCGATGTCATGGTTCAAGCGTTCTCCTCTTTGAAGTGAGCATGTAATTAACTCAATAAAGTGCTAAAAATTTGATGAAGATATAGAATAAGTAATTAGAACATATTGGTGCCAAAGAAAATTAATATTTCATGCCATAGTGTGTCGGCACACAGGTGTTTTTTGTGACCCGCACGCATTGGTATGGCACGACACGCATCCTGACGTACCATGCCAAAAAGTTTTTGGCATTGTCCTGTGCCACGACACTTAAATCCTTACTTTAAAGAAAATTCTTGTTCAATTTTGTCTATCATAAGCTCTGTTTTATGCCACCACATGTTTGTGTTCGACAACTTTGTGTTAGTAAACTATCATTTCTTCTTGTTGTATTCTTGCCTTTGTGCTATGGATTTTACCTCTGTTCTATTTTTTTATTTTTTTATTTTTGTCTATTTTATCTCAACCACAGATTACTCACACAAATAACATCATTACAAACCATGACTTCTCTCAAGGGCTAAATCCGTGGAAGCCCAACTCTTGTCATGCCTATGTGGCTTCGGAGTGGTCCGGTTTCCTTAACGGTGTTAAAGGAAATTCGGGAGAGAATTACGCTGTTGTCACCAAACGCACCCAAAAATGGCAAGGCCTCGAACAGGACATTACGGGAAAAGTTTCTGTTAATACTACTTATACTGTTTCTGCCAATGTTAGAGTTTACGGGGAGATTCAGGGACAGATTGAAGCGCAAGCGACCTTGAAACTAGAGAACCATGATTCTTCTATAAGTTACTTACCTATTGGGAGGTACTACGTTTGAAATTGTATCGATATTGGGCGTTACCAATGATTAGTTAGTAATTGGAATCTGCTATTGTAGGACCCTAGGTTCTAAAGATCAATGGAAGAAGTTGCATGGCTCCTTTTCTTTGACAAACATGCCCAAAAAGGTTGTGTTTTACTTTGAAGGGCCTCCTCCTGGCGTGGATCTTCTTATAGATTCGGTCATAATCTCTTGCTCTGATTTTAAGCAAAAGAAAGTAAGCGCTCTGACACTTTGTTTCGTTTTAGACATTTCTTGATGTCTTTTTCTTTGATTGAGATTGTTTTTCTGATATAATGATTACTCTTGGCATACTATTTCCGTTCTTTTGCTTGAAAGGAAGTGAATGCAGTACCTCTTTCCATCGGAAGTGAAAACATCATCCAGAACCCTCAATTTGAATACGGTTTAGATAAGTGGTCTGGAAGAGGATGCAAGATTCTTAGACATGAAGTTGTTGGATATGGTAATGTAACTCCTTTTAGTGGAAAATGTTTTGCCTCGGCTATTGAACGAAGCCAGATTTGGAATGGTCTTCAGCAGGAAATCACTGGTAGGTTGCAAAGAAAACTTGCGTATGAGGTTACTGCTGTTGTTCGGATTTGTGGAAGTGCTTTGGCTGAGGCGCGGGTCACTTTGTGCGTTCAAGAACGAAATGGTCATGATCGCTATATAGGAATTGCCAAGTATGTTTAATTTGTTTGTTTTTTTCTTATTATTAGCTGTTATTTAACTAATTAACTCCTGTTGATAATTATTTTTCAGTGAGTTAATATAATGATGCTAGGTGGTCTCTGTTTGGCCTACCTTCTAGAATGGTCTCTCTGCTTTCCAAAACCTGAGGCTTGTGAACAACCATGAATAAATAAATTGGTTGGAACTTTTGCTGTGGCGAGAAGCTAAAAGATGAGCTTTTGGGCTTGCAAATGCAGAAGCTCCAATTCGAAGCTTCTGCTTCTATTGTAAGGAGAAGTTGTAGAGGAGATTTTTTATAGAAAAATGTTAGTGGTTCTTCAAAAAGCTCTACTCGAAAGTCTCAAAAACCTCATCTTATGATGCTCCACTTGGATCAAATTGGACCTCATCTTATGATGCTCCACTTGGATCAAATTGGACTTTATAAAAAAATGTCGACTGGAGATACTCTTCATGACGTAATTTTTCTTTTTTTTTTTACTTTAAAGAGCTCAGGCATCCGACAAGGAATGGGTGCATTTACAAGGAAAATTTCTTCTTCATGGCGCTGTTTCAAAAGCTGTCATTTTTCTCGAAGGCCCTCCTCCAGGAATTGACATTCTTATTGATAGTTTAGTGTTGAAACGTGCAACAAAAATTCCCCGGCCTCCTCTATTGAACTTTGAGGTTAGTAGATTATGTTACATTCCAATTATTGCCAAAAGTTGTGCTCCTACACTCTTTTATTGCCATGTCTTCCTGGTTTCTGGTTTTGTAGATCGAGGAAGATATCTTAATATAATTCTGTTGGCAAATCTTGCTTTTCATCTCAATTTGAAGCATTACCTTTACTGATTTGATCCTGTGTCTATGAAACATCAACATGATTGAACCGAGGTTTACCCAAATAATTTTCTTCAACTAAAGCTTTTGGAGCAATTGATTCAAAAAAATAGTGGGGAAACACTCTTATAAAAAAATGTTTAAATGCCGTGAAACAAATTACAACGTTAATTAACTACGGTATCAAATGACCGAGCAATCACAACTCAAAATGGCAGAGTAAAATCCAATCTCAGTGAATTTGGTTAGATTAGGTGATATTGAGTCTAAACTGCACTCTGTTAATAGGATTAATGCTACAATCGAACCCTTCCTCTCTCTAAGGGGAAGAATCTTCTTTCCTAACTTTACCTAGGAACTTGCTACAAAAGGGGCCTTGGACACAAATTTATAGATCTCCAAAACCTCCAATTCTAACTAGGATTTCTAATATGATAATGATGATAAATAGGGAAAGGATAAAGGAGAAAAAAGGGGGGGAAAAAAAAGACAAAAGGAACATGTTGTCTCTCGTTGTGTCAAAGAACTCGTAAAAATTTTCAGGGGATTGCTTTCTTTTCATAACTGGATATATCTCGCAGAAATTCACATTGGTGATGAATCGCTTCGAAAATATTGGGTAATTATACAGTAGTATCATTTTAAAAGCATAATAAATAATCTCAGGACTTTAAATCAGCACGACCCTCTGTGATCGGATCCTATGCTTCAACTAAACCATGAATAATCTTCTGCATCTTCTCTTTGTTTTTTACATTACTTCCCACTTTATTTAATCTGCGAGTATGACTACTAATTTCTTAAATCACATTCCTTTGTCTATACGATGTTTCGCAGAATGCGCGCTATGGAGTTAACATAATCATGAATAGTGACTTCAAACATGGTCTTGGTGGGTGGGCTCCCCTTGGCTCGTGTAGACTAAGCGTTTGTACCGAGTCACCTCACATGATTCCTTCAGCATCAAAGGACTCTCCTGGTCGTTTTATCCTGGCGGCAAATCGCACTGAGACCTGGGTGGGACCTTCTCAGATAATAACTGACAAGCTGAAGCTTCATTTGACCTACCGAGTTTCTGCTTGGGTTCGCGTGGGCCCCACAGCAAGCGGCCGTCAAAAAGTTAACGTGGCTCTTGGTGTAGATGAGCGGTGGGTCAACGGTGGGCATGTCGAAGCCGATCCTTACCAGTGGTATGAAGTTAGGGGATCATTTAGGATCGAGAAACAGCCGTCGAAAGTTACCGTGTATGTGCAAGGCCCTGTGCCCGGTGTTGATCTGATGGTCATGGGTCTTCAGATATTTCCTATTGATAGAAAGGCACGATTTGATTATCTGAAGGAGAAAACCGACAAGGTATCCATTTATCGTCTTTCTTTATACATCTTAGTTGTCTGAAATTAAAGGTACAATTTGCAAATTGTTCTGCAATTATTTGTGCCTGCTTGGGCCGACTTCTAAAACAGCTTCCCTACTCGAGAAGCTTAAGTGGTTGCAATATGAAAAGTTTAGTTCTTCTGGTTATCGTGGCGAGCCAAAATTAGTTTCTGGGTCCCAAAAGTAAACACTCCAATATGAATCTTTTGCTTCTAGTTGCTTTAGGGGGCTCTTATCTAAACAGTTCTACTGAAACAGCATTCGTAAACATTTCTCTAGGCTGTCTATTAGACTAATGTTCAATCTGCTAGTTGTTTCAACCTTTTTTTTTTCCCCCCTCTAACACAATTGTGCATGCATTTTGTCGCAGATAAGAAAGCGCGATGTCGTAATAAAATTAAAAGGATCTAATGAAGGCAAGTTTGTCGGCGCTTCAATAAAGATCAGACAGATGGATAACAGCTTTCCATTTGGGTCATGTATAAGTAGATCGAGCATGGAGAATGAGGAATACATCGGTTTCTTCGTGAAGAACTTCAATTGGGCCGTATTCGAGAATGAACTGAAGTGGTACTGCACCGAGCCCGAGCGAGGAAAGCTCAACTACAGAGATGCCGATGAGATGGTTCAGTTTTGTGAAAAGCATGGCAAGAAACTTAGAGGCCACTGCATCTTCTGGGAAGTGGAAGATGCTGTCCAGCAATGGATCCGATCTTTAAATCCTGATGATCTGATGATGGCCGTTCAGAATCGCCTCCAAGATTTGTTATCCCGTTACAGAGGTAAGTTCGAGCACTACGATGTGAACAATGAGATGCTTCATGGATCTTTCTACCAAGATAGACTAGGAAAAGATATTAGAGCATACATGTTTAGAGAAGCTCATCGGCTCGACCCTTCTGCGGTCCTTTTCGTGAACGATTATAATGTCGAAGATGGCTGTGACCCGAATGCCACTCCGGAGAAGTTCATTCAACAGGTTCTTGATCTCCAGGATCACGGTGCTCCCGTCGGGGGGATTGGTATACAAGGCCATATTAGTAATCCGGTGGGAGAGATCATATGTGATTCGTTGGATAAGCTATCGATACTAGGACTTCCTGTTTGGATCACCGAATTGGATGTCTCGGCCGCGAATGAGTATATCCGTGCCGACGACTTGGAGGTGGTGATGCGTGAGGCCTATGCGCACCCTGCCGTGGGGGGGATCGTGCTTTGGGGATATTGGGAGCTGTTCATGTTCAGAAATGATTCTCATTTGGTCGATGCCGAAGGGGAAATCAATGAAGCCGGTCGGAGATATCTTGCACTGAAGGACGAGTGGCTGTCGAATGCTGACGGATGCATTGATAACCGTGGGGAATTCGAATTCAGAGGATATCATGGTACGTATACTGTAGAAATAACTACCACTTCAAAGAAAATATCTAAAACATTTGATGTCGAGAAGGGAGAATCTCCTCTAGTGATACAAATATAAACTTGTCGCCTGTATAGAGGTCGCAGATTGGTATTCATAATCTTAAATGTGTTTTATGTCGTATTAATTGATAAGTTCACTGCTCGTCGCAGTTCTTTTGTTTGTTTGTTTGTTTGTTTATACAAACATGGTGAAATGATGAAATATATTTACTGCTTTGTTATTTGTGCAAAGTGCAACTACTTACTACATTGTTTGTTTAAACTAATATGTTAGTTTAAGAGATCAAAGTGGTGTTGCAGTTCACATATTTACACTGAAAATGAAGTTGTTATAGTGAGATCTATTCATACTTTTGATAATGCATGGAGTTTGCTATAATGTAGAGTTGTAAATAAATTTTTTTGCTATCATATATATTTTTTATTTTATGATCCTATAGTATATAAAATGTATCACTTTTATATTTCATAGTATATATATAACTTTTTAAACCTAAAAATATGTTAAATCAAGTTGATCAACCATTATGAAAATAGAAAAGTTAATCTATTAGCATGTCAAATTACTTAAAATTTGTATTTAGAACAATTAATTAAAAAAAAAAGCCACAATACAAAATAAATTTGTATCATTTTAACTGAAAAAGTATATTCTAAATTCTAAATAATACAAGAGATGGCTCTATACCAAATATTCATTGAGTGTATAATATACCAAATTAAAATTACTTTTAAATAAAAGCGGTGAACAGTTTATCAGCTAACCCTATGGATAAATATTTTTTTGTCTTCAGAAGTTTTTTTTTCCTATTATTTATATTAATATTTTGTTTAAGAGATCAAAGTGGTGTTGCAGTTTACATATTTACACTGAAAATGAAGTTGTTATAGTGAGATCTATTCATACTTTTGATAATGCATGGAGTTTACTATAATGTAGAGTTGTAAATAAATTTTTTTGCTATCATATATATATATATATTTTTTTTTATGATCCTATAGTATATAAAATGTATCACTTTTATATTTCATAGTATATATATAACTTTTTAAACCTAAAAATATGTTAAATCAAGTTGATCAACCATTATGAAAATAGAAAAGTTAATCTATTAGCATGTCAAATTACGTAAAATTTGTATTTAGAACAATTAATTAAAAAAAAAAAAGCCACAATACAAAATAAATTTTTATCATTTTAACTGAAAAAGTATATTCTAAATTCTAAATAATACAAGAGATGGCTCTATACCAAATATTCATTGACTTATATTGTGTATAATATACCAAATTAAAATTACTTTTAAATAAAAGCGGTGAATAGTTTATCAGCTAACCCTATGGATAAATATTTTTGTCTTCAGAAGTTTTTTTCCTATTATTTATATTAATATTTTGTTTGCATTCACATTTTTCAATTTATTTTAAAATACAACAATCATAACATTTTGCATGAAAAAAAAAATTAAAATTAATATTTTTCTTGAGTTTACATTTTTCAATTTATTTTAAATTACTATAATAAAATTAAATTTTAAAAAATGCTTTTCAATAATTTAAGCAAGTTTTTTTTAGAGAATAATACAAATATCATGAGTTCAAATTCTACCAAACTCCTTTTTTTTTTTTTTCCCCTCTTATTATTCTTATATCTAATTATAGGCATTCACAATTTTTTTTTTAAAAAAAATTATAGTTTCTCGTGTGTATGATTATTTTTGGATTATTTTTTATTTTAAATTATATATTTTTTTAAATTTTGTTTAAATATTTTTATTTCGAAAAAAATATTTTAGATACACTAAAGTTTTTCAAGTTAAATATTTGTAGTGTATAAACGGAACTACATTATTTAAAAACGAATCATAGACATTTCTGAATTTATCATTATTTATTTTGAATAATATAAATTTATTATTTATTTCTAAGTTAGATATTATTGGAAGTAATGCATGTTGGTGGTTTGTATACATAAATTCTTATAAAATATAAATATAAAAATAAATATAACAAATTTTATGATCAGCTTTACCCAAAAATGTAATATTTTGCATCAAGAGGAAACATCAAGAGGAATATAAATATAATAGGGCTAAATATTTTAACTCGGGTATAGCATTTTGAGTAGTGGTTAAATTCATGAGATTAAGAGGATTAAATGCACTAGAGCTAGAGTAGCTTTAGAATAGGTGACCCCTTGAAAAGTAGAGCATCACAATTGGCATGAAAGCTAATCACCGGTAGAAAATATAAAATAAGTATTAGAACAAATCACCAGTCGAAAATATAAAATTAGTCTCGACTGTGGCTCCCCGGCTGATGATCTTTGTGAGTGGAGCGTGGCTAACTATAAGGTCGACTAAAG
Source organism: Tillandsia fasciculata (assembly GCA_029168755.2). Taxonomy (NCBI): domain Eukaryota; kingdom Viridiplantae; phylum Streptophyta; class Magnoliopsida; order Poales; family Bromeliaceae; genus Tillandsia; species Tillandsia fasciculata. The sequence continues at coordinate 16,572,575 of CM054947.1, read as the reverse complement.
CTAGCGAGACAAATCTCACATCGCCCGATACTTGTGAGTTAGCCTGAACGTGTGTGACGCCCCTACTTCCCAGGGAGTCACCCATCCTAGAACTACTCTAGCTCTAGCACGCTTAACTCTCATAACCTTTTGGATCTTGCTACCATCCAAAATACTATAGCCGGGTTAAGAGATTTAGTCATATTATATCATTTATATATAGAACTATTTCAAATTCCGGGGGTGTCACATTCCTCCCCCCTTTAAGCCCTGACGTTCACGTCAGACTCAAGCACACTCACTAGTACCAGGCGATGTGAGACTCATCTCGCTAGCCTTAGCCGACCTTGTAGGGAGCTGCACTCCTCCTACAACGGTCATTAGCCGGGGAGCCACACTCTACCCGCTATATAACCCTGGCTCAGCCGAGACTCATCTCACATTTCCGGCTGGTGATTGGCTCTGATATCAACTGTGACGCCCCTACTTCCCAGAGGGTCACCCATCCTAGAACTACTCTAGCTCTAGCACGCTTAACTCTCATAACCTTTTGGATCTTGCTACCATCCAAAATGCTATAGCCGGGTTAAGAGATTTAGTCCTATTATATCATTTATATATAGGACTATTTCAAATTCCGAGAGTGTCACAACGTGACCTCAATGTCAAGGACATATTAATTTAAAATTAAACATATATGAAAGTTACAGCATGCAGCAAAAGCATACAACAACCATCAGAAGAAGAACATAAATTTGATCTTACTTTTCTACACAAGAAAAACTCAATAAATAACTAATATAAAGATTCAGCATTCAAATACGCAATGGAAAGACCTTGGTAAACAGTTTGAATACTTGTCAGAGTTTTTAACACTAGTTTGTTTCAGACTTTAACTGCAACTGGTTCAGAGCAATATGGGCAGTTCCCGAAAAGAACATCAAATGACCTGAAAAAAAAAAAAAAAAAAAACCAATCGAAAGCGCATAACATTTCGAAAGAAACCAAAGAAGAATTTAAGCGAGCACGCAAACAAATATAACAAGGATTTTGTTATCCGAACTTACTGCCTTGTAGTTGTGATTGTGCGCAACCAATCTCTTAAGCAAACAGTGTGAAAAGTTTTACTGCAACTGGCGTTTTCACATGTATAATCTGGCGCACATCCACTGCTAGCCCCGAGTTCATCATCTTGCGAAACAAAGAAGTTATATTATTTCAAAAACAAGCAAGTGTTTATCTAAAATACCAAATATTAATGATTGCTTCTTCAATTTTGCGTATTTACGAAGTTGCGTATGCGAAAAAAACACAAAGATGTCCTATGAGGTAAGAAACTCACCAACAGGCAGGTGCTTGGCGTAGCAAATTCCACAGTCGAGTTGATCATCGTCTTCGGCGCTTATCGCAGGAGGTTGAGGTAATTGAGTCTCTAAAATGGTTGTGAGATTTTCATGGAATGCTTTCTCGCTTGTCCTGTTTATTAAAAGTAGAAAACAATTACATATGCTCTTTAAAACAATTGGTTAGTATCAAGAATTTAAGTGCCCACCAGCACCGTGCCAACAAAACATATCGGTACGATACCTCCCGTGTTGATAACATAGCTTGAAACCCTCTTATTTTTAAATTAGCAAATAGTTATCTCAATAAGTACAAAATATTTAATAAAAACATATTAGAGGCAATTTGAATATATTAGTGCCAAAGAAAATAAATATTTCATGTCAATGTGTATCGGCACACAAGTATTTTTTCTAAACAACATGCAATAAGTTTTCGGCACAATCCCGTGCCACGACTCTTAAATACTTGGTTAGTATAACTATTGTAACAGATGTAGAACAAACAAGTAACAATCTAAAACGTAATGAACGTGAAACAAAGGAAAACATCCTGAAATTTCTTTTAATTAAGACCACCACTAAGGATAGCTTCAACTCTTCAGGAACCTACAATTTGAATGAAACCACTCTTCCTTTTTGGCGCGCTATGTATTATTTGTTTGGATTTTATACATCCTATCAATACAAAAGTAAACAAGGAACAGAGTGAAGTTTTGGTCAAGAGTGGAATACCATTTTCGGCAATTCCTTCTCCAATTCTTAGCTAGTAAGTCAACAGCTCCGTCGGGACCAAGAAAACGGCACCTAGAGATTCAGAAATTAGCAACTGTAAACATGATGGAGGGCAGCATCATCCTCTGTACCACACAAACTTACTCTGGTAAGGAGTTCGGTTTCGTAGCATTTATATTCAGTAGGAGGCAGCAATCATCACCTAAACAATCACAAAATGTGAAAAAAAAAAGCGTCCAGTCTGATTGTTTGAGAGATGCTAACAATCAGAAACCAAAAGGTTAATATGCTAATTAGGAAAATTCACCAAGAACAGCACGCCGATACGATGCAGCAAGAGGCGGCTGTTTTGGATCGACGACCCAAAGAGTCTTGTCAATATCATCCATTGTGGACCAGAATTCCTGCAACTTGCTCAAATGCTGTTTGTAGTTGTAAAACAAACGGTAGTCATCATAAACGGATGCTTTTAAAGCATGAAAATAAACATGATTAACAATATGCTTTTATGTACCTCGCGAAACTGATGCACAACATCTTTCAATCTTGAGTTTCTCGACCAGTGTATCTTTGGTACATAAGGTAAGTCCTAAATTGAGCCAAAAAAAGAGAGACATAAAGATAGAGATGGTTCTACACTCTGTAGACATCAATGTAACATTGCGCAGTTTTATTCATGATTAACGAAAGTTTGAGCGTGGTTTTTGGCCATCACAACTAGAGGATGTGTGCTCAATATCTGTTACTGCGGTTTCTGAATTTATAGATACGACCAGATTCAGGTGAAGCACAGTTCAAGGATTATTCAGAAAAGTTTGGAACTGTAAACATGTTGAACTAAAGCTAGGGTGACAGCTAAAAAAAAGCAGATCAAAGAAAACAAGGAAAAGAAACTAACTGCAGCAATTGAAGGAGAACATTCAGGGTAGTTTCGATGCAGCAATATCTCCAGCTGATGCGCTCGCCCCTTCTCATCTCTGGCAAATAAAGACACATCAAAATGCACACTCCGAGTTTATAAAAAACGACGTCAATGAGAGAAAGGAAAAAGGTGCATTTTATCACATAAAAAATGTGGCATGTACACAAAAAGCCGTTACTCCGAAGAATTAAAATTATCAAAGTGAAAATTTACGGCCTTATTTGGTCATACTTCTGTTTTCATGCTTTTTAGAAGTTATATTGCATAAAATGGACTCACTGTTGGATGATAGATTTTTCGCAATCTATAAATATACGGTAAGTTCTTGGCAAAAGAATGTAAAAAATTACTACTAAGCTCTTTTTTTTCGCTTCTTTGTTTCCTTTAAGAAGACGATTTTGCAACCTAAGCGCCAACGAGACGTACAGAATGGCAGAGAATTTATAACCAAATGATTGTTTCAAGTGAATAATTTAATAGCCTCAATAAACAATAACATCAATACAAGCTCCAAGAAACCTGATTTTGCTTTTATACATTTCATTCGAATCGCGTCGACAAAAATATGAATGAGTACTCTTCAACAGCTTACTCTCTCAATAATTCGATACATACTAAAGAAATCGAAGAGCATAAATTCACCTTTTCTTTCGCAGTAGCTTGAGAATGGAAATAGTCAGTATTAAGAATGCCTATAAAACTATAACTTCATCTAGACATAGCCAAGTAAGCATCCAAAAACACATAAATAGAAGTGCTCAAATAGATAAAACAGTGCATTTCAAAAGCATTCAATAAGTTACCCTCCAAATTAATGATGCTTTAACTTAAGCTGAGAAAATTGCTAAGTTCAGAAGCTTACAGGACACGGAAAGTGACCGATGACAGGTCATCCTCCGAATGTATCAGATGCTCCCATCCAACCTCTTCGATCTGTTTGGAGCCAAAATACCAAGATTTAGCAAAATAAGCAAATGTGTTTGGTTCAATTTTTCGTTCGAGGAAATGCTTTGGGTCCTTCAGAATGCTGCCTTTATGGACAGTCGATGTGGTTATCAAACAGACGTAACATCCTAAGACTACTTATAAGAACCAATCAAATGTCTCCATATTATATATGCCAACACATCAACAGCCTATAAAGACAGCATTTTATGGCTTATAATTGTACTTTTTAGTCCGAAAAGACTTAGCTTTAGGACAGATTAGATAAGATAAGATAAGAGAGCAATGTTGAAAACAAATAAAGTTTTACGGTCGGGGGTGCTAAGGACCATGACATAGCTTTGGAGCAATCGAAAAGCAGCACTGCTACAAACACCCCGTAAATACTGTTTATATATAGTATTATTGATGTATTGACAAACTCATGTGACATGCCGGAGTAAGTCTCTACATCATGGGTGCCAACACATCAATAACATATTAGGGTCACAGCGTAGTGTTAGGGACTTAGGAAATTTTAGTCTAAGTCCCTAGCCCAAACCGAAGTGGGCTTGTCAAGCTAGCCCAACATCATTTGTGGGAGGCAAAGAGATTTGTGGGAGGTGAAGAGACTTTGCAACCACCACCATTAATGTTAAGGGAATACCAAGAGTCATGACTTGTAAATGTAGGCTTAGTGAGTGAGTTGTACATAAGCCTATAAATAGGAGAGTTGGCTAAGGCCAATGCAACAAGAGAGAGTTGTTCAACAAAGAGAGTTGTTCAACAAGAGAGAGTTGTATTTTGTAGTGTTATTTTTCTAAGTAAAGAGAGTACTTAGTTTTTTCTGTGGAACCACTACTCATTTCTCTTTTCTCTATTTTTGCAAACTAGCAAATAGAGAGCAAGGCTTGCCCTCTTCGACCAGGAAGGCGGGCGCCGCACGAACTTTTGCTAGGCGAAAAGCTTCAGTAGGGACCTGAAGCATTTCTTCAAAAATAATTTCGTTGCTAAACACATCCTTAATTATCACATCGCTCTCTTATTTTATCCTATTTAAATACATTATCGTGCAAAACCGGGTTCGAATATAATGAAACAAATAGACATAAAAAAAACCATGGTTCCTCAATGGGGCATTTCGTCGAACAGTTGAAAGGAAGGGTTTAGTTGCCTAAAAAGCAATGAAAAAGTATGGCCTACCTCAGAGTAGATTTTACTGTAGAAAGAGGGTGGAGGTGGGGAAGGTTCCTGAAACTTCTAGAATCATGAGAAAATTAAATTAGTTCAAATTAATTTAAATTAAATTGGTTGAGAAATGGGGAAGAGAGAGAGGGACCTGCATTTTGTCTCAAAATCGAAGTGGAAAACAATTAATAAAAGTTTTTTGGTTTGAAATTGCAATTGTCCCTTTTGTAGCATTGCTTAAAGAAAAATGTTTCTTGTAGTACATTTTACACCCCATTTATTTTTGAATAGGATAGAAAAATATGTATGAAGACCCCTCAACTACGTCCTATTTTGCATTAGATTCTTAATTTTTTTTTTTTTTTTTTTTTTTTTTTTTTTTTTTTTTCTGGTAAAAATATAGGTAAAAATATATTTTGCATTAGATTCTTAACCTTTTAATTTATTCAATTTACGTTAATTAATAATATTTTAACTTTAAAATTTAAATATATTGTTTATCTTAACTAATTTAATTAGTACATTTTATATAATTTATATAATTATAAATTTATTAAAATAAATAATTAGTTTAAGTTTCGTATCTAAAGAGCCATCAAATTACTTAAATCATACAAATTAGTTGGATGGTGGAATTAAAATAGTCCATAATTCAAGAAACTTTTACATATTTTTACCAAAATAGTATGCTAACTCTCTCTGACCTCTAATTTCCATTAGAGCATTTTATATGACTCAATTTGGTTGAACATAATTATAAATACAATACAGCCGAAATACAGTAATTATAGTTATATATATTTTATTTTGTTGAATATAGTAAAAAATATTGTAACTATAAATAATATGTTTAGGTGTATACCGTTCAAAAATACATTTATAAATTTTTTTTCACTTTATATGTTGGTTTGTGGTACTCTACTTTCTAAGAGGTTTATTCATTCTAGAATTACTCTATTCCCGATATGCTTAACATTTTTAACTTTTTGGGCCCGTTTGGATTCAGTATAAAACTGGGAATATGAGGGATATCCCTCTTATTCTTCCAAACGCATCAGGAATCAATCGGTATAGCTTGTTCCGGTACAATTAGAATAAGTAAGAATTACTGTTCTCACTCTTCCCAACCACCCTCTTACTTTTTTCTTAAATATTCTCCCATGTCTACCGAGGCACCATCTCTCACCTCATTATTACATAATAAAGTTTAAGGGCAAAAAGGTAATTTATCTCAGTTAAAACTCTTTATTCCTCTTATTTCGCATTTTCATACCAAACACAAAATCTCTTATCCCTGGAACCATCTCAAACGCTTTTTTACACTAGTTCCGTATTTTATTTCGTTACCAAACGGGTTTGTGTTTAGTCATCTTCCAAAATATTAAAGTCGAGTTAAGAAAATCACAAACATAAGGCGATGTGAGACTCGTCTCGCAAATTTTAGCCAATTTTGTGGAGAGGTACACTCTGCCTGATATATAACTCTGATTTAGTCAAGATTTATCGCACACTGATACCAATTGTGATGCTCCGTTTTTCAAGAGATTATTCATTCTAAAATTATTCTAACTATAACACGCGCGCTAAACACACTTAGCATTTTAGACCTAATCATTACCCACTGCAAAAAATACTAAAGCTAAATTAAAAGGTTTAATTCTGTTATATTTTATCTATATAACTTTTCTAAATCTCAAGAGTGTTAGAAGGTTGAATAAAATTACCCAGAGAAAATTAATATATTTTTTATTTTAAAAATTATTATATAGGCAAAATTGATCTTTTATTTAAATTTGAAAGGAATTCTGACTGCTGTAATTGAGACTACTAGCTCCACTTAAAAAAAAAAAGAAGTAATATTTAAGGATATTTGTTTTTTATGTATGAATGATATTTAAAAATATAGTTTAGCGACAAATTTAAAAATATCGGTTAAAATATCAGCAAATGAAGAGTCACAACGTATATACTGACGCTTATGCCAAGCGTCGGTAAAATATTTTCTGACACTTTAAAGCGTCAAGATTTTTTAAAATTATGATAATTTAAAGCGTCAAAAACTTAAAACTTATAGCAACGTTTATTATTTAATAAATTAATTTAATATAATAAAAAATTTATATGACGACGTTTTTTGAAGCGTTGATGTTTGTTATATTATAGAAATACTTTGGGACGCTTTTCACAGGCGATGTCTACAAAGCGTTCTTATATTGAAATTTTTTTTATAGTGCAACTGCAACAACTGAATTAAATATATCCAACCAAAAATTGAATTTAGAGGGATTTTTTTTAAATTAACCCTAATAAATTTAGAAATTTGAAAAATAATGTTGTAAAAAGAATATTTGCAAGAGTAATCCTGCTTTTGCCAGCAGGGCGCTAGGGGTGTTGGGCGACCTGAAGGCGCTGAATCATTTAGGTCTTCAAAAACTCTGTGAAGACGCTGAATGAATCAGCACCTTCATAATATGTGTTGAAGGCGCTGAATCGGCTGAAGGCGCTGAACCATTCAGCGCCTTTAACATTTATATTAAAGGCGCTGAACCATTCAGCGGCTTTAATATAAATGTTAAAGACGCTGAATGGTTCAGCGCCTTCAGCACATATAGTGAATGCGCTGATTCATTCAGCGTCTTCACAGGATTTTTGTGAAGACGCTGCCCTCCACCTCCGTGGCGCCCTGCTGGCAAAAGCAGGGTTAGTTTTACAAATATTTTTTTTAAAGGTTATTTTTTAAATTTCTAAATTTATTAGGGTTAATTTAAAAAAAAATCCCGAATTTAGATATCTATACAGTTACAATAATGTACAACCAAACATCCCTTTTACAATAAAACAAGAAATGGCTACAATTTTGCAACAAAAAAAATTATTGAAATAATCAAATCAAATGAATTGAAATTAAAGTTTGGTATCAGAATAAATAACTTTTATTTAAAGATTAGGTTGGCGAATCGAAGTGGACTATAATTGACTCACTCTTAACTTTTAATTATTTTAATTTGAATTATTATTCTAAATTGAATAGAAGATTGGATAACATAATTAAACGGAAAAGATTTTAAAAAAAGAAAATAACATTATCCCTAATTTAAAAGAGACAAAATAAATAAAGAAAATTACATATTTCCCTAATTTAAAAGAGGCAAAAATAAATAAAGAAACAACTAAAAAATAAGGGTTAATTGCATACGGTTCTATATAAACATATCGAATAGCAGATATATCCCTACAAAGTTCAACTTTTCATATTTATCCTTTCAAAAGTCCAACGTTATTCATATATATCCCTCCGGTTTATTATCGTTAGTTCACTGTTTATTTTTTAACAGATTATATGTGAAATAATAATTTTGCCCTTTGAAAAATGTCCTTTCAAAAAATAATATAGAAATATCTGGAAGGATAAAAAGGTAAATTTACATCACTAACTAATCAAGATTAAGTATTTAACTTACGGTTAACTAGATTTTTCTAACAGAGATAGACGGTAGGGATATATATGAATAACGTTGGACTTTTGAAGAGATAAATATGAAAAGTTGAACTTTGTAGGAATATATCTGGTATTCGATATGTTTAAAAGGAGCCGTATGCAATTAATCCAAAAAATAATTTGAGACAAAAAAAGACGGTTCTAACAGAGATAGACGGTAGGGATATATATGAATAACGTTGGACTTTTGAAGAGATAAATATGAAAAGTTGAACTTTGTAGGAATATATCTGGTATTCGATATGTTTAAAAGGAGCCGTATGCAATTAATCCAAAAAATAATTTGAGACAAAAAAAAGATTAAAAAACTGTGGCTGCTGGGATTCGAGCCCAGGTCTCTACGGCCACAACGTAGAATTCTTACCACTAAACTACAGCCACCAAACATTTACAATGAGTTAAATATCTAAGGACCTTCTTGGATAGCCTTAGAAACAGGACCTTCTTGGATAGCCTTAGAAACATGATATAATTTAATTATATCATAGGATTTTTTTTTTTTTTTTTTTTTTTTTTTTAACTAAGTGGCCTATTTGGATGAGCTTTAGATAGGTCTAAAAACTATAGTATATAAAAAATTATGGACCCAATAATAATATCTGGATTCAAATATTTTAGACGAGTGATTTGGGTCCAACAAATTATTATTGCTAGCGGGTCGGATCTTTACATTTGGTATTGGAGTCGATTCAGTAGGAAGTGTGAGGCGAGTCGATCTCCAGCGCCGGGTGATCTTGGGCTTTGCGTAGGACGCCAGGATACTTCAATAGTTTCACACCGGATGTGAATGAAATTGTAATTTGGTATATAAGAGATTATGAACTCTAGTAAACTGAGTATTTTGGGCCAAATAAATTGTTATTGCTACCAAGTCGGATCTTTATACTAATTTCTTTAATTATTAGCCGGATTAGTTAAATATTGGCATACTAATTGCGACACTCAATAGTCTCACATCAGCTGAAAATAAAATTGTAAATGTTGTGATTTGATTTTAGATATAAAAGATGGTAGACCTTAATAATAATAATAATAATAATAATAATTGATTTTAATTATTTTGGGCTGATAGTTTGGACGCAATAAGTTATTATTTTAATGGATTGAATATTTGCATTTCGTATCGCAGGCTTCACAGGAAGAGTCCGTGACACCCCAATGGTTCCACGTTAGATGGAGGGTTTGCGATATCTCAATAATTCTACTTTGGATGGGAATAGGGATAGTTTCACATCGGATGAAAATGAGATTGTGATTTTGTCTGTAAAAGACTATAGATTCTAGTAATTATAACTGAACTTAAATATTTTGAACCGATAATTTGGACCCAACAAGTTATTATTGCTAGCAGGTCTTCTCTTTATATTAATTCATACTTTTGTTTCTCAAAATAGAAAGATAATGATACTTTAGTCCTCAAATTTTTAATTATTATAATTATTGGCTCTAATTTTTTATATTATTATAGTTGCTTAGATGACGAGGATAAAATTTTAGTGGGGAGCTCCCGAATGGCACTTCATTAAGATGCCCTCGATCTGCTGTCATGTATTAATTTTATCTCTATCTTATAATTTATTGATTATCTTTAAACATTAAAATTCAAAAAAAAAAAATTAAATCAAAAGGGTAGGATTATAATTTGTGGATAGAGATAAAAATGATAGGTATCGACGAATTTGGACTCCCTGTGTCACTTTGGAACTCCCCACTGAAGTAGTTTTCTTTTTTTTTTTTTTTTTTTTTTTTTTTTCCCCAAGATGCTTGATGTCTTACTGATGTAGCAATGATGTGATATTTTATTAAGGGTAAATATAAGTGTACACCCCTGACACCACCCCAGGATGGGGTGGGGTGTAGGATGTACACCCCGTCAGGGGTGTACAGGTAGCATCTCTCTTTTATTAATTCCAATGTCATAAACCATAATACTTGTCATATTCCTCTTATTATTTATTAGCAATGTATAACCATTTAATAAAGTTAATTGATATTTCCAAATTATTCTTAATATATTACAAAAGTAAAAAAAAGTCTAAATTACTATGTATCATGGACAGTTCTATAATTCTCGCATATCCGTCTCGAACGCTCATGTGTCTGTACCGGAATCGTGTGGAATGTGTGTTAGTTATATGCCCTATAAGACAATCAATGACACAATTATAAAGTTAGTATTTTTGTATCTTTTATTAAATTAATAAATTAATATTTATTCATTCATATTATTGTCAAATATATACATGAATCGTCCATAAAATAATGGTAGAAGAATCATTTTTCTAAAATGTTAGAAATTTGAAATATATATTTTTTGTAATTAATTATTAAATGCTCCTGATCATAGAATTATCACGACAGCAGTGATAAATTCGGTTAGGTCAGTTTATACTGTGCTTCACTTATGGGATGACGAGTCTTAAGTCATTAGTGTGGTGACACTAGAACAAGTATACAGATGAATGTTGGAGAACATTTTCACTGAGCGTGACCAATCATGAACAATCACATGGATGTCTACTCACTCGTCAATGAATTGTTCTGTGCTGTAATGGTGTGAGTAATCCTTTGATCTGAGGCACTGGTTATCTTACATATGAGTGTTGGGGCCAAAATGTGGCTTGCATGCGATCGGCCCCTGGGTGACCCTCGAGAGGTGTCGAAGTGCGCCGCGTGCCAACAATCAAGCGATCGGGCTGAGAAGGGATCCGCTCGGCCGGGTTCTCCTCTAATAACTCTCACGACCTCAACGACCGATAACAGTCGAAGCGGGTTTACGGAGGTAGAGAGGGATCACCGGTTTCGACTTAGAACAACCGAATCGGGTAAAGGGATAAATGTACGGCTAAGGAGCCGATTGTAACCTCAAAGCACAAGAAAAACAAATAAAGATACGGCCGATGAGCCTGTTTACACTCTAAATGCACAAATAAAGACATGACCGAATGGGCCAGTTTATACTTTATATTAATTTTAGAGAAGGGGATATAAGGAAGAAGATAGGGATAGAAGGATTACAATTAAGCCTACTCCTAGGAAAGCAGTAAATTCATGTATGAAAAGTTAAGTTAACCTACTCCTAGATAAATGAAGAAGCTGGGGTGGTATCGGGCTTACGAGGTTGTGGGAATCCATTTTCTTTCGATGGTTCGAGTATTTATACTCATCTCGAACCATGTTATTAGGCGCCGATTTGAATTATCGGCGTGATTTGAGGAGAATCGTCGTAAAATCTTCAACGACTTCCTTCTGAGTCGATAGGATAGAAGCCGTTTTCCGTCTAAATTCATCCCCTCATCCGCTACGCCAGAACGTAATTCTTGGCGCTTTCCGGCGCTGGGCGTTGCTTGCCTTTCTGGATTCATCCCTTAATTGTCGTACCGAAGTATGATCTTCGGTGCTTCCTTTGCTGGATGCCGCTTGCCGCTTCGGAGCCTATCGCGAGATTCGCGCCTGAATCCCGCCTTTATTCTGTTTAAGATTTTTCCTTCTGCAGCTTCGAGTAGCTGAGGATTGATCTTGACTTCGCTTCTTCCGTCGCCTGACTGAAACAGTCCGATATCTTTCTTCGGTTGAGGGACGGTCTTGGATGGGACGACAATTCTCCAGTTGACCGCTTCTCTTGTCGGCTGACGCTTCTTAGCCGATAGCCTATGTCGTGTGCCACATTCTTATGCGACTGAGATTGGCCCGGATCAGGATATGGATCCCTCTTCCTTCATTGGCTGATATTTTTGGCCGATGCATTGCACGCTGTTCTTCTCCACGATTGAGACTAGTCTTAATCAAAACGTGAGTCCCTCTTTGTCGACTCAAGCCCCTGTCAGCTAAAGTCTTTCAACTGGTAGTCGCCACGCGTCGCCTACTTGAGTGACAAAAATTCTTGTCTCAGCAAGACGTGCCGTTCAGGTAATTGCCAAAATTGACTCAACCTCTGGTACGAACAATACTATCCAGCGATCATCTTCATATTTTGGCAGGATATTTTCTGATTGCCCGAGGGATTCGCGAACAGGTGCCGATCTTTCTCGATATTCGGCGAAACCGTCCTTCGCCGTTTCCCTGTTTGTTGAAAACTGCTATTTTCTAGGACGATTATCATCCTGCCCTTCTTCGCTGGCCTATAAAGAGGGCCGCTGCTTGCAGCTTTCTTTGCATCCCCTTACTTTCCTCATGACGATTCTCATGCCAACGCTACAGTAATGCTCTGGTCGTAGCTTTTTTGTCCTTGAGACTACTTCCAGGGCAGTCTCTCAATTTGACCTTGGCGGCGTTTCAACGCCAGCCAGTGAAAGTGTCTTCACTCTTTGGCATTTCGAAGGAGATTCTCTCGGGAAGACCTTTGGGTATGATCGTCTGGTTTTGGATCTTTTGCACGATGGCCCAGCCGGCTAGCGCCTCCATCTCTGAGAGTTGGAAGCTTTTGAGCCGTTCGGTGTTTGATTTCCCTCGCCGGGGGGGCACACCATCATGCTTTGGCCGACTTTCTTTTGAGCTTGGTCTCCATCGTCCCGAGGGAGGACATTGTGCCTGATACGAGTTTGTCGTGGGAACAGTTGTACTATTTCTTATTTCAGTAGTTTATTTTTCAGCTCTGATATATGTATAGCTATAGTATCATTCTTTTTGCAGGTTAGACGCTTCGTCTATACAGGGCTTCCCGTATGGGCGGCGGATCTGTTGGCGGGTCCGGGTCGCAGTTTCGACCCCGAGGCGTGACAAACTCAGGACTAACAAAACTGGTCGGACGACACTCAACGACCCGGGACCACCGTCAACCCAAACGGTTCCCAACAACACTGACCGGACGATACTCGACGGCCCGGAACCACTGTCTACCCAAACGGCTCCCAACAACACTAGCACAGGTCTAATCTCAGCTACCAGACTCCACTCAGCCCCCAGGCAAGAGTGCAACAATGTCCCATAATAACTTGACCACTCGGCCCACTATCCGGGCGAGGAAAAACTATGTCCAGAAAAAGATGCAAAGTGTGGGATGTTTAAAGCATAAAAGAACCTAGCCCAAGTGAAGATTCTCTACTAGTCTGGTTAAACATGCAACATATGACGAGGTGCTAGGTCAAGTTCCAATAATAGCATTTAAATAAACTGAAACATAAGTAAGGAACATTAATTAACAGATATGATCACCAAAATCAATCAATGATAAGCCTTATCTCCCTCAACATGCTCTCAACTAGCATAAGGTGAATACAACCATTTCAATATATAAAAGATCTTGAAGGTACTCAACATGTACAACAAATCATGTAAGCCTCAATCCACATGAACTATATCATTTCTTATGCTTACATTTCAGTCCTATAGGTTGTACAGTAAATTATGCATACTATCAATCACATAGTGTAATGCTTCCCTTAGGTAAGCTTCCATTGATCATAATCATGAATATCTAAATCTTGCAAGTTTCATTAGGCATAACATGAATATCATACCTTACAATTCCTCAAACAAATACCATTTACCAAGCTTACATCTCAACCATATATTGGTACACTAAACATGCATGCATTCTAACAAATAGAATTAGAGAACCGTCCACCGGTTTTGAAGACGAAGTAACCCACCTGAAACGCTTTCCGCAGACAACGCCGAAGTCGGTGAAGTGCGAAGTTACTCACTACCAAAATCCGCCGAAACCGCACCCTCGGTACTCGGTCGCACAAGCCTCTGCTCAAACCAACAACACAGCCCACAATCAAACAACACCACAAACACACCCCAAATAACACTTGCTGTTATGCAAACCTGCACAGAAAATGGGGGTTTCATCTGCGTTCGATCTCCGAAAAATCTAGAAAAATCACGGCTGCGATCCTCGCGACGAGTAGATCCAAATCGAGTATTTATACTCCTTGTTCCGATACCTGTAGGCCCAGATACAAATAGAACATCGCGATAAGGCAATAAATCCACATCTCGCATATCTGCGAAAATCAGTCACGAAGAAGCTTAAATATCACCTTCAGAGAGTCATCCAAAAATTCCGATAAAAATACGGTCGCATTCCTCTCGAAGCGTAGATGTCGATCGAATCCTCATAAGCTGAAATCCGACAACCGGGCACTAAGATAAAAATCCAACAAGCTCCGCTGTCCAAAACATCATTGCAGAAAAAGAGGGTCAAAAGATATCTCGGGAACACCACCAAAAACTCAAAATAGAGCGACGTGATCAACATGGAAATCGAAGGCGTACCTCTCGTAAACGCGCTGCCACAAAAATTGGCTCAAAACTCCATCGGGGTAGCTCAGGGGGCCTCGCGCACTGAAATGCGACGGTATAAGCTAGCTACAAACGAAGGAGCGTCGGAGTGCGCCGCGTCGCAAAAAACGCCGACGCCGCGGCATCCAAAAAATCTGAAAATCCATCAAGAAGTAGAAGACAAGATGAGGAACAACCCATCTTAAGACCTCACTACAAGGGGAGCTTGGGGAAAAGGGCTACAAGAGCTGCAAGGGGGGCTATTTATAGCCCCAACCCAAAAGCCGCCCAAAAAAACCAAGGTATGGGCTTTCGGGCCCAAGTTCCGGGCGCCCGAAATTTTCCGGGCGCCAACAGTGCCCGATCAGCGCCGTTCATCTAGCGCCCGGAACGTCCCTATTGAGCCACGTGGCCCCCGTACAGCAAACAGCGGGTTCGGCCAACCCGCTCGCAACGCGTGGCCGCGCCCACGCGTTGCTCCCACCCGCGTCAACGCCTCGGTCGCCGCGCCCACGAGCGCGCACGTCGTGCTGCCGGCGCCCACGCCGCTTGCAGCACGAGGCACCTGCCACCCTGCTCCGTCGACCGCGCCTGGTGCGCCCGCCAATCCAAAGCTGCCACGTGTCCACACTGCACCAATGGGAAGGCGCCACGTGGCACACCACCCTCGCTGCACCGCACCTGCCCGCGCGCCTGTAAGCGCGCCTGCCCGCGCGCCTTTAAGTGCGCCTGCCCGGCCCGCGCTCTGCTCGCGCCTGCTCCCATGGGCCGAGCCCACTGCACCGCGCCTCCTGCTCCGCCACGTGGTGTACGACACCAATAAGAAGCCACCACGTGGCATAGCCCTCGGTCCACCATGCACCCGAAAATACTAAAAACTTTCGGGTGTCCGTTTTTGGGAGTCCGGACTCAGAAAAATACAACCAAGTAGTCAATTTTCATCATTTTTCCGCACTGAATCCAAATCTGATGTCCGTTTCGGGCGGAACCACTTCTAAAATTCGATGGGGGCATCCGAATACACTCGTGATCCATTCTATGCACTGAGTCCATTCTTGGATCCAATATGCGCACAAACACTTCCGACACCCAACAAAGGCCTCCAGAAGCTGCTGATCCAACAGTAATTCTCTTGCGGGAATTTGGGTCCTCACAATCATTCAGCTGCCTTACCGAAGGTTTGTTGGTGCAACATTTTAGTATAATTAAAAGGCAGAAACTGCTCATTCATCTACTTCTTCATATGCTCCCAATTTATAATCTTCAGCTTACCTTTTCTCTGTCGAGTCTTTTTCAACTGCTCCCACTGCGCAGAAGCACACCCCTTGAGTTTTAAGGCAACTAATTTGCCCATCGTATCCTCTGGCACAACTTTCTATTCGAAAATGTGTTCAATCGTGTTCAGCCAGACGATGAAGCCCTCCGCTTGTAGACCTCTTGAATACTACAGAAGTTCCACCATGATACTTGAATCGAACCACACCAATCTACTCAACCGATGCAGCCCGTATCATGACCCTACACGGTGCCTCTCTCTTGAGAGCACAACCATAGAAGGGGTTATCAAAACCGGATGACTACAAATCAAGATCGTCATCTTCTTGGCCATGAGTTTCAACCATCACCACACGTGTGATCAAGGACTCGATTTGTCTTCTCAATTCTTCGATCTAGATATTACGAAGAACTTGCTGACCTCGGGATTCCACACTTGCATACTCATCGTCGTTCACGATGCCAGGGTTGCGTCCACCAGCGTTGTGTCCTTGGATTGCAGCGTCCTGATTCACATTCTAGTTAATTTTCCGACCGTATCTCGCGAAAGCACCGCTCTAAGATTTAACTAGCTTTGATAGTAACTGACGCAGGACAATTAAAGCCACGCGACAAGATAAAGAAAAATAAAAATAAGAGAGGGATACAGAGAACCAAAATTTTGATAAATACTAAATAATATTATTCAATTCTTAAAATTTTGTCTTTTACATTAACCAAACGCAATATATATATATATATATATATATATATATATATATAGGCGATACTCGAATTTTACTGTAAATCAAATTTCTAAAATTTGATAATTTTTTCTATTACAAACATATCTAATTCTAATATATCTATAAAGAATTAGGCTAGAATACTATCGATAGCACCAAGTCATTGGTGCTATCAAGTTTTTAGCCGTTGGATGAAAAAATATGCAGTTGGGATTATAGTGGGCTCCTAGGGTTTACTAGGTGGTTGGTTGAATAGTAAAAATCTTAGGGAACCACTATAATCCCAACCGCATATCTTTTCATCCAACGGCTGAAAACTTGATAGCACCAATTGTTTGGTGCTATCGATAGTATCCTAGCCGGACTCTATCTATAAATCTAGTCAAATTAAGATAACAAACCAATCAGACTCGAAACAAGAAAAATAGAAAGATTTTAAAAAATATTCTAAATACCAAATGAAGGTCGGAATAGCAGAGTGGCACCAAAGAGCCATACGATTACAAAAAGGCCGTGTCCTTGGATTGCAGTGTCCTGATTCACATTCTGGTTCATTCTCCGACCGCTAGTCATATCTCGCGAAAGCACCGTTCTAAGATTTAACTAGCTTTGATAGTAACTGACGCAAGACAATTAAAACCACGTAATAAGATATATAAAGAAAAATAAAAATAAGAGAGGAATACACAAAGAATCAAAATTTTGATAAATACTAAATAATATTATTCAATTCTTAAAATTTTGTGTTTTATATTAACCAAACGATATATATATATATATATATATATATATATATATATATATATATATATATATATATATATATATACACGATACCCGAATCCTACTGGAAATTAAATTTCTAAAATTTAATAATTTTTTCTATCACAAATATATCTAATTCTAATATATTTATAAATCTAGTCAAATTAAGATATCCAACCAATCTGACTCAAAAAAAAAAAAAAAAAAAAAATTTCAAAAATCATCAAAGAGCAAATCGATTACAAAAAGCCAAGGGCCGAAAGTCAATGCCAATGAACCGAGAATGAGTGTTACTATAAAGAACCGAGCTCAACGAAATTTTCGACACAGTACAATTGAGTCGCGTTTCTCCAAAAATTTAATCTCTAAATTAGCCACATCATGGAGGATAGGAATTTACTAACAATTACATTATTTTCTAAAATTATATACACATCATTAGTAAAACATTCTCTAATCCTTGTTAAATACGTTAAAATATTCACATCACAAAACACATAAACTTTAATATTAAATTAACATGTACATAATTACATTTTTATTTTAACAAAATCATTTGCTGCAACACTAACCACAATCTAATATATAAATTAGCTAACACTTCAAAAGCATTTCTTTATATTTTCCTTTTTGTACATTATGCGTTAGAAGAACTAGTTAATGAGTTTCCCTTCTCGTTTAAACAATTAATCAAGCTTGACACAAAATTACTCATCCAGCGAACTCATAAACCAAAAAACAGGTTACAAAAATAGAGTACTCAACAAGAAATAAATGCTCTAGCTAGAAATAATAATTCAAATACATAGATACGAAAGTACGTACACACTTCGATACGTAGAACATTATCATAAATATGCAACCACTACTAGACGTTCGTAATCGGTCAAGCAAGCACACATCGATTATTAACGAAGCGTACTTCATCACTATTCACTAGCTAGTTTTAAGGCCCGAAACGGTAGAGTCCGTCGTTAACGAAGTGACCATCCATGTAGAGAGCAGCAGCAGCAGCATTCGGCGGGTGGTAGCCATCCATCATGACGAACTGCATCTCATCAGACGGCTTCCAGTGGCGCTTCCTTTGGTTGATGAACCAGTTGTTGATCTGCTTCAGATCAAGCCCAGTGGATTCGGCTAAGGCCACCTTTTGCGTCTCCTGCATGTAATCAATCACATTAATGAGCACAAGTACCTAGCTATTCTAGGTTACAAATTATGATCTTAAACTAACGTGATATTGCCACTTTATGTTCCAAGAAATTTTTGCTTAAACACAGTAAAAGTGTTAGATTATAAACTTGTTTATTATTATTTATTATTGAAAGGATGTGTAGCTATGAAAGGATATGTCCCTTACTATATATATTTATGTTTAGGATATGTCCCTTACTATATTTATGTTTTGTTTTTTAGTTTATAGATGTGTCTTTTAGTTTAGAGATGTCTTTTTATTTGGGGATGTGATCTTAGTATAGGGATGTTTCTATTCATGAAAAGTTGTTTTTATTCATGAAGACTTATTTCATTTCGTGAGCATATGATTTGTTGTGTAAAATTAATCATTCAATAAAAGGAGTATCCGATTGTAAGGTTATTGTACCAATTTTTCTTACATAAAGTTAATCTTTCCTATTTGAAATATTTTATAATTATTTTAGTTTGAGCCTTCCAAAATTTGGTATTAAAGTCAGGTTGCTAGAAAGAAACACGGTCAAAAATGGCCAATCGACTTCTCCAAACCATAATTCCAAAACTATTAAAAGACAACTACGAGAATTGGTGCATTCAAATGAAAGCACTTCTTGAGAAGATTCTCAAAACCTTTGAGATTTAATTAAAAATGGATACCAAGAACAAACAGAGCAAGAAGAAACCGCATTAACTGTAGCTCGACGAAACGAGTTGAAGAATAAAAAAAAAAGAGAAGAAACCGCATTAACTGCAGCTCGACGAAACGAGTCGAAGGATACAAAAACAAGAGAAGAAACCGCATTAACTGCAGCTCGACGAAACGAGTTGAAGGACACAAAAAAAAGAGATAAAAAGGCCCTCTTTTATGTTTACCAAGCAGTAAAGGAATAGAGAAGTCAACGTTCGAGAAAATTGCCGAAAGCAACTTCGAGCAAAATGGCATGGGATATTCTATGTTGGCTATTTATTTATGGATTATAAATAGGTCCAACTTCCTTCTCAATGACAATAGGTTCAGAAGACTAATAAATTGAATTAGGTGAGTCAAATAAATAGAGTGGAATTGCGGTCCACAATAGACCTAATGACAAGAGGTCCAACAATAGATCTAACGTCCATATAGGTTGAGTTCGGTCAAGACCCGTGGGTCCTGTATCTATACGCTTTAAGTGAATTAGTTGCGTATTTCTAATAGCTCGAGCTTTTGGGATTAATGGTTAGCGCCAACGATACGACATTCTAGCCAACGTCTTTAAAGAAGATGACAAAGTGAAGAGGATTCGTCTACAAAAGCTTCGAGCAAAATTTGAAGCAATCCGCTTGAAAAAGTCTAAAAGTGGCGTGGACTATGTTTCTCACGTTTTGAAAATTGTAAACCAAATGAAGAGAAATAGAGAGAAAAACGAAGATGTACGAGTTGTAGACATGATTCTTCGTTCTCTCTCACCAAAATTTGAGAACTCGACCAATTAACTTAGATCCTTCCAAGTACACAGGCAAAGACTACAAAAATTGTCCGAAGCCGATCGACTGATCAAGCCCTCAAGTCAAAGTTGAAACTGGACAATAAAAAAGGCAAAAATCATGAAAAAAAATAATTATAATAAATAATAACTGACAGAATAGCAACAATGGTGGTCGCAATTCACGATGTGGAAATGGCCCAAGAAGAGGTGGACGTAATAACAATCATTTAGGTTCTTTTGGTGGTACGAGATCGAACATCCAATATTATAATTGTAAAAAGTATGACCACTATAGCAAAGATTGTTGATATAAAAATACTGAAGGAATGAACAATTATATCGATAGTACAATTTAAGAAGTAGCTGCAGAAACATCAATACTACTTGCATGTCAAGACGAAATTAAAGATCCACAAAACGTATGGTTTTTGGATTCCGATGCATCCAATCATATGTGTGGAAAAAAAAGAACTATTCGTAGAAATGGATGAGAATGTAGATGGTAATGTGAAATTTGGTGATTCATCAAAAATACCTGTTAAAGAAAGAGGAAAAATGATATTTAGATCGAAAAATGGAGAAAAAGAATACATCTCGAATGTGTATTAGTGCCAGAATTAAAGTGCAACATACTCAGTATCGGACAGTTATTGGAGAAAGGATACATTGTTCATATGGAGGGCTCTACTCTAAATTTGAAGGATAAGAACAGAAAAATAATTGCAAAAATGCTTATGTCAAAGAACCGAATGTTTCATATCAATATTGTTAGGATTTGGTTAGTTTTGTAATTAAATCTTAATTAGATTAGAATTAATATTTAAATCTGTTAGAGATAAATTAATTTAGATTTAAATATTAATTAGAGTATAATCCTAAATTTAAGTAGATTTGGGTTTATCTTGGGCGGAGTTTATATATATCTCTAATGTAGAGAGTATATATATCTCTAATGTAGAGAGCATATATATATAAATACGTATGATCTTGAGGATGATTGTACGATACAAAAAGAGATAAAAGAGAGAAGTCTTTTAGGTTTATAGAAGACGAGAGAAGGATGAGAGAGATTCAGGAGGATGGCTAGGGTTGAAGCTACTCTATTGCAGAAGAGAAGTCTGTGTAATCGGTGTAATTCTTTTCTTAGTTAATAAATTTTATTTCACCCGCATATTTCCTTGTATTAGTTTTTCTTCTCTTTGTGGTTGTATTGGTTCCAGTTTTGTTGAGAGGACGGATTTATGGTAAAAATCCGATTTAATGTTTTCGCTGCGGAATCCCAACTCTAGGCGGTACCAGAGCGGATTGCGGTATCAAAACGGATTGCGGATTCAGAGAATCTGGTACCGGGGCGAGTACCGAATTTTTCCAACAAATATAAAGTCAAAATTGAAAAATGTTATCACTTAGAATTTAAAGAAGAAACAAGACTATGGCATTTGAGGTCATTTAAATTATAATAGTTTAAAATTGTTATCCTCTAAAAGAATGGTGCATGGACTTCCCGTTATCAACCACTCAAAAAAAGTATGTGAAGGTTGTATAATTGGAAAACAAACCAGACTTCCTTAAATTAGTAGAAAACTAAAATATGCATCGACACCTCTAAATTTAGTTCATACATATTTATGTGGTCCTTTTCCTGAGTCTCATGGAGAAAATAAGTATTTTATTACCTTTATTGAAGATTGCAGTTGAAAAAGCGAATGAAAATAAAATAAAAATATTGAGATCCGACAGAGGAGGAGAATACACCTCAAATGAGTTTAAAGATTACTATAGCAAAGAAGGTATACAATAGCAATTCACAACTGCGTATAGTCCACAACAGAATGATATAGCCGAGAAAAACAATAGAACCATTCTAAATAGATCAAGAAGTTGAGGAAACTGACAATGGACCAAATGTGTTAGATGTTATGCCCTAGAAGCCAACCTGACCGACACATGTATTCTTTCTAGAATATAAATTTATATTTGATATTTTACATTATGAATGTTATTGGGTTTTTATTTTCATTCATGTTGTGTATGTGTCCATAAATTGTCTAAGGAATTAATAAGATAATGATACGTATTCTCAAAAGTTGAGAATTTAAGACATGTATTATTAGTGATTACTTTCTATTCTCAAGAGTTGCGAATTTGAGACATGTATCATTAGTGATTAATTCCTAAATGCTCCCGATCAATGGATCATCACGGGTACAATGATCAATTCGGTGAGCTTGGTGCACAGGTCGCTTCCCTTTTAGGATAGATTAGTCTGGAGTCAACAGTATGGGGACATTGGAGCGAATGTGCAAGTGATTGTTGGAGAACAAGGGTACCGAGCGTGACCAACACAAGAAATCACTTGGATGTCTACTCATTTATTAGTGACTTACTCGATGTTGCAGTAGTGTGTCTGATCCTTTGGCCTGTGGTGCCTCGGCTATTCACAATAGGGTTACTGTAGTTTGACTGTATATACACTTGGTCCCTAGCCATTTGGGCCATTGCGGCGCATGTTGGCGACAATAGATTCGTTGTAAGAAAAGGTTGTGCACCTATATGGAATCTATCGCCCTAAGTAGATAAGGGAGTTTGTCCTATGTGATTTATGAGAACGAGTTTAGAAGGCCTTGGCCAAGACAAAGTAAATAACGAAAAGGGATTTCGATAATAGAAAAACTCAAGTAGAATAAATTTTTTATATGGCAGGTGGTGGGGTTTGACGAGCAATTTCATGACCTCCGTCTAGTCGGGCCTCATGATAGAAGGATTGTATCACACGTTAACTGCACGTAGAGGTTCAGTATTCCATTCTACTGAAATGACACTACATGCTGCTAGGTGTCACTGGTGGATCGTGAGACTCACGAGAATTATCTGGATGATTGACAATTCTTATTGAACTTAGTTGGAATTGTTGTAACCAGTGTTGAAAAGAGTTTTAGCGATACTGTTGATAGTGCTCACAATATATCTCACTACCAGATAGAATAAAACCTATAGAGTCACACACATAAGAGGTTATGACTAATCGGATAGCTGGATTACAATTTTTTAATCGCCTGAGGACTTAATTATCAATATGTTGATAATTGGACTATTTGATAAACTTAAATCTACTTTTAGTTTATCTTAATGTTTATTTTAATGATTACAAAGGGGATTATAAATATCACTCTTTATACATGGATTATAAATATCACTCTTTATACATATGATAGTTTTTAAGAAAGATAAAGAAAAAGACAAAAATGAAAACCCTAGTCGTCATCTTTTTCCTCCTTTTTTTTTTCTAAATATCCACGATTGAAAAAAAAGATTCTCTGGAAGGGAGCTAGCACCCCGGTAAAAATTTCGATCAGATCGACAACCTCGTGTGGATACCTGTAGAGGCTGGACCGTCACACAAACGCGTGTAACGGGATGAAAATTTCGATAAGATCGACAACCTCGTGTGGATACCTGTAGAGTCCGGACGCGTGTGAAAATTTGGATCAGATCGACAACCTCGTGTGAATACCTGGACTCGTGTGAAAATTTCGATCAGATCGACAAACTCGTGTGAATACCTACAGAGCAAGGAATAAAGTGCTGTGGCATGGAGGCGTGGCGTTGTCAACCTTGCACGGTACGGCACGTATACGCTTGCGTGCTGATGGATACGCATGGCCTTCCAGTGGCAAGCTCTAACACGTTTTTTTTAAAATTTTTTTTTTTCCCAATAAACTTTTATAATGCTATTTTGAAAGATTTAGTTAAATAATTATAAATATTGACTATATATAGCTATTTTTAAATTAAAGAAAAATATTTTTTTCAAAATTTTAGAAAAATTGTGAGAATTGCTTAACTTTCAAAATTAGTTTGATTTTATCTATTTTTTTTTTTAAATTTTAAAAAAAATATAATATACAAGATTAGAGAAATATTTTTTCTCAAAATTTTAATGTATATTTACAGGATTGATGCATATTGATTTGACGAGAGACCGATAGATATCTAGATTAACCATAATAGGACCCTAATTGCTTTGATAACTTTTTTCATTTAATTTTTTTAAAAATATTTATTAAATATTTGAAGGAAAATATTTTTTATTAAAATATTTTTTTAAAAATATTCGATCTATTCATAAAAACTTAGCAATAAATTATATGATAAATAAATTAAACAAATTTAAGTATTAATTAATTTAATTTATCTTTTAATTTTATCACTATTTTCAATTTTTTAAATTTAAAAATAAAATTTTGAAAGTTAAAAATATTTTTATCGCAAATCTCATCTAAAATACTAGATCTATTTAAAATAATTAAAATTTTGACTATATAATAATTAAATCAAATATATTTATTTTCAACTTTTTATAAAATATAAATAAAAAAATTACTTAATTTTATTTTTTTAAAAAAACACTTAACAAATTAAAAATATTTAAAAGAAAAAAAAAACACGTAGGAAATATAAATCCCCCCCCCAAAAAAAAGGCTAAATTACAGAAAACCCTCCTGTCATATCCCGTTTTTCCACTTTACCCCCCTGTCATTAAAAAATCGACAATCTGCCCCCTCGTAATTACCGAATTGTGCAATAACCCTCTGCCGTCAGTTGACCGTCAGTTGACCGTTAGTTTTTTTGAAAATATAATTTCATATACCCAAAATACCCTTAGAAAATATCCTTAAAAAAAAAAAAAAAAAGACTTTGGAATAAAAAAAAAAAAACTTCGGAATAAAAAAAAGGAGGGCATTTTCGTCATTTTACCATTCCCGTTAACGTCGTTGCCCCCTAAATACAATTCGGTAATTACGAGGGGGCAAATTGTCGACTTTTTAATGACAGGGGGTAAAGTGGAAAAGCGGGATATGACGGAGGTTTTCTGTAATTTAGCCAAAAAAAAAAATAGATGTAAGACATAAGAACCTACCAAAAAAAAAAATTATTAAAAAAAAAAACAACGGATGAGAGATACAAAGTTTATTCAAAAAAAAAAACATTCACAACAAAAAAAAAAATCAAAACTAATTATGAGAAAAAAAAATAACAGTCGTAACAAAAAAAATCAAACTAACTGTGTGTGTGAGAGAGAAGGATTTGCACACAAAAAAAAAAAAAAAAAAACTACAAGAGTATCGTGTTAAAAGAATTTGAAATGACAGACAGGCCTTATGTCTTCATCACTCACATGACCATAAACCCGTCCCTAAAATATCTTACCATTTCATTTCACTTGAAACGGAATGAAATCAATGTTTTAAAAGGCAGGAGGAAGGCGCAGAACACGGGACTCAATAGACGTCGATGACAGTATATTATGCAAGAGTTTCGTGGACTATAATATAAGTCGACAGACAATATCAATGTTGAACAGAAAATCACTTACCGAGGGATAAGGCCATTTGTAGTGGAGCTCCCACCAGTTGAGCAGCTGTTGGCGGGCGTCCTTGGGGAGCTTGCCTTTCTTCTTCTTCTTGGACAGCTCCTGCTTCAAGCTGCCGAGGTACCCGCTATACCTTTTCAGCAGATGCTGCCTCAGCTCCTGGCCTTCGCCGCGTGCGTCGAGATCCCTCAGATCGGTTTCTCCCCCACTTCCATCCTGGTCCTCCTCCGAAGAACACGCGCCACATTTATCTATTATACATACATTAATATTAAATGATGGAACTCAAGCTCATTGCATACATTATAAGTTTGCTTTCTATGAATATAAACTTTAAATTTGCTATGATGCACATAAACTATAGCCTCTTACTCATCGACAAACTCGATTTGAACCACAATATCACAAACATGGAACGTAGGTAGCTAAACTAATTCATGCAAGCTTTTCTTCTTCCTCTTCTTTTCGATGTTTACCAATCTAAAGATACATAGTAGTTCGCTGATTTTCAAAAAGAAAGATATATATCATATTCACGCTCTTGTGCCGGTAGTTTATTTAAGTACAACACTGAAACAACCACAATATATAAATTAGCAACTATAAAATGGCAGAGATATAGAATCCATTCCTCATTGATTATCATATATAGATAAGAAGATTTTCAAAAAGGAAGGTGATTGCATAAATTATAAAAACAAATGTGAAATAGGAAAAACTGATGGAAATGACTTCTACCGAATGTGAGAAAACTTGGGTCTTTTCTTATCTGTTAACTAAAGGAAACAAAACAAAAAAAGATCTAGTCATTTCCGTATATACAAGTGCATGCAAGTAAAATATATAAGCAAAACCACACATTGAAAAATATATATATACTTATATAGTATTGAACCAAGATATAGATGACAACTACAACAAAGAAAGCATACTTTGTCATATAAAATAAAGGTTGCACTACAACATGGAAAAGCATATCAATTTTACTTCAAGACTGAAACAAGTTGCTTGACTTTGTAGCATTGCACGAATACAGTAGACGCATGTGATGATATTATTTCTGTCATTCTAGAAAATAAACAGAAGTCCCTGTTTGTTTTGTTTTCTGTTTATTTCTGTCATTCTAGAAAAAAAAACATTTCTCATAACAGCAAAAAATCAGAAAAGAACAAAAGCTGAAGAATGATTCTGGAGATTGGCATTTAAAGAAATTCAAGATCAGTGATACCAATGATATACAGGTAGAAAGATTGCAATAATGTTGTGAAAAATCTGGTTTTGGACTGTGTAATTAGATTTGCATTTACAGCTAATGTGGGATAGGGTCTACTAAGCCTAGCACCAACCACATGAGATATTGTTCTAAAAAAAGTCACAACAAATCTGTATGCAAATTATCTTATATAATTTTTGGGGAAGGATCCTAGGGTTCACAAAAACCCAAATGGGTTTTAGTTAAATAATAATAATAATAAAGTGACAAGTAGGAAATGATAGCCCTTAGGGTGTACCGGTAGCATTCCTCTATATAATTTTTTTTTTTTGAAGTAAATTACAAATAAGAGAAGACTTGCAATAGTCCAACACAAATTCCCTGTCATGACAAAAATGTAAGTCACTTTAACATAATGAGATAAATTGATTAGTTAATATAATATTTTTAAAGAGGTAAACATTCGGTGAGTTTTTATCTTTTATTGTTTAACTCCTCTCACAAGGAATCTGACCCCACATTGCCCCTCTCAATCTTTAGTTAATTTTCATCTTGATCTCTCATATATATATATGCTCTATCATACTTTCATAGTGGTTACCTACAAATTGCCTATATATATATATATATATATATATATATATATATATATATATATATATATATATATATATATATATATAATTAGGCTAGAATACTATCGATAGCACCAAGTCATTGGTGCTATCAAGTTTTTAGCCTTTGGATTAAAAAATGTGTGGTTAAGATGATAGTGGTTCCCTAGGGTTTACTAGGTGGTTGGTTGAATAGTAAAAATCTTAGGAGGACCATTATAATTCCAACCGCATATTTTTTCATCCAACGGTAGAAAACTTGATAGCACCAATTGTTTGGTGCTATCGATAGTATTCTAGCCGGACTCTCTCTCTCTCTCTCTCTCTCTATCTATCTATATATATATCTCTCTATATATATATATATATATATATATATATATATACCATAACAAAGTGTACTGAAGAGGATTGCTTGAAGACCTATCATCATAATAGAGTTTTTGCATGAGAGAGTTGCCGGGCCCTAAACAAACTAACTAACACAGAAAAAAAAAGGGACTTCAATGAAATAACCAAATTACAGTTTTTGAAGAAGAATAAAAGTCTTGAAAACTATCAGCTTGAAATTGATTTGACAATGCGCATGTGCCAACTGTTGGGAATCTGGTACTCGCCTCGGTACCAGATTTTGTGAATCCATAGCCCGCTCTGGTACCGATTGTTAGGATTCCGCAATGGGAACGTCAAATCAGATTTTTACCATAAACCCGTCTCTCAACGGAAATTGGAACTAACACAACCACAAAAGAGAAGAAAAATCAAATCAGAAAATGCAGGTGATATAAGATTCATTACCCAATAGAA
The DNA here is from genome assembly GCA_029168755.2 of Tillandsia fasciculata. Lineage (NCBI taxonomy): Eukaryota > Viridiplantae > Streptophyta > Magnoliopsida > Poales > Bromeliaceae > Tillandsia > Tillandsia fasciculata. Next base: position 16,544,324 of record CM054947.1, on the reverse strand, counting down.
GAATTACACCTAGCTCCTCTTTAACACAGAGTAGCTTCAATCCGAGCTCTCTTCCTGAATCTCTCTCATCTTTCTCTCGTCTTTTATAACATGAGAAGATCTCTTTTTTCTCTCGCATGCACCCGTGCACAAGGTGCATGCAATTCGGCCTTAGCTCTCCCTGATACGACACCACCTCAAGAGCATTACCGTACTATCTCTCATGGCAACCTTTAATGCATTATATAATGCATCAACTAAAATATACCCAATTCTAATATAATTAGGAATCATACTCTAATTAATATTTAAATCTAAATTAATTTATCTTTCAACAAATTTAAATATTAATCCTAATCCAATTAAAGATTTAATTATAAATCTAACCAAATCCTAACACCAACTTTTTTTTGTTTTTTTCTCAAATGTTCATTTCATGATACAATCAACTGCAGATCAAAACTAACAAAAAAGATAGCGCTAGACGAGAATATTGTACATTTTCATGCTTGAATAGTTCAAACTGTGACTAATATAACAAAACCAAGTGAATGAAATTCCATTAGAGAATGTTCAGTCAATGAATTCACATACTCCTAAGAGTATTAAAAAATGATTAACAAAAGGAAATCAAAAGTTCTACAAGATAAAACAATGAACCCTACAAAAAGGCTAATGCATGGGTTAGTAGCTTAAAACAATTATATATATATATATATATATATATATATATATATATATGGGTAGCTTAGGATTAGAAGTAGTAGGCAAATTAAGACGAAAGAGAAATTCCACCAGATTAAAATAATCAATACCAAACAAGCAAAGAATCTTTTAAGAAGGATTTCGTGGAGGCACGCCAAAACATATCCCATCCAATGTGGATAATTTCTCTCAAAAAATAAATAGATAAATCAACTTTAAACCCAAGGTGGAGCCGGGATGAAACTCGCAAGTTTAATAGTTGGTTCATCTAGATGAGATCAAGCCAACGTGTACCTCACTTCCGCACTTTTGACTTCTTTTAATATTAGCCCGAAGTTGTGAGTTCGGTCGAACTCACACCACACGGATGTAGAGACTTTACAAAGCTTGTGTTTATCGTGATTACCAAACATATCCTTAGTCTTGCTGAAGTGTACCAAAGAAGAGTGATTAGAGAAGCATCCAATGCTCTTTCTATTGCCCATTCCCCAGTTCATGAGAATGTTGATTAAAGAATACCAATGTGAAACAACATATATGCAATGAAAAGCTATACATATCTGACATAAAAATTAATATATTATTATTATTATTATTATTATTATTATTATTATGCACACTATATGTCAAAGATTTAAGACTACGAGCCAATTGCTGCAGCGATTATTCTCGAGGCATAGAATTCTCACACACAAAAACTTTGGAACCCTAAAAAAGATTACCCAAAATTTGTCAGAACAAAAGGAGGTCTAGTTTTCACACACCATTTATTATACCCATCCCCTTACTCTCTTAATATTCGCATTTTCCCCATTAAAACAAATAATAAAAAACAACTGATAATATCACCACAAATAAAAAGCTAGGAGATGAGACTGCAGTGAGAAGCTGAGTAACTGTACTACTATACCCTCGTGATAGGTCAAAAGTAAGCCCCTCCTTTCCCCTACTCATTACATGACTATATATTATATTAGCAAAGACTAAGAGATGTATATACCTCAAATATATATAAATATAATAAGAGAGTGGTAGAGAGAGAGAGAGAGATAAATATAATAAAGAACTAAATATAATAAAGAGTGGTGTATAGAGAGAGAGTGAGAGGAGTTAATGATAGAGAAATGAGAGAACAATTTTATTCTGGTTTGCGTGACAGAAGGGGGTTCACCTCGTAACAATGCATGTGTACTTGGCCTACTGACATACGGCAGTAGCAGTACTCTTCTTCCTCCTCGGCCTTGCACTGTTTACCCAACCCAAAAACCAAACCCTAACTCCTCCTTTCCCTCGTAGGTAAGGTTAATAAGAGCAACAAAACCCATAAAACAAAAAAGAAAAAACGAAAAAAAAAAAGAGACCCACATGCAACATATATATACTATGCTTAATGTTTAGGAAGCGAAAAAGTTAGAAGTTAAAGCATATCAATAGAGGCACTTCCCTCCTCTCCCCTTACCATCATAAGTAAGGTTAATTACTAAGAGAAAAACCCATAAAAAAAGATAAGAGGAAAAAAGAAATGGAGAATTTCAAAAAGGCCCACATGCAACATACAGCATGTTGAATGTTTCTTTGTAGGGTTTAGGGAGTGAATTAATGGTTAAAATAGTTGTACCAGAAGAGAGGATGCCACCGAGGGAGGAGCGATTGGATAGGGAGAGGGAGTTGAGTTGGGACTCCACCCTGCGAAGGAACTCCATGGCCTCTTGTAATGGCCTCGTTAGCTCCTCCCTATACTTCACCAACATCTCATGATACGCCTCCTGTTTAGCAGAAAAAAGAAGAGGATTTGCTAATTAAGGATCTCCTCAAGGATGAGGTGGAAACTCTCTCTCTCTCTCTCTCTCTCTCTCTGTATATATATATATATATATATATATATATATATATATATATATATATATATATTAATAAATCTTGTTTTTCAAGTTCATATTGAATATTTTCCTTGTTCTTGTTCTAGTGTTTACATATTATATTATGCCTTGTCAATGATCCTTTATCTCTCTCTCTATATATATACACACACATTTGAACAAGAAGAAGAAAAATATCCAATATGAACTTGAAAAACAAGATTTATTAATATATATATATATATATATATATATATATATATATATATATATATATATATATGGGGATTACTTATACTATACTAACTATAATGAATTTGGACCGTGGAATTTGGACCGTTTGGAAGCGAGAAATCAGAAAACCAAAAAGTTTGTTAAGTTACATGAACTTCACTGCACCCTCTCATGCCACCGAAGTCCTCTGCATAATTATAAGCGAGAGTTCGAATAATCTTGTAGCTTCAGCACTAAAATAAATGCTTTTCTTAAAATCACGAGTTCACTACAGCTCTATATATATATATATATATATATATATATATGATCTAATTTTGATTTCTAGATATATTAGCTATAAGTTTGTAAATTTCGACTGTCCTTTAATTCCAACAATTAATATACCCACCATGAACTGGTCGAGCTCGGGCTCGGTGGGCGCATCGAGAGAGCTCAGCGCAGCGCGCTGCCGTGCCTCCAAGTCCTGCGCCACCGCCGAGAGCCGCGCCGCCGCCTCCGGCGGAGCCCCCACCTGCATCAGAAATTAAATTGCTACTACTACTATATATCATACCATTTTAAGCAGTAGCTTTATTTACGATCATTTGGACACAAACAAACTAGTAAACAACAGAGAAAGAAAAAATAAATAAACAAGGAGGTGTAGATATACATGCCTTTTGGCAGTCTAAGTAGGCAGCAAGAAGGGATGAGTAGTGGGGGTGTGAGATGATCTTAGCCTTGATGGCCTCCACATCACCATTAGTAGGGATCATCACTTGAGAGGAAGAGCCCTCCTCGTTGGGTTTGGTTTCAAGGTGAGGATGATGATGATGATGATGATTATTACTATTGTTGTTGTTGTTGTTGTTATGATGATGGTTATGGAAGGGGTGATTAGTACAACTAGTAAAGGGAATAAGGTGGCCTCCACTACTACTACTACTCAAGTGAGGAGGAGGAGCAAGTTGAGGTGGTGGTGGTGGTTGTGGTGGTGCAACCACTGCAGTGTTTGTTGTTGCAGTAGAAGTACTAGTAGTAGTAGTAGTAGTGGTGGAGTTTGAAGAGAAAGCATACATCAATGATCCCCATGGATTGCTACCGCCTCCAAACTGCTGGGAAATTTCCTCCATTTCCTCTCTGCAAAAAACAACCCCCCGCCCCCCCCCCACACACACACCCACAAAAACTAGAGCTTTTTGGGAGGAGAGAAATAAAGAAAAGGGAGGGGTAAAGGGCGGGGAGAGAGAAGAGAGAGAGACAGAGAGAGAGAGGAGTGGAGCTCTCTCTAAGCTATCATTTGATTAAGAGAGAGCGAGGGGGGGGGGGGGGGGGGGAGGAAGAGGAAAGGAGATAGGCTGGATGCAACACACCTAGAGAGAGAGAGAGACAGAGAGAGAGAGAGAGAGAGGAGAGGGGAAAAGGGGAGTGTGGTGGCTTTCTTTTCCAAGTCAAATCAAGAGGGAGTGGCCATGGAGTGGCGGTGGAGAAATAAAAACCCAAAGACACAAAAGATACGCATGTATAAGTATGTATATTAATTGTATTTTCTCACTTATAAGCTAGCTACTGCAGAAAAAAAAAAAAAAAAAAAAAAAAAAAAAACTGAAGAATAATTGAGAGACAAGAGGGAGGGAGCGAGAGAGAGAGAGAGAGAGAGAGAGAGAGAGAGGGAGGGGGGGGGGGGGGGGGGGGGGGGGTGAATCAGATGGGACCAACCGGTAACATGTGAAAGATAATGGTGGAGAGAGAGAGAGAGAGAGAGAGAGAGAGAGAAAAGGAGAGAATATATTTGTGGAACACTACTGGTACACACAGGAATGGGCAGTGGATGTGGGCTCGTGCCTACTGTGTTTGGTTTCTGGTTGGATTCTACTAAAATACTACGTAGAGAAATTATTGCATGCACCAGGACTATGCTTAGACCCGAGTCTTAATAAGCTCAATCCAGTGAATTTTTTATGCAAAAAAAAAAAAAGCCAACAATAAATTAACTTCAAGTTAGAACTAATAATTTCTGTTCCAAAAAATTATCAGTATTTGAAGTTGTTCACACGAATTCGAAAAAATACTATCTGTATATTTTATTATTGAATGTGCATCTTATATTTATCATTCAAAATTTTAAATATTTTTAAAAATATTTAAATATTAAAATAATATTGATAAGACTAATGAGTAAATATGAATCTTTGATTATCTAAAGTGTAAATCTTATACCTATTTTTCTTCATAGGTGTATTAATGGCATTATTCATAACTACTGACGCATTTCTAAATATATATATAACATTCTAAATAATAGCTAACTATTCAAATTGACTTATAAAACTATTTAGAATTTTTTAGTTTGATATAATTATATATTAAATATAGTGTAATTAGAGATGCATGTTGTTGATAATATTATAAGTGTAATAATGTGAAATTAATTTGAATTATTGAAATTTACATTAAATTATATAGTTGGATTTTTTAAAAATTCAAAAATTCAAATTATGAGGAATATTTGGAACGAAATCTGAATCCAACGAAACAAAATCACTTCCTGCACGGTCAGATCGCGCTGAATGTCGTGGTGAAGTCTGATTTTGAATTCAGCGAAGCAAAATCACTAAAAAAAAAGCAAAAATAGTGCAATTTACATAATTTTTTTCGCAAAAGCCGTGACATTTTATGTGTCAAATCGCGCGAAATCGCACATGGAGGGTCCTTGCCATGTAATACACGAGTGCTGAGGGATTGGATTAAAAATATTCAGAGTTGAGAGAGTTTTTGCGAGGTTTTCTCATACAATATATAAACCCCTCTTAGGGTTTTTCTTCCACAAACTCTAGCCGCATCGCCTGCCTTCCTCTCACATAGTACCCCCCTACACCTCATTGTCGTCATCTCCGGCCGACTACGTCGGTTGCCGACCGTCGAAAAACGTGCCACCACCCTTCTTTTTCTTCTCCCTCATTGGTTTGGTGGACTTTAGGTAATTTTTGGTGGCCCAACACTTGGGAACTGTGCTGTCGCCATCAACAGGTCCCTACACCTTCTCCACCGACGACCTGGCCGCCGGCGATCGCCCCGAAGCCGTCAGATAGCCTCTACAGCAACTTACTCCCTTTTTTTTTTCTCTCTCTCGGTTGGTCTTGAACTAGAGCTCACCCTAGTCAGCCACACCGCCCCTAGACCACGCCGCTGGCACCCTTGACACCGATGAAAGGCCCCCTGAGCAGCCCCGCCACCGCTAGCTCCCTCTTTGCCTCAGTTTTGGATTCCTGCCCAGAACTAGGGCAAGCTTGGCCGCGGGCTTATTATGCCTGCTGCCGCCGTCGGGGACCGCCTCCGGCGACCTTGCGGAGTCACTCCAGCATCTTCCCGACATCCCCGACCCGGTGCATTGCTGGAAAACCAAAACCCTAGCTCCCCGATCTTGATCTTGGTTGCGCTTCGCTTAGCTTCGCCGCCATTAGTGGCCTCTTTCAACTTCCCATCGTCGGACTCGACCACTCCCGACAAGTGGTTGTGCTCCCTTGCCGCCGGTGCTCGAGCCCTAGCTGTGGTGCCCTAGTCTTGGCCGCAAGCCACCCAGCGCCGCCGCCGCCGCCACTGGTTGCCAGCGATGCCTCCAACAGGCACCCTTTCATCGGCCAACACCTCCTCAGACCTGTGCCCACACTCCCAAGTCACCTGAACCCGGGCTCAGGTCTGTTCCCCTAGCCCTAGCCCGAGCATTGTGCCTCTTGGCCGAGCTTCTTTCTTCGACCACTCTGGCGCCTCCCAGACTTCGGGTAAGTGAGCACTGCCCCCTCCTAAACCCTCTGAACATCATGCTCACCTCTGTTCTACTTGGAATAGTTCAGGAGGTGAATCTCACAAGCGGGCTCTGACATTGACTTCTAACTTTCCCCGGCGTGCTTCCTAACCTTCGTGTACATCCCAGACAGTGAGCACGACCTTCAGCAACTCAAGACCTATCATTGAGGACTGACGGTTGGTCGCAAAATACCCTGGATTTCAGTAATGACTCAAAATATATATAAATATTAATTATTATGCAATAATGAGCTAAGTTAGGGGTATAGTTGCAAATATAGCCACTTGGGATACCTCAGACGGCGTGCACGTGACCTCTGAAGTGATCGTCCGAGGTTCGGTGGCTTTCGTTTGATTAAAATCATATTATGACATCAAAATCGACAAAATCGTTGGTTTAGCGCCGTTTGGGCGCGGAATCCGCATTTTGAACAATTTATCATCTGTTATCGGTTGCCAAGTGTGCTTGGCTGGTCCCGACGCTATTTTGGAAGACCCAAAGTCAGTGGGTTAGCGTCGGTGAGTTCCGGAGCCAAAATCGGCAATTTCGGACATTATTTCGGTAAAAGTTGGGGATTAAAAGTGTCTATATATATAATCTAACATATTGCTGCTGAGACGTCTTGATTGGTGTGTTTCGGGGCAGCAAACAATATCTGGCATGATTTGATAGATTCTAAGACTTATTCAGGACATTATTAATCGTTTTGGCGGATTTTCGAAAATTTTGGCGAATCCCGGGACTTAGCAAAAAGTCTGAGTTATATTGATTGGTCATGTATGAGTTAGTGGGTTGGGTTGTGTGAAACTGTGTTCTGACCCTGTGACTTCATATAGACTCGAGCTGTTGTGATTCCCGTGAGTGCTGAGCCGCGGATTACGGGACCGTCGTCTTTGAGGTGGGTATTTCGACCTGGACATTAGTATAGTACAACCTCACTTGGTACCATATTCAATTGGACCCTATTGGGTACTAGTCCTTGATCTTCTTTATGCCATCATAGTATTACTTTACATGAGTTGTTATTACTACCTTGATGTTTACCTTTACACGTTTGGATATGTACATACATCGTTCACTTGCTTATGGTTATGATCGATTGTTGCTCTCTCTTGATACTGCATGCTTGATAGGTGTGATACTTTAGAATTTAAAATAGTCATATATATGAGATATAATATGATTAAACTTCTTAACCCAGTTATAGCATTTTGGGTAGTGGCTAGGCCCAAGAAGTTAAGAGGGTTAAGCGTGCTAGAACTAGAGTAGTTCTAGAATGGGTGACCCCCTGGAAAGTTGGGGTGTCACAGTTGGTATCAGAGCCAATCACCAGCCGAAAATATGAGATAGGTCTTGGCTGAACCAGGGTTATACAGCGGGCAGAGCGTGGCTACCTCGGTTGATGATCGTTGTGGGTGGAGTGCGGCTCCCTACAAGGTCTATTAAGACTAGTAAGACAAATCTCACATCGCCTGATACTTGTGAGTGTGCCTGAGCGTGACATGGACATCAAGGCTTAAGGAGGGGTGGCGGAGGATGTGACACCCTAGAATTTAAAATAGTCCTATATATGAGATATAATAGGGCTAAATTTTTTAACCCGACTATACCATTTTGGGTGATGGTTACACTACAACAAAATTAGGTTATAGGGACACATGTTTGTGACACTTTTTTACAAGTGTTCCATTTATAGTTCATCTATATCCAAAATTAGGTTATAGGGACACATTTTTGGGACACATTATAATAATGTGTCGCTATACACCCTAGTGACGGCACATATAGCGACATTAATGACAAGTGTTGGTTTTTTTTCAGCAGCAATTTTTTAGTTTTTAGCAACACTTAAAAGTGTCACTATAGCATAATTTTATTGTAGTGTTAGGCCCAAAAAGTTAAGAGGGTTAAACGTGCTAGAGCAAGAATAATTCTAGGATGGGTGACCCCTTGGGAAGTTGGAGCGTTGTAATAGAGAAGGAGATCGTCATTCTTTTATGTTGCATCAGTTATAGTAGTCGATAATTATGATCTCGATTAGGAGTTTCCGACTTATTGCGGCATACCGGCCGTTGGACCGCAAGCATTGAGCATTTTTGCACTGTGATCTTCTGCACCTGTTGCACATATCACGTTCACCCGCGGATTGGCCTCTATATTTGTGTTCTTTATCGGTAGAGAGATCTGTCCGATCCGTGAGCCTCTTTTTCTGGCTGTACCTGCGGGCACGGGGCTATATGTCAGCTTTGGCTAGATGCTTTTGCCTGAGGTCCTTGTGACCAACAGTGGCACGATTGGATACATCTAAGTTCCAGTGATTTGATGCATCATCTTATTACAACTGCTTCATCCCTCTACTTATTGTTGGACTTTCTTACTATTGCTCTTCATATCTTGTACACTATGTTAGTACCCTACTTATGCTTCATATTTACTTGATTACTTATCTACTGGTTATTTACCTGTTGATTATCCATGATTACTTATCTGCTAATTATTTACTTGTGATTTTGCCTATTTATCTCGTCGATTATTGTATACCAATAGGTACAACTTGCTGATTCCCAGCTCATTGTACCAACTGGGATATATTCATGATCAGTTGTATCTCACACCTCTTTGTTTACACCTTTTTAGCTAGAGGTACTTCCGGTGGTGAGGTTGAGAGACAATGACGTGAGGACTGTCCGCTAGAGCCGTCCCTTATTCTTTCAATTCTAGTTAGCTGGCCAAACTTGTCTTGATCTCTATTTAGCATTGATACTATTTAGTTTTATTATACTGTTCATTTTGACCCCTGATACAATGATTGCTTGTTTGGTTGATGGTTGAATGATGTTTAATAATGTATGAACATGGGATTTAATGTATACTTGTAATTCGGTTTTCGACCGTGATTTCAAAACAATTTTCAAAAAATGAAAATATGACTGCAATATAGTTGTAACTGAATGTAATCAAACGATTTCTTAATTAATTAATTTTTTACTATTATCTTATCCTAATATAATAAATTTTTAAATATTAATTATTTTGAATGTTTAGACAAGATGAACGATTTATATTTTCATTTTAAAATCTCTAATATGGAGTTTGAAACACTAATCTACTATATTAAAAAAAAAAAACAAAAACAAAAGGGAATTATAAGAATCACTGGTCTACAGAGCGCATTCCATGCAATAATTCCTCATACCACAAACCTTAATATCATATACTCCAAAAAAAACAACTCCCCTCTCTCCCTCAAACTCTCTCTTTCTCTCTCTTCTATGATCTTTGTGTCTCACTCTGACAAGACTTCCTGGCCCCTGCTGTTTCTCATCCTGTTCATTAAATTATTATCATACTACAAAAAAAAAAAAAAAAAGAAAAGAAAAGAAAAGAAGATCATTGCCTAGACGAAATATTCTATAGCATGTACATATGCATGCTTACGACATCTAATCCTGGCTTTTCCAAATCTCTGCTTATTAGTTTATTAATTAGATGACTTTTAATAACATTATTATGTGTTTGCTTTATTATCTTGCTTCAGATGTTACATAGTACGTACATTGTACATTGGCCATCTTTTAAGTGTGACTAATTATAGGAGAACTTTACTAATTGATTATCCAAACATTGAAAGATTGACTAGATTGTAAAGCATACTTAATAGTCATTGCCTAATAACAATTATTATTATAGTAAGGTTGTACATATATAGTTATATATTGTTTATACTATAATAAAACTATAGTATAGCGACATTTTTAAATATTGTTAAAAATTTTAAAAAATACTGCTGGAAAAAATATCGACACTGGTCATTAGTGTCGCTATATGTGTCGTCGCTAGGGTGTATAGCTACACATTACTATAATGTGTTCCTATAATCTAATTTTAGATATAGATGGAATATAAATAGAACACTTGCAAAAAAGTGTCACAAACATGTGTCGCAAACATGTGTCGCTATAACCTAATTTTATTGTAGTGTTATAATCTAGAGTGGTTATGATATAAATAGATGATAAGTGTCACTTCAAAAAGTGGAAGATCAATACATATATTGAAAAAATATTAAAGAGTAAGCTATAAATGCAAGATGAAGGGCCCAAAAACTACTTACTTTCATTTGAAAAATATTTGGCAAGAATTTATGAACAGATATATAGCAAGCTTAGATAGAGACACTTTAATTTTACATTTTGATACAATTTGTTTATTTGAACTTTTTTTCTTTTGGACATATCGATGGTTACATGGATATACTTTTTAAGTTCTTGAAATTTAAAAACTAGATGATTTTTTCTTAGAGTAATTCTATATGTGTTCCTATAAAATTTTAAAATTACAAATTTTTTTTTTTTATTGGATCGGATCTAATAAGAAAAATCTATTAAAAATATTTATTATTTTTTTTCTTTTTTCATAATGAGATTGGAAGATATTGTATGAAAAATAATTTGTATTTTTTTTTTTCATATATTAAAACCCTCCTCCTTTGCTCGTAATTGTTTTCTTATAAAATTTTTTTCATGTAAATTTGTATATATTTTTTTTATCATGTATTTAAAATTTATTTCTATATGATGATTGTTTTTTATTTTATTTTTATTTGTGCGTTCTTCACAACAATATATATTCCTTTGAAACTGTACAATATGTATATAATATGTACATTTATTATTGTACATATAATATGTACATTTATCTCTATAGTTTGGATGTCTTAGTTGACTGTTAAATTTTTTTGAAATAAAAATAACATGTTACACTTCATTTATAGAAAAAAATGAACTAGACTATGACGTGCGGCAGCGCGACTCAAAAAAAAAAAAAAAAAAAAAAAAAAAAACTAATCAGATATCAGACTACCTGAGATCCCTAAGACCGGATCTCCAACAGCACTTTCTACTCTTGACTGTTAAATTTTTATAGTTAGAATTATTATGTCCTAGCTAGTATGTTTTAGGAATATTTATCATCAATGTAAAATGATGTAAAAGTTAGAATAAAAATATAATATAATAATTGATATTTAATATAATGTAAAAAAACTTTTTAAGAATAAAATAAACATTTTATCCAAAAATTTTAATTGATCAACTAAAAAATAAATATATTTGCAAGTCTATCAACTAATATCCATATTGTTAGGGGCTTAAAGTATTGGTACGCAAAATATGATATTGTACACGGGGTATCAGATCAGTATGTCTCTTCTGGTTCCGCAAAATCCGCAAGCATTTCTCTCAACCCTATTTTACATAGTTTCGATACATGACTAGAGTACCGATACCCTATGCAACATCTGTAATTTTTTTTTAAAATAATTTATTATTTGTGTATATATATATATATATATATATATATACTATATATATATATATATATATATATATATATATATATATATATATATATATTATTATATATATATATATACATATATATATATATGTATATACATATATATATATATAATATATATATATATATATATATATAGATAATATATATTTTTTTCTTTAAATAATGACATGTTCTATTTTTTTAAATCTATTTATATACATCTAAACAAAAATATAAAATTTCATTTCTCATCCAAGAGTTTAAAAAAAAAATTAAAATTTTTTGTATAAAAAACAATGGATCTAAAAATACTTATTATTAGTGTCGATATATATGCAGTCGCTAGGGTATATAGCGATGCTTTATTGTAATGTGTTCTAAAAATATGTCCTTATAATCTAATTTTGAATATAGATGGAACATATATAGAGCACTTTCAAAAAAATATCACAAAAATATGTTCTTATCACTACAACAAAATTAGATTATAGGGACACATATTTGTGACACTTTTGTGTAAGTGTCCTATCTATATTCTATCTATATCTAAAATTAGATTATAGGGATACATCTTTGGGACACATTATAAAAATGTATGGCTATACTATATAGATTTTAAAAATATTTAAAAATATCACTATAATATAATTTAATTGTAATATTATAATCTAATTTTATTATAGTAATTAATGATTCAGTACTTATAATTGTGAAGACCCTGAAATACTATTGCTCAGTGTATTATAATATCAATTAAATTAAAAGGTTAAATACATATAATTGGTGAGAATTAATGAGATGGGAAATATGCTGATGGCGAGTCTTAAAAGTGTTGGGAATAAAGTTGGAATAACTTACTCATCATGATGGGGAAGAACTAAAGTATATACATTTGATGTGACACTTGTCGACACCAGTATCATTTATTTATAATTATGTGAATTAAGATCAATCTAATTCGGTCATTTAAAATGTCCCTGATTAGAAGATCAAACCCATAATCAAATAACATTTGTAAAAAGTTAAAAAATATAGCAACATACTCATATAAATGTTAAACATAAATATATATACTATAATAAAATTATATATAGCGGGGATGAGCTCTGTGTCTTCTGCGGGTCGGCAACAGAAACCATCGACCATCTTCTGGTTGGCTGCGACGCTACTAGAGTTCTGTTGGGCGCACAACTTACTCATAAGAGACCTCTGGATAGCTGCAAGTCTATGGTACTTCTTTGGGAGAACTTCTGTGAACTTGGTGGCTACCTAGGTAGGAAAGAAAGATGTATCCTTATAGCTACTTGATGGTCGATCTGGTTGGAGCGAAACAGAAGGGTCTTTGAGAATAAGAAAATCAACGGGAAGCTTTTGCTAGGCTCTGTACGCACTCTCCGCTCACTTTGGGAGGCGTACTGCTAGTTAGTTGTTTTTTTTTTTTTTTTTTTTTTTTTTTCGCTTTCGCTTTCGCTTTCTTGAGAGGCCCAGCTGCCTCACCATGTTGCTTAGTTCATACTAATTTGAATGAAGCGGTAGCATGCTACCTTCTCTCAAAAAAATAAAATAAAATTATACTATAATAATATTTTTAAATATTTTTAAAATTTAAAAAAATATATTATTGATAAAAATATTAATATTTATTATTAATATCGTTATATGTGCAGTCATTAGGATGTATAGCGATACATTATTATAATGAGTCTAAAAAATATATCTCTATAATTTAGTTTTGAATATAGATAAAATATAGATAGGACATTTATACAAAAATATTATAAAAATATAATTTTATAACTTAATTTTATTATAGTAATAGATCATATATTTATTATTAAATTGGTCTAGCTAATGCGATTGATAAATATTAACTCAACACATTGTCTACCATTTTCAGCACAAGTAAATAATAAAAAGTTTAATCATTAATATTTTAAATTTTAAATTTTAAATTTAATTATTTTATATTTTTAATTAAATTTATTTTTGACGTACAGATCTCTCGGAGTAATTGTCAAAAGAATCTGTGATAGTAGCTCCAATGTCTTTTTGTACACACCCTGACTTTTAGCTTTAACTCAATGAATGATGGGAGCAGCATGAAAAAAAGAAAATATTTTTTTGTACAGTTTAAAAAAACATATATATTTTATATTTTATTTATTTTAGATTGGATAAATTTTATTCGTCACTTTAAAGTGACATCATATACCAATTTTGGATGTATGAATAGAATTACTAATAAAAAATAATAATAATTTTTTTTCCATATAAAATTGAAAAGGAAAAATGAAGAATTAAATATAATTTTCTTCTTAGAAATACTAAAGGAGAAAGAGTCGGATAGGTGACAATAAACACTACAATAAAATTAAATTATAGAAACATATTTTTTTGGAACACTTTTATATAAATATCCAATTTATATCTAAAATTAAATTATAAGAACAAATTTTTATAATATTTTATAATAATATATCGTTATACACCCTAACGACTGTATATATAGAGACACTTATAAAAAATATTGGTATTTTTATCAGCAATATTTTTTAAAAAATTTTATGAACACTTAAGAATGTTGCTATAGTATAGTTTTGTTGTAATGTTTAAAGAGAAATGTATACCTACTAATTGCCATAGTCAATGCTGATATTTTTAATATCGCACGTTTATTACGCATAAAAACAAAAATTTGAAGCGACTTATACATAAATTTAAAATATGTCGCGCTCTAATTTGTCATTTGATTGAAGGCTGAATTTAGGCTGAATTTAATTACTATATTTTGGGTGTGGACCAAATCGAGGAGAAACGGAGCGATTGAGTTCCAACTAAACCTGAAATGGTTTTAGTCTCAAGATGTGTCTCAAGGCTTCAAGAATCGATCGAACCACAAAGCATTCGAGCGAGCCAGGAAAATCGCTGAAATAAAATGATTTTTGAAATAGAGGACGGCATAAGGAGGAGACATTAGAGGAGGTGGACTATGATCGAAATGGTTGTGGAGATCGATGTAGGTGATTCTTCACAAGCGAGGGGTTCTAAGTTACAGCTACTCCTAAATTAAGTTACGTTTGTTGAGAATCCCCAATTTGTTGTGCTACTGATTGTTATAAATTTGGTACTCATGCCGGTATCGATTGTTGAAATTTCTCAATAAAAGCATTTAATCAAAAATTTAATGTAAATTCATCTTCTTGGCAAAAATAGATACAATCAAAAAAAAAAAAAAAAATCAAATATTAAATATAAGTAAAATAAGATTCACTAATAAGAAAAAGAATTACTCCTGACGACTCCTTTATGCAACTCCCTCCTCCCCTTCTCTGACCCCTACTTCTTTGGTCTTCTAACACTACAACAAAATTAAATTATAGAAACACAATTTTGTGATACTTTTGTATAAGTGTCCTATCTATATTCCATCTATATTCAAAATTAAATTACACGGACACATTTTTAGAACACATTATAAAAATATGTCGCTATACACCCTAACAACGACACATATAGCAACACTAATAACATATGTCAATATTTTTATTAGCGACATCTTTTTCAAATTTTAAAAATACTTAAAAATATCGCTATTTATAGTGTTTAATCACTAGACATAATATCAACAAATCGTAAAATTTATTTTTTATATTTTTTAAATATTATAAATTAAATTTAATAAAACCGATCTTTCATTCGAAAATCCTAATATCTAAAATAATTTAAAAACAAAAAAACTTCCGTATTTTAATACCTCTCTCTCTCTCTCTCTCTCTCTCTCTCTCTCTCTCTCTCTCTCTCTCTCTCTATATATATATATATATATATATATATATATATATATATATATATATATATCAGCTCCTTTATCGATCGTATGCCCATCAGTTAATTAGTTTTCCAAACCTAGTAATTTCTTAAATAAGTAGTCAACAAGCACATGACGTGGGACACTAGAGATAGTCTCAGTCCATCAACAACATGGTGTTAGCATATCATTGTTCCCAACAATCTAGGTATCTAAAGCTTATGCAAATATACAAATAAACTATATGAAGCTTAGTGAGACTATCAAAACTACACACCATACGTAACTCAAATACACTGAACACCATAATATAAAGACCCAAACGTAGCGCTACATGACCTCGTAAAGCCATGCAATGGTAGAGCTTCAACTTTTCTTGGGCACAGCCAACAATGTAGGTATCTAAAGCTTATGCAAATATACAAATAAACTATATGAAGCTTAGTGAGAATATCAAAACTACACACCATACGTAACTCAAATACACTGAACACCATATTATAAAGACCCAAACGTAGCGCTACATGACCTCGTAAAGCCATGCAATGGTAGAGCTTCAACTTTTCTTGGGCACAGCTAACGCCTACCCATTACTCATGAAAATGGCCATGCATGTAGAATTCCGCTTGCAGGTGGTAATTATTACCGTCCCATGCGATGAACTGCATCTCCTCCGACGGCTTCCAATGGCGCTTCCTCTGATTAATAAACCAGTTGTTGATCTGCTTCTGATCGAGGCCAGTCGACTGCGCTAGAGCCGACTTCTCCATTTCCTGTTAATTCTTATATATGATGATGTGCAAGTTACCAAGCAATTAATGCAAATGAGAGAGCACATGAAAAAGAGGATGTGATGCCAAAGAATCAGTTTTGTAATTCCAAAAGGTGGGACACATTACATGAGGTAGAGAGTCATCATAAGAAAAAATGAGTCGTATATTGGAACTAGAGGCATATCAAGAGTTGGGTAGTTTAATTTAAAGAAAATTTGTATGCTTAGGTATTGTTTGATTGCATGTAATTATAAATTGTATTGCAGTTGTAACTACATACAGATTTATATCACTACAACAAAATTAAATTATAGGGCCACATTTTTATGACACTTTTGTATAAATATTCTATCTATATTTCATCTATATTCAAAATTAAATTATAGGGATACATTTTTGGGACACATTATAAAAATATATCGTTATACACCATTGCGACGGCACATATAGCAACACTAAAAATAAATGTCGGTATTTTTACTAGCGATATTTTTTTCAGATTTTATAAACACTTAAAAATATTGCTGTAGCATAATTTTGTTGTAATGGCATATCCGTTATTTAGTTTAATACACTTGAATCCAATTGCTGCAGTTGACACTACATGAGCCATCCCAACTGCAGCAATTTGAAAAACTTCAAACAAAAGATAAGCATACTTCCTCAATCACCTCTTAAATAAATTTTTTCTTCCCTATTGAAAATAATTTTATGACATATATATATATATATATATATATATAGTGATAAAATTTTGAAAATGCACCTCTTAACTGTATATAGCCAAACAAATTATTTTTAGTTGTAGCGCTTTCAACTACATCCAACCAAACAAAATGCATGCAGTTGTACTCACTGTATTTCTAATTGCACGCACCTCTAACTACACTATATTTCCAATTACATGAACAAACTGCCCCTAAGCATACAGTAGACTGTAAAATATGAAATGTGTTAATACTTATTTTTATAGAAAATCTTGTACACATTTTTACATGTTATCTTTTTTTTGGTCATGTAATATTTTTTGTTTAAAATTCATAAAGGTTTTTCTAATTTATTTATTTAAAGTTCTAAAGTTAAATATGTGAGTAAATAAAATTTTTAAGTATAAGAGTAAATTCTAAAAAAACCGCATATATTACCATCTACATTACTAGAATTATACTGTAAATCAAAAACATTAATTTCCTATTCCTAGTAAACTTTGATGAGATATCTGTGCGAACCAAATGCAAGAATTATACAATTCTCAATAATCTCGTTACTATGACTGAAAATTTTCAATTCCTAGAAATCTTATAAACGCGATTCAAACGTCCCCGTATTCAAATGGTGAGTAGGTCCTCTGAGATTTCATCATAAGACCTCTTATTTTGGAAACATACCGCATGAAACAACTGATTTTACTAAAATCTGAAGATCCAGAGATTAATAGGTGCATCTCTAATCACACTAGATTATGTTAAGCACTTCCCGCCACTTAATGTGCAGTTAACCTTAAAAATGCTCTTTTCAAGAGGTAGTACAATATGTAATTTTGTGTGATAGCAAGGAATTAATTTGTGATTCTACTTCAGAACATGCCACGTACCTAGTACAATATGTAATGGGATAATTGCCTGTGTACCCCTGAAATATGAAGAAATATCTGAATATACCCTCATACGTTCCACGTTATTAAAAATACCCCTACCGTTTCCCTTTGTTAAGTTAACTAGGGTTAAACTAGAGTAAATATAATCGGAGTTGAAACTATCAGATATACCTATTTTGCCCGGTTTAGGGTTTAGGGTTTAGGGTTAGGATTTTTTAGGTTTTAGGTTTAGGTTTAGGGTTTTAGGGTTTAGGGTTTAGGGTTTTTTAGGGTTCTAGGGTTTAGGGTTTAGGGTTTTAGGGTTTAGGGTTTAGGATTTTTTAGGATTTTAGGGTTTTGGATTTAGGGTTTAGGGTTTAGGATATATTTGAAAGGGCAAAATAATAATTACACACAGATAACGGCAGTTTCAAATGGTACACTAACAGAGTTTAACTTCAGGGGTATTTTGGAAAGAAGTTGGAACGTAAGAAGGGTAGTTTTAATATTAGCCTTCTAAGAGGGGTAAATCTGAAAACAGGAAAATTTTTAGGGGTACGTAGGAAATTGCCCCATATGTAATTTTGTGTGCGCTAGCAAGGAATACTATTATGATTAAATGTTAATTTTGCAGATACTGGACAACTAGGTCAAGAAAGAAAATGTGGCACGTACAGAAGGATATGGCCATCTGGAGTGAATCTCCCACCAAGTTAGTAGCTGCTGCCGAGCTTCTTTCGGAAGCTTCCCTTTCTTCTTCTTCTTCGACAGCTCCTGCCGAAGGCTACTTAAGTACCCGCCGTACTTCTTAAGAAGATGGTTTCTTAGCTCTCTATCTTCAGCACAAGAATCGATCTCAGGAGCTCCCGTATCAATGCTGCTGCTTCCTTCTTCATCATGATCTTCAGAAGACAGATAGATAGTTCAATACGCGATCAGTGCAGTTCTTCTACAGTTGATAGGACAAAGCACATATGGATTTAGTTAATTTGATATTATTCACGCAAGAAATTGAAGTAAATGGACGAATTATCACTAGAAATTAAGAGGCGCGCGGTTCTTCCGAACAAACTGCAAAATCTTCATCACAAAGCTTTGCCAGAATCCAAGATTATAAAGTTCAATGCAATTACCGGCTTCAAACCCTAATAATGAAGAATACAAACACCAAAACAAAAATCGAGAGAATATATAACAAATTTGAGCAGCCCAGTAATTTAAGTGCTTCAGCTTTGAAGGCTAGGGGTGTACATGCAGAGACAAATTGTCTCACAAGGATACTATAACCCTAAATACAGCAGAACACAAAATTTATCCAATAAGAAGTCAACAAAATGGTTTCAGGAAAAGCTTGCCAATTTTGTCAAACTGCAACATGAACCACACCGACTCCAAATCAAAATAGTACAAGAAGAAACATAGCTAGTTAGCAAGAAATGTGAAATTTTACAAAAAAAAAACATTTATCTAACTTTTTCACGCAATGAAAGATTTTCAAAGAAAGGTTGAAGCAGTTTAACTTTTGTACACAACCAAGGGCTTTCAAACCCAAATTATTTAAACTCTGATAGATACATTTAATTTCTAGACACAGAGATCGATATCAATACCCTTGCTTATAAACTCGAGTATGTCCAATGATCGCGGCGCAATCATTCAATAATATACATGCTAGTTATTTTATAGCATCTTGCATTTTGCAGTCATTTGATTCATATGAAGATTACAGATTCAACAATATTTTAGTTACAAAAAAAATTAATATGGTAGATTTTAGTGACACAGATCATCGAAACATGAGATTCATTGTTATTTAATTGGCAATATTAAAGTCTAAATTAATGCGGCAATCTCTTAATATTTTTTAGTAAAAGGCTACATAAAAAAATAATCAGCATTTCCCAGTTTAAACTAGCCTGCTATATTAAAGTCTAAATTAATGGAGCACTTTCTTAGTCTTTTGCGGGTTCACTTTCTTAGTCTTTTGCGGGTAAAGAATACATAAAAACCTAATCAGCCTTTGCTAGGTTAAATGAGCCAGCTAAATCCATTTATTTTTTCAGTTAAGGTCAAATAAAAATTAATTATTTTATTTGATTTTTTCAGTTAAGGCCAAACATCTCTGTCTCTCAAACATGCACAAAATCTATTGGATTATGTAAAGCCATGTTTCGGATCGGTATTATAGTGAAAACGTCGAAGATTTGAGTTTTCTAAATTTTGGGTACCGAAACTTGAAGTCTGAGTACTCGTATTAAAGAGTGCCTCAAAAGTTCCTCAAAACTCAAAAGTTTGAAAAACTAATTTTTGTACTGTGCAAATAAACGACGGTGAGCGTTTCCTACTAGAATTAGGGTTTTGGGGTTATAAAACTCTTGTAAGTAATCTTTTATAGATCAAAGCTTCATATTAGGCACCCTAGTTTAGAGGAAAACGTGGAGAGCTCTTGTAACGACCCGGCCCACTAGCAGTAATAACTTGTTGGGCCCAAACCACAGCACAAAATGCTTAAGTCCAGTTATTTTTACTAGTATCCATGTCTCATATAAACCCAATCACAATTCCATCCACATCCGATGTGAGACTATTGGGGTGTCACAGACTCCCCCCCGTTTAGGCCTAACGTCTCCGTCAGCCCAAACACACACACAGGAGCCCAAGATCACCAAGCGATGTGAGACTTGTCTCGCTAGCCCTGTCATCTAGACCCAAGCTCAGCCGAGACTCGCCGCACACTTCTGGCTAGAATCTGGCTCTGATCACACACACAGCAGCCCAAGATCACCAGGCGATGTGAGACTCGTCTCGCTAATCCTATCATCTAGACCCAGACTCGCTAATCCTATCATCTAGACCCAGACTCAGCCGAGACTCGCCGCACACTTCCGGCTGGTTATTGGCTCTGATACCAAATATAACGACCCGACCCAGTAGCAATAATAACTCGTTGGGTCCAAACCACAATCCAAAATGCTTAAGCCCAGTTATTATTGCTAGTGTCCATGTCTCATATAAACCCAATCACAATTCCATCCACATCCGATGTGGGACTATTGGAGTTTCACAGCTCTTGAGAGAGTTTTTTATAATTCAATCTCACTCCTTATATTTTTGTGCCGTGGATTAATCGAAGAATGCATTGCGGTGGTCTTACCCATGGACGTAGGTCGACAAACCTTGCTTATGTGTTCTCGTGTTCTCCTGTTTGTTTTATTATTTTGTTATTCTCATGCATATTTTCTATGATCGTTCTCGTCTATTTTCATCTACAAAAGACAATGTTTTCGCTGTGCTCATGTGTTGTCTAGGTTTGAGGTGTACTCAGTTACCCCACGACCGATCCTTTCAAAATCAACCACTCACAATACACAAAAAAAAAACTAAAAATAAATTTAATAAATTTACAATAAGAGAAAAACTAGGCAATCAACCTTTGTTCTATACTGTGTTCTACAGTTTAACCCGCTGTATAACCCTAGCTTAGCCAAAACTCATCTCACACTTCTAGTTGGTGATTGGCTCTGATACTAGCTGTGATGCCTCACTCACAGCAACTAGGCGATGTGAGACTCGTCTCGCTAGCCTTAGTCGACCTTGTGGGGAGCCGCGCTCCACCCACAACAATCGACAGCTGGGAAGCCACGCTCTGCCCGCCATATGACTGTACTGACCGTAAAAATTAAATGATTTAAAATTCGAAAAAAGAATAATTTTTGAATTTTCTAAAAATTTGAAATTCAAAAATTCGAAATTCTAATGGGTCTTCACGATGAAACGACCAATTTAACGAAACAAGACCCGATCCTGACAAAGTAAAATTGCTACCTGAAGGGTCTCGTTGCACTGAACGTCATGGTGGTGTCCATTTCTCGATCTGGCGCGTCAAAAGCACAATTTTTAATAAAACACAAAAAATTACAATTTTTACTAAATGAGGGAATGGGACAACGCGTAAAGAGGTTATCATTTCATGTGAGAAATTTTGGAGATGTGACCAACAAAAGGACTCTTATGAAAGTAGACTCAAAGAGGAACGCCTTAAGCCAAATTTTACCGAAAATCGAATTTCGGGTAAAAAATTATGGGATCTCGAATCCTGAATTTGCATGCAGTTTTTCTGCTAGAGACGAACACAACATGTTCAACATAGGAAATCTCGCAAGATACCCGACGAATTTTAGCAAATAAGGGCTCTATGTAAACTACACTTAGAGATGAACGCCTGAAGCCAAGTTTCAGTGAAAACGGAACTTCAGATAAAAAGTTACAAGATCTTCAATCAAGAGCTTGCTTGCAGTTTTTCTGCGAGAGACCGAACATAGCGCGTTCAAGATGGAAAATCTCGCTGAATACCCAACGGATTCTAGAAAATAAGAACTCTACATAATCTACACTCAGAGACGAACGCATCGGTCCAAGTTTTACTAGATTTTGACCTTGCATCGCGCAACAGCAACATCCTGAAGTCGCTCCTTGCGCAGTCTGGCAGAATGGCAGCGAAATATGAGGTTGTAGAGGACTTTCGCGAAAATGTGTCGCTCAAGGAGGGACCTCTTTCCCCCTTATCCGTACACCCACATCATGGCCGCAGCCACCTGAACCGAGTCCATGGCCACAGCATCGACAAGGGAAGAGAAAAGAGACCCCTCTCCCGTTCTTGATCTCTCTCTAGATCTTTCTCTTCTTCTCTCCCTCTCGGTTTGGGATGCACCAAGACCTCGCATGATGGCTGCACCACCCTCCAACCATCGCTGCTGGACCTGAGAGGTCCTATGAGCATCCCTTGTCCATCCTGGCCGCCTCCATGCCCCATCTGAACCGCAGGTTTGCTCTAAACCGAGTTGGTGCAGTTTTCTTGGCCGAGTTTCCTTTTTCTGGTCACCCCGCTCATAGGCATCGACTTCGAAGGCGAGCACGGCACTCCTAAACCTCAGGGGATGTCTGTGCTCATCTTCGCTGAGATTGGAAGACCTCTGTGTTGCTGGTTGGCCGACGTTGTTCTCGAAAACGTCAAAATCAACACTTTTCTTCGCCCGGCGCGCTTCTCGATGCACGGCTTCGCTCCGGACAGTGAGCATGGAGTCCGGTATGTCGAAACCTTCTAGTTGGTGCCTTCTTTTGGACTCCTAAGTCGCTAGATCGATGGTAAATTTCATAACATTGTATTTAGTATAAAATTATCGCCCGCCGGGTGTTTGGCGAAATGCCGCAACGAACATTTTGTGTCGCAGCTGTCCCGGACAGCATAGGCTTGAGTCCAAAGTGTTTGAAATTGGTGTTCCACACCCAAAAACCTCTTGGTTCGATTTTTGTGACAACCGGCACACCAAACGGCGTTATTTAACGCACATTATGGTGCTTTTTGCCTCCATTTTCGTGTATCGGGTTTCGCTGCTGGTTGCAGCGGTTGGGAAGACTCCTTGGATGGTTGGAGACCCGCAGGTGAGGAGTGTGGACTTGCAATAAGGGTTGCGTTGGGTTTCGGAGCCAAAACGACACTTTTCGATAACCTGACACGACCGTTTTGGATTTTCTCGCACCCGAATCGCACCACATGGCGCGCGGCTGTCCCAACACTCAAAAGATAGTGTCTTGGGAAAAAAATAATAGTTGAATGACATCCGGAGCATTTCGAAGCACTTTTGGGTCGAACCGAACCCAGAAATAGCTTTCCGAGCAATACCGAACTCGGTTTTGTGTCGCGCCCGTTGAGGCTGTTCGCAACAGTTAGTGGGCTTCATTTGCTTAATATTAGGTGAGGTTTGATACCTCTGGTCGCAGCGAGAGAGCTGCGGGTGGTTCCGGTGCCGAAACAGGCATCCCGAAAACCAAGTTGGCGAATTTCGGAACCTAAGCGTTCCGTTTTAGCGCACTAGTTGTACGGCTGTCCCAACGTCGAAATTATTGATTTTTGGGACAGCGGGTGATCCACTGAGGCTTGTGCACATTGAAAAAATATTCTGGAGAATTAGTTGAGTCTTAGTGGCCTTAGCGATGCCTAATGCATAGTTCAGAAATCGGTTAAAAAACCCGATGTTCCGATTGTTGTTGGATTATGTATTGGCGACTTTAGGGTCGAAGAGTGTTGTCGGTTGTTGTGGGAGCCTGTTGGACTCTATTTAAGTTGGCTCAGTTGGGAGTCAAGTTGTTAAAGGTCGGTTATGAGACGGATGCTCCAGTTATGTCGCGATGCACTTTAGTGTAGTGTTAGGTGTGTTGGTTGTTTAGTTGACTCGTGGAGATTACTGACGTGTGATACTTCATGTCTAGGTTCCCTTTCCGCCTAGAGGCTTTGGTAGAGTCGTGGACCTGGGTGGTCATCTGTAGTAACCGTAATTTTTAAAATCCAAAATTTAGGTTTAAATAATTTCCTGGATTATTTAAATGGCAAAAATAGGCAATTAGTAGTGCAATAGTGGCCCTAAAACACCGACTTTTGATCGGGGCCTGATCTCGAAAATCCGATATCACCATTGCGATCGTCTCGTCGAAACATGAAAAATTGATGTACATATGTTTTCGATCTGACGGTCGGATCTTCCGCAAAACAGCGAAGAAAAAGTGGGTCCCACAACTTAAGTTGTGAATAGTAACTCCTATTTTAAATCCCCTTTCGGTCATCATCGGCCGTTTCGCCGTCTGGACACTAAGTATAGGGGTATGAGTAGTCAATCTTAGCTATTTTCGACGTTCTGAGCGCAATGGCACTGACGGAATTCGCGTTTGGCGATCCGTGTGCATCGAAGTGCGTGCAAAGTGCTGCAGTCTGTCGAACTTTATGGCCCGAGATTTTAGTCGAGTGCCAAATCAAGCAAGCAAATATGCTACTTGACAGGTCTCGACGAGCCGAACGTCGTGGCGAAGTCCGTTTCGCAATTTGACGAGCCGTTTGTCTCGAAATGCGTGAAAAATGTCGAAAAAGGGTGTATTTGCGATGAAACTTTAAATTTTGTGGACCAAAAATTATAAGATAAATATGGTAGGGTCCTGTCAGTCTAAGGGACCTACAGGAGGGACCTTGGTGTTTAGGGTGGCTTGTACAAGGGGTTAATTGCAAAATTGCAAATTCTTGCATTTATGGCAACTTGACTCGTGGGTTCTTATGGCTGGGAGCACGAGGAGTCTGGGAAGGTCCCCAAAGCATCAACTCCACCTCTGCTTTCCCCACAGGATGCCTGGGTTGCTGGGGTGGCTGAGGGAGACAACTCCATTGGAGAGGTAACCCGAGAGAGAGAAGAAGAAAAAGCTTGGAACCAAATTGATCTAAGTTGGGTTCTGGAGTCTCTGGGGTGTTCCTCTGTGACTGGAGGGCCACCTGGGTGGTTACCGTGGCTGCGCGAGGAAGGAGAAGAGAAACCGGCTTCTTCCTTTTTCATCAATTCCGGCGAAGGTAAGGTTCTTATCTTGTGGGATTTTAACATCCAAAACCTTTGGAAGTCGGCTCTACCGAGCCTAAAGAAGCTTTATGCTGAGCCTCGAGCCCCCACGCGCGACTGGTTGCCGGCGGGATAAAGATCTCGCCGGAAACCTAACCTATCTCCGCCTCGAGCTAATGTTGCTCCCAGTGGTTTTTGGCAAAAACTAAAATGGTAGTCTACTTCCTCTGGTCCTGCTCTTGCCCTCCACCAATTTTGGAGTGGTTTGGTGCACTGTGGACCCCGCACTGTGATGCCCTAGTTTCGGGTTTTCTTCACCATGGCCGAGCTTGTTGCTCCGACGCCGGCGAGCCTCCCCGCCTCCGGCCAAGTGGTCGGGAAACTTCCTAGGAGTGAGGGGGTTGCATCCATGCCCTTGCATGGCAACCATGCAGCACGGTTGAAGCGCGGCCAAGATGGGTTCGAAATGGGTTCATGTTGCTTTTGCCGGCGCTCCGGCCAACTCCGGCGGCCGGGGAATGGTCGGGAAGCTTCCTGGGATCAAGTAGATCCCAGCCAAGCCCTTGCATGAAGCCCATGCAACCTCGGTGGAAATCCGCCATTAGAGGTGGAAGAGCTCGAAATAGAGCTTTGCTCCGCCGCGCCACCGCCGTGTCCTGTCGCCGGGCACAGGTACAGGTAGGTTCTTAGTGAGGTTTAGCATCTGTTAGTACCATTGGATGAGGCCCAGAACCTCTGGGTTGCTGGTCACGATTTTCAAAGTTTGGGTTCATCTTCAACCTCGAGCCACGGCCAACCCAGACAGCAAGGTCGGCCCAAACTTGCAGAAAATGTAGCTTAAACATGTAGGAGTGTTCCCTCCAAGTTTGAGGGCCTCTGGTGCAGTGTTGGCTGAGAACCGACTCGGGCATGGGTTAGTATGCTTGTATATGAAAGTTGCACCCCAAGTGTTTGATGAAATGCCTGAGAGAAAAAATAATTGGAATTTGGCTTCGAAGTAAATATGAAAGTTTCTCCAAATAGTCCCTTGAGCTTGATGCTCACTTCAGATCAAACAGGATCTGTGTGGATTTATGGGTGGAGCAATGTCGGATTGTTAGAGAGCAAGGGTCTTGGATCTTGTGATCCAGCAGCTTCTGGGCTGCACTTGGGCAAACCCCTGTGTCCCTAAGGTGCCCTGAGCAAAATGCTCAGGTTGGTTTGCAAAAAGCACATGTGATTTAAAGAGTTTAGCATTTAAAAATCTTAAATAAAGTTGTTTGGCTATAGGTCTGTTCTGGGCTGTTTGCGAAGCCGCTACAGTGAGTTCCTGGCTAATTTGGGGTCACTGGACGCGATGCTCGCGTTAGTTTTTGTTTTGGTCGAGCCGAAGAAACAAAAATGCATATAAGCTAGGTTAGAGAAGTGTATTATGGCCCGAAGTTTTCATCGGGTTCCGTGCTGCCGCAAATAGGTGAGCACGGTGTTCAGCAAGTTATTTGTCACCTACTGGAAGTGACGGTTCGTAAAAATAATTCTCCAGTTAAGAGAACGAGCGAAAACAGTGCTCAAATGGCACTAAAAGTGCGATTTTTGGAAACCCTAGGGGTCTAAATGCAAATATGGCAATGTGTACTGTTTAGAACAGTGAGTAATTAATTTCTAAACTTTTCGTTAGAAATCCAACGGCTCTCGTTGAGCGGAAATCGGATATCGGTCCGTAAATCGGCAAAATCGTCGATTCAACGGCATCCCGGCGGCAATCGCGCAATTCGGTAAATTGCGGCGGTTTCACCAAGCCGACTGTTGAGTCCCAGTAGAATCTGGTTGAGCCAGCGGCTAAGAGTTAAAGCCTGAATCTCCCGAAAATCCAAAAGGAATTTCCGGGAGGGGCATTTTGGTAATTTTACCAATAATGGAACATAAGGTTGCGTTGGTTGAAGTGTTGTTGTCAAACACTGAGGTTTAAGTAGTTCAAGGGTTCAAGTTTGATCTGAGTTGAAGTTAGGAATAGTGGGATTTAGTTTGTCTCCCTAATCGGTATTTTTGATCCAGGTTTGTCCAGTTTGCATCTGGTTTCGAGTGATCAGACGATACATGTTAGTCGTCTGCAAAACGACAGGTGGGTTTATCTTCGGTCCGGGCTTTATCATTTCGGCCCTCTGGGATATAGTATTGGTTGGACCCCTGTTCTTGTAGCCCAGATGCATTTTGAGCCTGCCATTTTATTGATCAGTTTCATTTTGCTATATGATCCTTATCTGCAAATTGATAATATGATGCCTTGCATGATTGATCTTGTTGTTCCCAGTTATTATAGCATTATTCTGGACATATGCCATGCTTGGTTGGTCACCAGCTCAGTTATAGATTTTATATACTATTCTTCATTGCATGATTAGTATAGGAGATTTAGTTTCAGCAAATGACATGATTTATCTCAGTATCAGTGTCCTAGTAAGGATTTTCTGGCTTTTTGCCGATTACCTGATTTTGACAGTAAGTTTCAGCATCAGCATTGTGATCACCACTGCGCCAGCTTTCAGTCACGTACACCGACGATTTGGCCACCGTCATGGTGTTCTTTACCGGTAGAGGGTCACAACGACCCGTGAGCCTATGGTCACACAGGTGTGCATGGGTTATGATAGCATATTTAGCCTGAGGTTCTGTGAGACCAATAGTGGCTTAGCCTGAGGTTCTGTGAGACCAATAGTGGCATTGCCTGAGGTTCTGTGAGACCAAAAGTGGTATTTGGCTGAGATTCTGTGAGACCGAAAGTGGTATTTAGCCTGAGGTTCTGTGAGACCGATAGTGGCATTAGATTGGGTATTTTATTATACTATCATTGATTGATGCATATGTTGCCTGTTTAGCCTGCTTTGTCATATCTCATAGTTACCTGGTTCTTATTCCCGCTATAGTTATCAACCTATGCTTGCTTTAAGATTTAGTAAGTTTGCATTCAGTTACAGCTCCAATAATATATCTGCTTTA
Source organism: Tillandsia fasciculata (assembly GCA_029168755.2). Classification (NCBI taxonomy): domain Eukaryota; kingdom Viridiplantae; phylum Streptophyta; class Magnoliopsida; order Poales; family Bromeliaceae; genus Tillandsia; species Tillandsia fasciculata. The sequence goes on along the minus strand of CM054947.1, from coordinate 16,515,908 downwards.
ACCTAACATGTGATTATTACTATCCTCTAGTATTGTATGCCAGTAGGTACGATCTGCTATTTCTCGGCTCGTCGTGCCCACTGGGATACATGTACAGTGTATCTCACACCCCCTGGGTGACCATTTTTCAGGTCGATCGGGTGTTGGGATGTCGGGACGTTTTGGTGATGTTATCGAGATAGCTTGGACCCCTGGACAGCCGTTATTTTTGTATTAGCAATTGTCAAAGAGGAAAATTGTAATTTAATTGTAAATGTAATTGTAATGTTTATTTTATATTTGTACGTAGTTAGTTTACTCTGATGTGGTTGTAAAGCTTAGCCGTACATATATAGAAAAGGCTCAATCCCAAGGGGGATTGGGACTCTTCTATATATGTGGCGGTCTGTCATGCCCTGGCTTGGTTTTGAAAACTTTGATATTTTAAAAAGAAAAAAAAAAAAATTTTACGCTAATTTTCGAACTCGGGGCGTGACATCATCAGTCATGTTGGTACTTTGGTCCAAGCATTAGCATAGTGAAATCTCACTGGGTACCATACTCGATTTGGACTCTTTGATCTTCACTTGGCTTTTGACCCTATATTCGGATAGTTATATCATTACACTTGGATTCTGATCATGCTTGATTGATGCCCTGATCCTTGTGTTCCACATTTATCTTGATTTTCAGTTTTAGGACTTACATCAGTTTATATGTCTATGATAGTTATGACTTTACAGTGGTATTTGACGTTCTAGTCTGTTTATTAATCTACCTCCTACTGATGACTAAATGTATATATTCTTCTCTCCTGACTAGCATACTTGATAGAGTAGGAGGTTATAGTTCATTACATCATTCTCCGGCATCTTTATACACTATGATTGATATCTGCGTCGTATGACAGTTGACATTACTAGTTCGTTATTGACATGCCTCCCGTTGAAGCTTCCTACGTATCTTATTATCGCCTGGTTATTATGAATGATAGAGTAGGAGATTACTGTTTCTTTATAACATTGTTGGCATTGAGATTGACTTATGATCCCGTTTGGGAGTTCCGACTATTTGCCATTTTTCGGTCTCTAGACCGCTAGCTTGAGCATCATCATTATGATTGCCATGTCATTTTTCACGTACGCTTGTGGATTGATCCCCCACATTGGTGTTCTTTACCGGTAGAGTGGTCTGTTTTGACTCGTGAGCCCGTCATATAGCTACACCTGTGGGATTGGATGATATTGAGCTCCATTCATAGTCAGCAAGTGTGGGGTATATGTCAGTTCTGGTCAGGCACTAGTCTAAGGTCCTAGGGACCAATAGTGGCACCCGATTGGGTTGATTTGGACATCATTACAGTTGACGCATACATTGCTTTACTATCCATTTATCTGCTTACAGTTATTTAGCTCAATTATTACCCTGCTTGTTACTGCTTACTCGGTTATTGTTCATCATCATTTACCTAACAATATACATGCTTACTGATCATGCTTTATCTACCTTTCGGTTATCATATACCAGTAGGTACGACTTGCTGGTCCCCAGCTCGTTGTACCTATTGGGATACATTCAGTTGTATCTCATACCCTCTGGTGACACCATTTTCAGGTTCGTCGGGTGGTGAGATGTCGTGATGATGATGTGAGGCTTTACAGTAGAGCTGTCCCTATATGCTAGCTAGAGAGCTAGCTTGACATGCTTATTATTCCAGATTTTAGTTGCATTTACTTTTGATTTATTAGTATGCCCAGTGTTGACTTGATCATGTAGATTAGTTATCAGATTTGGTAGACTTATTATGTTTCCAATCATTGTTTAAAATTGTTTAAGATGTTCTAGATAGTAGTCTGATTGTATTATTGTACATTAATGCCTAGCCGTGCGTGTATAGAAAAAACAGTGTCCGTTTGGACCGGGGATTTCTTATGCGCGTGGCGGATCTGCTCACGTCTAGAGGATTAATGTTTTGAACTATGATTTATAAAAAATAAAAAAAAATAAAAAAAAAAAGTAGACCGCTTTTAAATCCCGGGACGTGACAATGATCCTACTTCCCAGGAGAGTTACCCAACTTAGAACTACTCTAGCTCTAGAACGCTTAACTCAACCTTTTGGGCCTAACCAACACCCAAAATGCTGTAGTCGGGTTAAGGGGTTTAGTCCTATTATGCCTTATATATAAGACTATTCCAAATCCTAAAAGTGTCACATAAGAGATATAAATATTTAAAACATCATTCTCTAATAGCTAAAGTTTTTGGAGATCGAACAGCGAATGTATCATATTATTAAACTTGCTACTAGAGCACGAGGTCCTCTAGTCTTATTCAATTTCCTCCCATTAAATTAAGTCTACATCTTCGCCTATCAAAAAATCTCGAGCTTAGACATAAAAAAGAAAGTTGAATATAAATAGTAAAAATACCATTTACTAATAATTTAAGTTTTTGAAGAACAATGATCGATTACACTACATTATTGAACTTCAACTAATTAAGAGATTGAGCTAAAACCTCATAAATATTATAATGGTTGGAAATGTTTGTCGAAAAGCAAAAAAGTCGATAAGACTACTATTTATAAAAAAGTAGTACATACTGTAAGTAGCTTGATGTAACACCACATGCATTGATCTATCACAACTAGAAGAAGGCAGTTTTTGAAGAACAATGATCGATTACACTACATTATTGAACTTCAACTAATTAAGAGATTGAGCTCAAACCTCATAAATATTATAATGGTTGGAAATGTTTGTCGAAAAGCAAAAAAGTAGAAAAGACTACTATTATTACAAAGTAGTACATACTGTAAGTAGCCTGATGTAACACCACATGCATTGATCTATCACAACGAGAAGAAGACCTCTTCCACTTTCTATATATAATACTATGCATTCCATTATATTATGAACCTCAATAAGATTATTAGTTGATAAAATAATGCAGTAAAATGTGAACAAGAGCAACTACAAATTAATTAACTTTTCAAAAGAAAAAAAAAACTATGCACGAGGAGGAAAATTAAATAACCAAAAACTTCTAATTAATTTTACATGCATGTTGTTCTCTTTCAGATCTCCGCGTAACCAAAACCCAAATGTGGCACCACATCAGTGAGAATGCATTTATGGTAGAATGTATTAATTTACCTGAGGAGAATACGCAAACGGATTCATTGGTAAGTGAGTTGAGCTGTGACTCGGCCCTTCTAAGGAACTCAGTTGCCTCGTTTAGTGGTCTCGTGAGCTCTTCCTTATATTTCACAAGCAATTGGTAATACGCCTCCTACATTCATTTACATACAACACAATCCCAAAACACACTTTACAATCAATACTATATATATATATATATATATATATGTAACAAGACATTAAAACCAATTAAGTGCTTCTCAAACAATATATGTATTAAATATAAAAATATAAAAACACTATTCTCTACTATCTTAAGCCTTTGAAAAATATAAGTTGTTTCATACTATTTAACATGACATCATAATAGGAGATTATGAGTTCGAGTCATACCAGACTCCTTTTATAATTAATTTTCTCTCATTTAATTCAAATCCATGTTATGAGCCTATTAAAAAATTTCTAGACCAGACGTGAGGGGGGTGTTAAATAAAAATATATAAAAACAATATTCTCTACTAGCTTAAGATTTTGAAAAATAACGGTTATTTTGTATAATTTAACAATATGACAATTAAAATGGCTTTCATTAATTAATTGCATGCATGCACCATGAATTGATCAAGTTCTGGGTCTGCGGGTGGCGGTGGCGACGGGGGTGGCGCATCTAGGTGGCTCAATGTAGCCCGATGCCCTGCCGCGACATCTCCGGCGATGGCCATGAGCTGCTCCGCCACTTCTGGTGGACAACCCACCTGTGATCACATTAATATATATAATACATATTTTTGCAGTTAAAATTAACTTTATATGAAATAAACTATACATGCATCTAGCTAGTAGTAGTATAGTGGTGCTCTCTTTTACAGTGTAGTTAATATATATAGCTAGTGCATTTTGTTTTTTGTAAATATGTATAGATCTTGCCAGAACAATACTGGATTTCTAAACACATACAAAAACTAAGAATTTTTTAAAAAAATTTTACCACCTAATTTAAGGAAAATTAGATTCTATTAAAAAGGTCAAAAAGTATAAAACTTTGGACTTTTTTTGCATTTAGCCCCTTAAAAATTATTTATTTTTGAAAATAATCCTAACAAAATTAAATTTATAAAAATGATCTTATACCTGCCACGCGGGAGTCGGTGAGTTGGAACTTAAGTTGAACACGGTGAATGATTCACCGTGTTCAAACATGGAGAACAAATCGCCGTGTTCCGAGTTTCTATCAAACACGGAAAATCATTTCCCGTGTTTAGATTGTTAGGTTGTTAGAATTTTTTAGATTGTTAGAATCGGATAATATTTGATTGTTAGAATCTTATTGGTAGATTGTTGAAATTTTTTAGATTGTTAGAATTGTATTTGATTTGTTAAAATTTTTATGTGATTGTTAAAATTATATATGATTAAAAAAAGATGATAAATAATTTACCGTCTTTTCTAAATTTTATTGAAAATGATAAATAATAGAAACTCGACGATTGGTTCCCCGTGTTTAATGGAAACTCGGAACACGGCGATTGGTTCTCCGTGTTTGAACACGGTGAATCATTCACCGTGTTAAACTTAAGGCCCACCCCACCGCTTAGCCTGCCCGCGTGGTGCACACGTGGCGGCGCTCGCGTGGCAGGTATAGAATCATTTTTGTAAATTTAATTTTTGTAGCGCTATTTTCAAAAATAAATTTTTTTAGAGGGCTAAATGCAAAAAAAAAACTCCATAAAACCTACCCGAACTCTATATTGACCCTTTTGATTCAAACTATCTAATCTTTAAAAGTTTTGATTTTACTATCTAATTGACTTTCAATTTCTTTGATTTAAGTCAAATGGAGGCCATTCCGACACAAAATTTAAGCTAACTGTCTTTTTTAATAAATTTATAGTTACATAAATTGTATAAAATATACTAACTAAACTCGTAAAAATTAACAGAGTATTCAAAATTTGAAGTTAAAGAGTTACTAATCGGCTCAAATCAAATAATTACAAGATTAGATAGCTAAATTAAAATTTTTAAAAATAAGATTAGACAAATCAAAATGGGTGATTGTTGAGTTAAGTTTTATACATTTTTACCAATTTATAACTTAATAAGATATTTTTTTATTTGATAAAATATTCTATATACAATTTTGTTAATGAACTTAATAAATTTTGTATCTGAATGGTAACCAAATAACGTAAATTAAACAAATTAAAAGATTAGATAGTAAAACTTAAATTTTAAAGATTAGGTAGTTGAATCAAAAGGGTCAATAGTTCAGTTAACTAAGTTTTATACTTTTTTTTTTTACCTTATATACAAATTTAATTAATACGTACCCTATCAAAAAAGAAGCTGTGCCATATATTTGATAGGAAATACCCGAATTTGGTAGCAGATCAAATTTATAGAAATCAAACTGCAGCACAGCTTAAGTTTCATAAATTTCTTTCTTTAAGGGAAAAAAATTAGTGTTATAATTTTACAAGGAAATAGAAATTCCCCCAAAAGACTATGACTAAAAACAGATACTATATTCAGAATAAGTAAAACAAATAAAGAACATGTACAAAAGCTCAAAAGTAGATTATTGCCCCACCATAATACAGATACAATAATATAATAAATATAGATCGTACAAAAAGAAAAAAAAAATAGTGGTCATACAATATAAACAAACTATAAATACATGAAAGAAAATGAAAATCATAAAGATTTATGTAAAAAAAAATTTACAGCAAAAAAAGTACAAGTGAAAGAGAAATATTTTACTATATGATAAAGAGAGTATAATAGTGTTAGCGCACATAATCTTCTCTAAAGTTAAAAAAAAAAAAAAAAAAAAAAAAAAAAAAAAAAAAAAAAAAAAAAAAAAAAAAAGAAAGAAAAAAAAGAGAAAATATTTTTTACCGGACATTCATTTCTTTTTTCAAATTACTTTTTAAAATTTATCACATCGACGAATCAAAAATATAAAATTAAAAATGATTATCAATTTCACGACACATCTAACAAATATATAATAACTATATAGTGATAACAACAGCAGCAACAATTAATATATAACAAGGGAGGAGGGAGGTGTGTTGTACGTGCCTTTTGGCAATCTAAGTAAGCAGCAACGAGATTGGTATACTGGGGGTGGGAGATGATCCTGGTCTTGAGAGAATCGCCATTAATGGAGGATTGAGAAAAGCACTTGGTTTGGTGGTTAGGGAAGGGGTGGGCATAGAGAGAGGGATAAGTGGTGGTGGTAGTAGAGAAGGGTGCAACTACAAGTGAACTAATTGTTGTAGATGTGTTTGAACTACTAGTGATAATATTAGAAGGATTAATTGATGATCTAATTGGGTGGCCACCCCCTCTAACTTGGTAAAGTAGTTCATCCATTTTATTTTATATTACAAGAGATTTGTGGGTTAACTTAAAGGTAGGGTTTTAGGAAAGGAGAAAAGAAGAAGAGAGATTGAAGATGGTGATGATGATGATGTGTGGGAAGTGTAATTCATTGTTGTTTGTGTTTGATGTTGAATGATCGAGTTGGTGAGAGCGAGAGGTGATGAGATGACAGTAATTCTATACCAACAAAATTAACAAAGAAGAAAACACAAACATGTACACAATCTCATAGGAAAATAGAGAGAGAGAAAGAGAGAGAGGTGAAAGGGGTGGGTTTGGTGGCTATCTTTTCGAACGTCAAATCGAGTTTAGTATGTGGATGTGGTGGTGGTCTCGTGGAGGAACTGTACAACTCTAAAGCCAACTATAGTTTTAGGTACAGTTTGATTCAAAAATAAATTAAAATTATTTATTTTTTAAATAAATATAATTTTTTTAAAAAAATATATTTTTTATATTTAAATAATAAGTTAAATTAGAATAATAAAAATAAAAATAATTATAATTTTAAAAAATAATATTTTATCTAATTAAGTAATATAAAAATATTTATTAAATAACTATTTAATTTATTTAATTAACTAATTAATTATAAATAAGACTAGATAATTTAAATATTAATTAAATAAAATAATTAACAATATATTGTCATGTTTCGAAATTATAAAAGCAGTTTAATTTTTTTTTTTTTTTTATATCAGAGTTTAAAAATTAATTTTCAGAACATCAGCAAATACACCACGTGCATAAAATTTTTTCGATCCAAACAGAAAGAATTTTTTTTGTACACACACCGCTAAATAATATACAACCATACAATCTGTACTATCTAAACATCTTAAATAATTTAAATAATAATCTATTTATAATAAAATCACCATAATCATGATCCAATCCGTACTAGCATACCGCTAAATCCAAAAGTAAATGTTACTAAGTAACTGAAACAGAAAAACTATAATCAACAGTGAAAGTAAACTGAAAGTAAATATGGTGTAGCTAGCCCAGCTATCTAGCTAGTATATTGGAATAGCTCTAACGCAGAATTCTCAGATCAATGTCTCAACATCTTATCACCCGATAAATTTGAAAAAGGAGTCACCAAAAAATGTGAGATAAAACTGAATATATCCCAATAGGTATAACGAATCGAAAATAGTAAATCGTACCCACTGATATATAATAATTGAGGGATAATATAAAACCAGCAAGTATGAAAATAACTAATGAGAAGTATGACAATCATAGAGTTGTAATAAAAGGGTAATGATAATTATGTAACAAAAACATATTGTTGTAACGAATATGTCAGTAAGAAGTAAAGGAGCAGTTATAGTAAGAAACTATGCATCAATGATATAATCAAAATACCTAATTAATGCCATTATTGGTCATGAGAATCTCAGACTAATATCACTATCGGCACCTATCTGGCTGACATATAACCCTGCACTCACTCGGTGCTATTTGGGGCTCAAGAGTCAAAAAAATCACTCTTCCGATAAAAAACACCACCACGGGGGCCAGTCCGCCGGTGTATGTGAATGAACAACTGGTGCTATAACGATCATTATGTTGATGCTCAAGATCACGGTCTAACCTAAACCAGATCCATGAATTAGTCACAGACTCTCACAAACCCAACTCACTGACTCATAATGAATAAAAATACTAAACCATGGACTTATGTCTAAGTCCTGGGTCAAAATTTTTAGTACTCCACCAATCGACCGATAATGGTCCTAATAGTGCTAATAAGCTAAGAATTTAACAAAACTTCACCTGCTTCCCCGGAACGCCTCGTTTAAGATGTCCGGGCAGCAACAAATAGTATAGTGTTGATATAATTCTAACTATGCTATAAGTTACCAATTTATCGACCGGAATCACCGTTTTCGGCTCCGGAAGTCCCCAACGCAAATCGGAAGTCACTGGACCAACCAAGACAACGTCGAGACCAAGCAAGGATACTTGGCAACTGATAATGATCCTCTAATTCGCTCGGATCACAGATTTCACATCGAAACAACCATAAACCGGCGACTTCACCGATTTATGACTCGTTAATCAAATTTAACTTAACGAAAGCCAACGAACCTTGAACGAATAGTTCATAGGTCATGTGGACGCTGCCCAAGGTAGCCTACATAGCTACAATTGCAACTAAACCCCTATACTTTCATAATTTTGTATAAAAATCTATAAATTAAGGTGTTTAGTCTTGTTACCTTGATCTGAAGACTTTTGGATTGCTTAGAGGGTGCTAAGAGATGGGCCTCGATACGCTGAGTCCTGTGCGCATTGTTCGAGCGATGCCTGAAGTCCGAGAAAGGCCTAGGGCCAACCTACATTAACATTAAAAGTCCAACTCATGAGATCTATACATCAAGCCCATCATATTGAAATTTGAGGTGAGCATCATGCTCAGGGAATTCCAGAGGGTCAAGGGCTCACTTTACTATGGTTGCGGGGTCGCTGGAAAGATCGTCGGAGTAAGGTAGCCTAAAACAAGAATTACTAGGGCTCGGGTTGGGTTTTTTCAGCAGGCTCAGCTCCAAGGGGGAAGTTAGGGCAAGCAGCAACTTGAGGGGGGATCCAGGGGGTGACAAGAGCTCACCCGTGCTTGGCACCGACGACAGGAGGCGGCGGTTGGCCGGAGAGTAGGTTGCGGCCAACACCAAGAGCAAGGATAGAGGAGGACCAATCCAGTGGCTCACAAGCCCATGCAAGGGTACTGGGAGCTTGCCCTCGATAAGAGGAAGACAACTGGATGCCTTACCAGAGGCGAGAAGCGGCGGTGGCGGCGCACGGCCAAGCTTGGTTGAGATAAAAAAAAAAAAAAAGGAAACTAGGGTTTCGTGTTGCTGCTTCTTGGCTAATCGAGGGGACTCGAGGCTTGGTGGAGAGCTTCCAAGGGATCAATAGAAGGTCCCCAATGCCTTAGATCCCCTGCTGAGGCGTCAGATGCAGCGCATGAGCAACTCCGGCCAATCTAGGGTTTCTGGCCAACTTGTCGTTTTTATCAGCAACATAAGGGCTCTCTGACGTCGGGTCTACATAGGGGGAGTCCCTAGGAGGTGAGAATGAGAGTGGGGATCCTAAGGGCAAAGAAAAATGAGAAGAAAGGGGGTTTCGGTTACCTCTGATCCGAGAGAAAAAAAGAAGAAGAGAGATCTTGGGCTTTCCGGCGTTGTGCGGTGGCGCCTGGCGGTTAGGCTCCTCGGGTGCGACTCCCTGAGAATGGAGGATGCCGCAGGTTGACTTGGGTGCAATGTGGTGGTGAGAGATGGGCTCGGGCTCCTTCTAAACCGAGAACAAGGAATAATGTGGCTGTGGCTGCTTGTCCGGCATCCAACAACAGTGCTGGTGACCAGAGAAGATGACTAGAGAAGAGAGGAAAGGCGTGGGGTGCTGTGGGAAGCTATGGAGCTCACTTTAAGGTGCGGCTAGGATTTTTAAAGAGGAAACCCTAGAGGTCCCTATATAGAGGATGAACAAATTGCTATAAGTCCTCTTATCCTCTGAATTTTCAATTGAGTCCTTGTCAACAAGTGAATTATGCACATAGGTCTCTCCATGTGCGATGCAATTTGGCGCATAAAATATAGGACTTTTTGCAATAATATACTATAAAATAGTTTTTTTTTATATATTTTTTCGTGGTTTTGGCTTGCTGAATTCAAAAACGGACATCACCACATTGTTCATCTTAACGAGACCATTTAGATAGTGATTTTGTTTCGTCGCGATTGGGCTTCGTTAGGTTAGGTTAGGCGTTTCTTCACAAATACCTCCAAAATTCAAAATTTTCAAATATAAAAATTTACAAAAATTCAATTATAATTCAAATTTCAAGTTTAAATTTCACAGGTATTGCCTATATGCTGTTAAATTTGTGAAGATCCGAATCTCTGGGATGGTTTTGCAGGGCGAGCAGTGGCTTCTGGAGGCCTAAGTTGTGTGATAGAGTTGGTTGTGCATGAATCAGATTCCAGATTTGGAACCGGCACGAAAATCGGATCAAGTTTACTTTTGCAGGGGCTTCCGATAAAATTTAGAAAGAGAATTTGGCGAAATGGACAGCGGATTTGGACTCAGCGCGCAAAAACGATGAAAATGAGCTATTTATTTATATTTTTCGGACTACGAAACAGTAAAGTTACTGTTCACCGCCGGAATCACTGTTACGGCGGTCGGCGGCGACCGGCAAGCGACGGAGCTTGGTGGAGCGCGGCCGTGGGCAGGCGCGGGCGCGCAGGTGGCGGGTCCACGGACAGGCACATGCACCGGGAGCACCGAGGATTGGTGATGCCACGTTGCAGCACCCTATTAGTTGGACGGCGTTAAATGAGGCGGCGGCGGCTGTGACACGTGGCGTCGTGTGATTGGCCGACAGATTCCGAAAGACCCGGCGCGTGGGCCGGGCCCGTGCGCCGCGTGAACCTCGTGGGGACACGTAGCACTGTTCCATTGGCGGGTGCACGCCGCCCACGTGCGCGGGGCGCGAGAAGCACGGGGCGGCGGGGGACATGTGGCATGATCTGGTGGTTTCGGGCGCGGCGTGGACGACTGGATGCGCACCACGTCGATTTCGGGCGCGCATAGTAAAAAAATCCGGGCGTCCGAATTCCGGATCCGACAGCCCTTTAAGTGGACTTTTGGCTATAAATAGGCCATTGAGAGCTTCATTTCAGGACTTTTTGAGATCCGTTTTGAGTGCCGTTTTCAACAGTGAGTTTCTACTTCGACTCTTCTACACTTTTTGGGGTTTTGGAGAAATTTTGGAGGCCGTTTGATATTTTTCCTCCCCGATATCGTGAGCTTCGACGCTGTTTCGATATCGATCGTTTTCGTCGACTCTTCGTCCGCGGACTCCCCCGAGCTGAGTTCTTGGAATTTTTCACCAATTTTTATGGCCACGTTTCCATGATAGGTAGATCTTCGATTTTAGTATTCATCACTTTGCTCTTTTTTGAGTTTTTATGGGAGTGTGTGTAGCATCATTAGACCCTCTTTTTGCTGTTGCATGTTCTGGACAGCGGAGGAGTAATCTTGCAATTTCTCGACCTACGAGAGGCGAAATTTAGTGTTTAAGGACTCGATTTCTATCTACACTTCGTGAGGATTGCCGTCATATTTTTCTTGGAATTTTTGGAGGGCATCTCGCAGGAGGTAATTTCCTGTTTTCTGAACAGATGTGCGATAAAATTACTGTTTTGAGTGATTTGAGCTTACCACGATGTTCGACTTATATCTCAGCGACCGGGTGGAATTTTCAGTCGAGTTTTGGTGCGTTGGAATCGTGAGAACCTGAGAATCGCACCCGTTAAATTTCAGCTCTTTTGGACTCAAGACTAACGCGCACATCCAGGTGGGTTGGAATTCTTCCAAACTTTATGAAATGCCTTCTAATTCTGTTGAAAGCATGTTAGCATGCCTAGTTTAGCTATTTGTATAGCTGGTAAAATCTGATAGATGTCTAGATTATCTTTGAATGATAGACCTGAACCCCACTTATCATCAGTATGATCTTGAGACTGCTTGACACTAGATTGCATGATTGGTTGACTTTCGAACTGCATCTGAACTGTTTTTAAATCATTGAATCCGTTTTAATATAAAAAGTAGCTTCAAAAACAGTTTTAAACATTGTGATCACCCAGAGGGGTTGGATAGGTTCAGGATGCATGTACTCTCGCGCTTGGGGGCCGAGGAAATTTTTATTGACTCAGTGGATGGGTTTCTTAGTGTCTTGGGGATTGTGTGCACTATTAGATTGAGTCGTGGAGGGTTCTCCGACCTGTTTATGGGTTAGTTGGCATTCGAGTTTCCGATCTATTCGATTGTAGATTATAGCCTACAGATGCCGCTTATTGAGCCAGATTGAAATTTCTTGAACCGACACTGGGTGATGATTATGAGCCTAGCGAAATTTTCGATCCCGTTGTGAAGGAGATATTTTTTTAATCTTGTTAATTTTTTGAAATATGTGCCTAATGTCCAAACCTGTTTTTTGAATGTAGTGAAATGGCTTCCAAAAATATTATAGCTGACCTCACGAGGGGTGACAAGCTAAATAGAAAGAATTATGACATATGGCACAGAAAAATGCAATACCTGTTTAATGAACAAGGAGTTCTTGAAACTCTCTCTGTCAAAAAGACCGTGCGTCTCGATAACTCTACTGCAGAACACAAGCATGAGCAGGATGTCTATGACAAATGGTTCAAGGAGGATCGTACGGCTAGGTATACTATATTGTGTGCCATGCAGGATGACCTCATTGGACAGTTTGAGACATTTGAGACTTCCAAAGACATGTGAAAAAATCTGAAGATTGCTTTTGGGCAAACTTCAGTTACGAGGCTGTAGTGGCCCAGGTTCCCATGCAGCCTTTTTTCGGTGAATCCACTGTTAGAACACCTAGTGTTGGTGTATCTGGCCCATGGTACATCAAAGGGATGCCAATGATGGACCCTGTGAGGTATCTTTTGCTGTATTGGCCTTCGGCTGGGTTTGTCGAAATTTTTAAAAAGATTTAGGCCAAACAGAGGTCGGAAATGGATTCAGCACGGAAAAGCGCTTGAAAACGGCTATTTGCTTGTTAAATTCTGAGTCCGGATGCCCAAAAAGGACTCCCAAAAGTTTTTATTGGTTTCTGGTGCATGGGAGAGCCCGTAGACTGGCTGGGTGCCAAGTGGCGACCTATTATTGGCCGGTTCACAGTGCGCGGTCCACAGAGCAGCGCCGGCTGGCGCATGGACCCGGCACGGGGACAAGTGGCGGCTGCTGATTGGCTGGCTCAAGGCGCGCGGTCTACCGGGTTTGCGCGGCGGTGCATGGACCAAGGTGGGGGACACGTGGCAGCCTCCGGTTGGTTGGTGCACGCGGCGCGGTCCACGGAATTCCAAAGCGGAATGCGTGGACCGGGTGAAGAGGACACGTGTCACCTGCTGATTCGCGGGCACACCGGGCGCGGTGCACGGGGGACCTGGCCGGCGCCTCAGGGCACGTGCGCACGAGGGGGCCACGCCGCGCGACCGGCGCGAGTGGGCGACCGGTCGGCGGTGTCACGCCCCGGGGTCGAAACTGCGCCCCGGGCTCGCCAACAGATCCGCCGCCCATACGGGAAGCCCCGTATAGACGTAGCGACTAACCTGCAAAGAAGGATCTATACTAACAGATATCAGAGCTGAAATAGTAGAAGCTGAACTAAAAACATAAAATACAACTACCTCTCAAGTATATATATATATACAAACCATCCTCACAACAAAATACAAGAGTCTCTCAAAACAGGAAATAAAAGTACAACTCGATACCTCACTACAAAGTCACTCGACAGGACCAACTCCAATATAATACAGGGGTACCTCTACTCACACACACTGAAGATGACGGGAAGGGATCTATCTCGCGACTTCCTTACCTCGGTCTGAAGGAGCTGGATCAGCAACTGGAGCAGCAGGAACTGGAGCAGAAGTCCCTAGGGAAAAGACACCACGACGGTTGTGAGAACTACATCCCACAGTAGTTCTCAGTGGGTGCCGCCAACAAGCCCGACGGTCTGCCCACTAAGTCTACTAGAGGCATAAAGTAACAAATGCAGTGCAGTAAAGAAAAGCTGGAAAGGTAAGTCTACAGCTACTATGCCTCTATCTAGATGCTCAACGAGTGGAACAGAAAGAACATTATGCCACAACTAACTCTCACTGAGATCGCCCAATCTAAACTGACTGCCACATCGGGTCCAGTCAAACCTGCGCCTACCTACTGCCGCACATCCTCAATAGGACGGGTCTACCGTAGGTATGTCCATAGCTGCCAAAACTGGCTCGGCCAGAGGGACAAAGCGTCGACAAGTCGCGATAGAAGAGCTCAATATCACGCCGGTACTACAACCCGGTAAATAGCTCAATCTCAACGCCGGTACAACAACCCGGTCTCGCCTACTCCGGAGTGGCACTCGAGGGGAGCGACCCACACGAGTAAAATATCCGCGCATCTCTGTCGAGCACAAATGTGGCTCATGCAGGCTATGATCCAAATCCTCGATCAACAAGATCGGCTATAACCAACAATCACTGTCTCACTCACTGGCTAGAATCCACACAACTGAGACTCACTGTCACTCAGACAGCTCCCAAGAAACCCAGATCTACCATCACTATTACTCTCCCAAAGAAAGCTAATCTACAGACTGCTATCAACTCCACTCGGTCCCCAGACACGAGTGCAAATGCATCCCACAACCACCCGACCTCCCAGCCCACAACCCGGGCGAGAAAAGCTAAGTCCAGAAATGATAATCATAAAAGGTGATGTGGGAATGTCTAAAGCAATAAAGAAACCTAGCCCAAGTTGAAGTTTTCTACAGTGACAGGGGTGCTAGGTCAAGTTCCAAAGTTTTAATAATTAGCATGTTGTAGGAATCACAATGATATCACAAAATTCGACAACTAATATACAAGAGTACAAACATACAGTTGTCACATGCTTTTTAATTCATTTACTAGCATGCATGCTCCTACATTCATAGAATTGGCGTGCAGTCCATAGATTTTGAAAGCAAGGTCACCCACCTGAACGTGCCAATTGTCCGGGGTCGTACAGCTAAGAAAGCCCAGATATAGCTATATCACAAAATCCACCAAGCCAACAACATGGTAGCAGTGCTCAAAACATCCTGGGTACAAATACATCTCAAAGTTACACTTTATTCCACACAATTTCCAAGTTCTAAAAATTTGTGGTGAATAGTCCCTTAAACACGAAAATTTCTCCTGAAAAATATCCTCCAAAAATTCCAATAAAAATATGACGGCGATCCTCGCGAAGAGTAGATGTCGATAGATCCTGAAACGTCGAAATCCGATATCCGGATGAGGAGATAAAAATCCGACAAGCAGGTGCTGTCCAAACCATCCATCAGTCACAAAGGGGGTTAAAAACGTACCCAAAACCCCAAGAGAAGCTCAGTTCTAGAAAAAGTGTTCAACAAGAAAGTCGTAGATTTACCTCTTGTGAAACCGTCGCCGTGAAAATCGTCCAAAAACAACGTCGGGGTAGCTCTGTAGACCTCCCAGACTGAACTGCGACGGAAATGGGCCTCCAACAGGAAATCGTCGCTCCGCACCACGATGCAGAAATCACTGTCGTCGCGGCCTCCAAAAATTCTGAGCTTCCACCAAAAGATGCACAAGAGGATAAGCTTCAACTTTTCTAGGGCACAATGGCTAAAAAGCTCGGCAAAACCCCCAAAACAGAAGAGGGAGAGGGTTACTATAGGCTCCACCAAAAGAATCCAAAAAAAATAGCATAATGGGCTTTTTAGGCCCATTTTCGGGCGCCCGGACGATTCGGGCGCTTACAGTGTTGGGCCCGGCCCAACACTGTACGCGCCCGAATTGTCCAAGGGCCGCCACGTGTCCAAGGAGCCCCTCCCCGCGCCCAGCGCACGTGCGCCCGCGAATCACGGAACGCCGCGTGTCCCGACCGAGGAGCATGGGGCGGCTGCGCCCGACCAACCGCAGGGCGCCACGTGGCGCCCCCACGTCGTGGGCAACCTGCCCCAACCGCCCCGACCTGCTCCCCTGGTGCGTGGACCGCGCGCGCGTGAGCCGGCCACTCGGAGGCCGCCACGTGGCGCGCCCTGGTCCATGCGCCAGGCCGCAAGTCCTCGTGGACCGCGCCTACCGCACCCGCTAATCGCGAGCCGCCATGTGTCCACTGCGCCGGCCCATGCACCAGCGCCAACGTTCTGTGGACCGCGCCGTGTGAGCCGGCCAATCCGGTGCTGCCACGTGGCACCAGGCCGGTCCACGGCCTCCCCCATGCACCAAAATACGCGTAAAACTTCTAGGAGCCCATTTTTGGGCATCCGGACTCAGAATCAAATAAGCAAATAGCCGTTTTCAAGCGTTTTTCCGTGCTGAATTCAATTCCAACCTCCGTTTGGCCTAATTCTTTTTAGAAATTTCGGCAAACCTAGCCGAAGGCCAACACAGCAAGTGATATCACACAGGGTCCATCTGTGGCATCCCATTGATGCACCATGGGCCAGATACACCAATACTAGGTGTTCTAACAGTGGATTCATCGGAAAAACATTGCATGGGAACCAAGGCCACTACATCCTCTCCCACTAAAAGGAAGTTTCGCCCTCGAAACAAAGTAAAGTAAGACAGGCGTACCTCAACCAATAGTCTCGAACAGAAAAGGGTAGGCAGCTCTCATCTCTGTCTCTAGCTCCCAAGTAGCCTCTCGCTCCTCGTGATTGCTCCATAAGATCTTCACATACGGAATAGCCCGATTGCGCAATTCCCTCACCTCACGAACAAGAATCCGCAATGGGCGCTCCTCATAAACCAGGTCCTCGCCGATCTCCAAAGAAGTGAAGTCAATCACGTGCGACGGATCAAACACATATCTCCTCAGAGCTGAGACGTGGAAAACATCGTGTACACCGGCCAAGCGGGGAGGAAGAGCAACTCTATAAGCCACAGGGCCTATCCTCTCCAGTACCTCAAAGGGTCCAACAAAGCGGGGACTAAGCTTCCCACGCACTCCAAATCTCTGGACCTCCTTCGAAGGCGAGACCTTCAAAAAGACATGGTCACCAATCTGAAACTCTAGGTCTCGCCGCCGAGTATCTGCGTAGCTCCTCTGACGACTCTGGGCTGTCTCAAGATGTCGGCGAACAACTCTGACTTTCTCCTCGGCCTCCAACAGTAGATCTGGCCCCAAAGTCCTCCTCTCACCCACGTCACTCCAATACAGGGGTGACCGACACTTGCGTCCATACAACGCCTCAAACGGAGCCATCTGAATGCTCGCTTGAAAGCTGTTGTTGTATGCAAACTCAACCAATGGTAAGTGTCGGTGCCACCCTCCTCCAAAATCCATAACGCACGCTCTCAACATATCCTCGAGGGTCTGTATTGTGAGGACCCGAATCCCCACTTTAGGGTTTACTGTTGGTTTGGTGGTTTCTGTGTGTGTGTGTGTGCGTGTCGGGCCCTAGATTGGATTTTTTTTTAGTAGTAAATTTGCAGCTTGTTTTCTTTTCTGGAAGTCCATTTTGGGTGTGTGAGGTATCTGCGCGCTTATTGGAGCCAAGAATGTGATCCGGAATGGAAATCGGATCAAATCTACTCTTCCGAGAATTTTTGGGAAATTTTAGAAGTGGAATTTGGCCGATCGGACCTCGGATTTGGATTCAGCGCGCGAAAACGAGCGAAATGGACTATTTACTTGAATTTTTCGGAGCCCGGACGCGAAAACACGGATTTCGAGGCATGGTGTTACTGTTTCGGCGGCCGGGGTGGCGCCGGCGGCGGCGGCGCGCGGCGGCGGACGGCGGCGCAGGCGCGCGGTCCACCGCGGGGCGCGTGCACCGGGCGCTGGCCACGTGGCGCGCTGCGGTTGGCCGGCGCAGCGGGCACGGTCCACGGGCCTTGGCGGGGTGCACGGTGGACCGAGGGTAGGACACGTGGCACACCGTGGTTGGTGCGGTGTTGTGCGCGCGGTCCACAGATCTTCGGCTCTGGTGCACGGTGAACCGAGGGACACGTGGCGTTGCGTGGTTGGCGGGTTCTCGTGCATTCGGTCCACACGGCGGCGGCAGCTGAGGCGGTGCCTCGGGGCGCGTGCCCGACCCGGTTCCCGCGGCGGCGCGGCCGCACACGTCGCGCGACGTGCGCGTTGACCGGGTCGGCGTGGGGGCGCCACGTGGCGCCCCGTGGTTGGTCCGGCGCAGGGGTGCACGACGCCTGGTCGGGACACGTGGCACCACGTGATTCGTCGCGGAGCGTGCGCCGGGTGCGGGGAGCAGGCTTGGGACACGTGGCGGCTTGTGGTGGTTTCGGGCGCGCACAGTAACGGGCCGGCCCGTTACTGTAGCAGCCCGAAAACGTTCGGGCGCCCGGAAGTTGGGCCCGAAAGTCTTGAGCTTTTCTTTTTGGGCTGTTTTCTCTTGTGGGCCTATAAATAGGCCATTTGGGACGCGATTTTCAGCCCTTTCCAGAGGGATTTAGCCTCTGCTCCCTTCACATGAAATCTTCCTCTCCCTCTTGCCCATCTCTCGGTGAAGTTTCAGATTTTTGGGAAGCCGCGAAGACTGCTTCTTCTGCCTCGTAGTGCGGAGCGACAGTTTACTGTTGGGGGCCATTTCCGTCGTAGTTTAGTCCGGGAGACCTGCAGAGCTACCCCGACCACATTTTTGGACAATTTCTTCGCCAGCGGTTGCACAAGAGGTATATCTACGTTTTCCGTGTTGATCATTTCTCCCAGAAATGAGCTTTTTTGAGGGTTTGGGGTACATTTTTACGCCCCTTTGCTACAGTTTGGGTTCTTGACAGCAGCAACTTCACGGAATTTTATCTTCACTTCTGGATATCGGAATTCGATGATTCAAGAGCCTATCGACATCCACACTTCGCGAGGATCGTCGTGATATTTTTATTGGAATTTTGAAAAAATTATTTTCAGGTGAAATTCGCGTTTGAACAGTAACTGTGTATGCAGATTTTTGGAATGTGGTTGTTATGTGTAAATTGTTGTAATTGTGAGTTGTTGTTGTACCCAGGACTGTAAGAGCACTTTTTCTGTGCTCCTGGCTCTGTGGATTTGGGAGATTCTCGATTCCTGGACTATTTATCTGTACCGTCTCGGACAGTTAGCGTTTTCAGGTGGGTGATCCTGCTTTCAATACCTATGGACTGCACTCTAATTCTATGATTATAAGTGCATGCATGATAGCATTTGAGCTAAATAATCTGTGCAAACTGTATGATAGTTCCCACAGTTGATAATTGCTAAATTTGATGATCTTATTGGAACTCTTGCCACATATGAACCATTTTAATTGGAAGAACTTGACCTAGCACATCTGTTATGCATTGTGTATCATACTCAGACGACTACTGTTAGATTTATGCATTGCTTTAGTTCTCCCACGTCATTTGTTACCTTTGTCATTCTGGACATAGTGGTTTTCTCCTAAGTCATGGGTTGGGAGGTTTAGTAGCCATGATGCATTGTACTCGTGTCTGGGGACCGAGTAGAGTTGGTAGCAGTCTGTAGATTGTGTGACATTGAGATAGTGACATGTTGGATCTGGGATCTTTGGGAGATGGTCATCGTGACAGTGTAGATTCTTGGTTAGCGAGTGAGACAGTGATTGGATCATAGCCTGCAGGAGCCATACTTGAGATCGACAGAGATGCTCGGATACTTTGCTCGGTGGGGTCGCTACCCACGAGTGCCACTCCGGAGTTGGGTTTGATACTTGTCCCTCTGGCTGAGCCAGTTTTGGCAGTCACGGACGCCGTCCCTCTGGCTGAGCCAGTTTTGGCAGTCACGGACGTCCTACGTAAGTCCGGTCCTCCGGGATGTACGGCAGTAGGTAGGCGCAGGTTTGACTGGACCCTATGTGGCAGTCAGTTTGGATTGGGTGATTTGAGTTGAGAGAGTTGGTTGTGGCATCATATTCATTCTGTCTCGCCCTTTGAGCATCTAGATAGAGGCATAGTAGCAGTAGAGTTTACTTTTCCCAGCTTTCCCTACAGCATTGCATATGTTGCTTTATGCCTCTAGTAGACTTAGTGGGCAGACCGTCGGGCTTGTTGGCGGCACCCACTGAGAACTACTGTGGGAGGTAGTTCTCACACCCGTCGTGGTGTCTTTTTCCCAGGGTTTCTGCTCCAGTTGCTGATTCTGGCCGAGGTGAGGGAGTCGCGAGATAGATCCCTTCCAGTCATCCTCTGAGAGAGAGTAGATGCACCCCTTACCAGTTGCTGAGAGTGTTATATTGAGTGACTTATGTAGTGAGGTATCGAGTTGTACATTACTTTTACTGCAGTTGAGAGAGACTCTTGTATTTTCTTCGTGAGGATGGTATGTATTATTTTTATTTGAGCTTTAGTGTATTTTATATTGTTTATTTCAGCTTCTACTATTTCAGCTCTGATATCTGCTAGTGTAGATGTTCTTTTGCAGGTTAGACGCTACATCTCTACGGGGCTTCCTGTAGGGGCGGCGGATCTGTTGGCGAGCCCGGGGTACCGTGCCGACCCCGGGGCGTGACAGATTAGAGTGGTATCAGAGCTTAGGGTGTAGGTCTTGAGGACTTAGGAACCCTAGGCTTATGGTTAAACCCTAGGATGACCCACGTGAGAGCTGAGACTTTTAGCGAAAGTCTTGATTGGGTGTCTAACTCTCTCGAGCGGATTGGGATGAGTGATAGACATGTCTTCCTTTTGTAGTAACTATGTTGGCTGCAGACAACATAGTACTTCGGAAAGGGGGACATGCCTTTTGACTTTCGCTAGATTGGGTCGAGAGTTGATTTGAGTTCTGATTGTTTTGTGTGTGATGCCTCCGTGACGCACTATGTTGATGCGTTCGCAGCCTTCTTCCTCTGAGCCCGAGCGGGAGGGCTCGGGGCAGGGATAGCAGAGAGAGGTTCTGGAGCTTCGTGCTCTGGTGGCACGATTTTTGAGGCTGTTCGGCGTCAGGAGGAGACATCACAGCGCCAGGGAGAAGGCTTTGGGTCGGTTGATGCTCACGATAGAGCAGAAGGCACAGCTGGTGGTAGCACCCCTAGAGAGAGTTTGCCTGTGCCTTCTTCGCCAGTTGTGGCGCCCCCTGTTGTTCAGACAGCACCGGCAGTTCCTATTGAGCCGGTTTCTTTTAGACCACCGTCTGGGACGACGGGATCCTTTGACTTCAGCTGAGCAGCGTGAGGTGGTGGATCTGTTGAGGAGGTTCCGCCATGTTTGGTCCACCCCGTTTTTTCTGGTTTGAGTGTTGTGTCGTGGGAGGCCGAGTCTTGGACCACGGCCATGGAGCGCTACTTTGAGAGCTTATTTATGGATGAGAGGTTTCGAGTTATTTGTTACGGAATTTGAGTTGGCGTATTTCGTGAATGTATTAAGTCTTGAAGATTGAAGATGAAGAAACTTTGGATCGTATACCTCAATCTCAAGAAAGAAGAATTCAAAAGGATCAGGTACGTTTAACTAAAGAATTTTGATGATCCGAATACTTCTTATAGTGTAGATGTCACGCCCCGAGTCCGCCAATTTGTACGGTTCGGGCACGCCAACAGACCCGCCAATCGGGTAAAACCTTTTTCTACCCGAAAGGAACGGTAACATCCATAATAACACAACAAGTGTATGCGGAAGCACAATATCAGAGTACTAAAAAATCACTATAAATTTAAACTTTCATTCAATAACAAACAGTTTAAGCGGAAATGAAAGCATACAAGAGTGAACCATAAATTAAACTTATTACACTTTACAATTCTGAACTTGCAAATAAAATTATTACATTTCCTTTACATAATTCCTCACCATACAAGGTTCACTCAAGAAATACATAGAAAGGGATACCTCTGCTAGACCCTCTAGGTCACTATGCTGCTGGGCCCTTGCCCCTGTCGTATGCCTCGCTGTCGACTGCATCGGATCTGTCTCGACCGCTGCATCCATTCCCGAACCTGTGGGGGGTCACCCAAGGGGTGTGAGAACTTACGAGCGAGTTCCCAGTGGGTTCAACCACCGAGAGAAGAGTGTCCTACACCACTTGGTCCAATGGAAGCAATAATAATAGTGTGCTAGGAAACTAAAATCCTCAACATCAATATGCAGCTATGCAATAATATATCACTACACTATCTGTGTACAACCATCGACCCAGCACTACTCTGTCTAGCCACACTAGGCTGCTAAGCACCAACTCGGCCACTATGCCGCTGTATACTGGGTTCAACTAACCCGGCCACCTTGGCCACTCTATTTTTCTTTATTCTTTAGATTCTGGTGCTTTAGTTCAAGTTAACCCTTGGAAATTCTTATCCAACGGGCCCGAGCCCGGTAGTCTTGCTACCATAAGATAAGATTTCTAAGGTTGCCGATAACACTCGCAAGTGTTACCCCGTCCTGCCGGGGGGACTTGTCATACGGGACACTGCCCGATAGGGTCACTGCCCAACTCTGACAAGAGTACTCTATCTACCAGTCATACGGGTCGCTGCCCGGGAGAGGGACCCTGTCCAACTCCTGACCGTTGTACGTTCGCCCCGGAGGTACGCCCGTTTTATCTTTATTTTTCTTTCTTTTCTTTTCTTTTTCTTTCTCTTTTATTTTAGTTCTTAGCCTCTTTGCTTTTGAACACTTGCTTTCCTTTCTTATTCGAGCTTATAGCTCCCATTTTGCCACTGGCAATTTACTTTCTCTTTTCTTCGAGCATTTAGCTCCTTGCTTTCACTTTTAGCCCTTCGAAAGTACCTCGTCCGACGGGTCACTGCCCAGGGAGTCCTGCTCCACTTGACGAGTCTCAAATTCGAAGGCGCCATTTACATTCTCTTTATGCTTTTAGCCACTTTTAGCTTGCTTTTAATCTTTGCCTTTTAGCAACAATTTTCCTCTTATCCTAGGTCTTGCCATAAGGATAACTAGAGAGTCTCCTGGACTCTTAAACATTTCTCTTTTATTTCTTTAACTCAAATTGAAGTTAAAGTTATTATCCATTTGCCCAGACACCCTATGACCTTCTAGGGTTATATTTGATCAACTCTTTAAACTGGGGATCTCATCCCACATTTCTGATTCCTCACTGAATCCTAGAGTTAACTAAACTCTATTTTCCTGTTTCACCATTAACTTAGAGTTACACTGACTCTAATTCCATGTTCCACTGTTATCTTAGAATTACATTGACTCTACTTTCTGTTTTTCCTTTCATATCTCCACACTTAATCCACCTTTTCCATCCTCCTGATTCCTTACTGAATCCTAGAGTCAACTTGACTCTATTTTCCTGTCTGTGAGTTTAAACTCTTCTAGCTCAACTTAGGTTCCCTTTACCTAAGTCCCATGTCATACTTGTCCTAGAGTTCCATGACTCTATGCTGACCTCTAGTTCACCTTAGGTTTCCTTAACCTAAGTTCCATGTCATACTCATCCTAGAGTTCCTTGACTCTATGTTGAACACTAGTTCTCCTTAGGTTCTCTTTACCTAAGTTCTATGTCATATACACCCTAGAGTTTTCTTACTCTATGTTGATCACTCTATCCAGTGTCCTTAGGTTATCACCTAAGACCATGCCACTCATCCTTCCTAGGATAACTCCTAAGTTGATGTCACTCGTCAAACCCCTAAACTAGGTTTTCTCCTAGTCTTACTACCAACAAGTTCTGTTCCCTTATATCACATGATTCCTAGGGTTGTACCCTAACATGATCACAGTCATCAAGTAATTACTCATTTCTACGCATGCAATTATTTTCATATCCATCATAAAAATAATATTTATCCTCTAAGTCCTTTTTGCACATGAAAATGGATTATCTCCTTTTGGCAACTGACAGTTGCATTTATCATCTGTGTCCATCTACACATACAAATTTATCCCCTATTGTGGATAAATCATAAATATCACTTTTCCTCTAAATTTCTCTACACATGCACATATATCATCTGTTATCGGCAACCAACAGTTGCTCTTTTCATCTGTGTTCCTCTAAACATGCAATCTTATTCATAATTACCTAACGCCTCTAACAGGCTACTATCATGCTTCGAATCGAAAAGCAAAGGAGCAAGGGGAGAGGTCACCCAATTTCGGCAGAATTCCCCACCTTGTAGTGTACCCAATTGCTTGTAGACACTTGCAATTGGTCTCCGCGCGATTCCACTTGTCTCCTCGAGCTTGCACGCAAAACGATGCACTTCTCTCGAGTCTGCACGCAAAACGGTGCACGTCCACCAAACCTGCACGCAATACGATACACGTCACTAAAAATCCACACGCAAAACGGTGTGCGTCATTTTAGTCTGCACGCAAAACGATGCGCGTTAAATCAACCGGCACGCAAAACGGTGCACGTACCTCGAATCTGCACAAAAAAAACAGTGCACGATCTACTGTAGGGTTGCACGTAAAACGGTGCACGTTTTTCTAACCCTGTATGAAAACGATGTATAATATTAGAGAGTGCACGCAAAACGATGCGCGACAACACAACTAGCACGCAAAACGATGCACGTACCTCAAATCTGCACGCAAAACGGTGCACGCCTCACTGTCGGGTTGCACGCAAAACGGTGCATATTTTTCTTGTCCTGCACGCAAATCGATGCAAAATATTAGACTTGCACGTAAAACGGTGCGCGTTTAACTGTAAAGTTGCACACAAAGTGGTGCACATTTTTCTACCCCTGCACGAAAAACGATGTATAATTTTAGAGACTGCACGCAAAACGGTGCGCGATAAAATAATCTGCACGTAAAACGGTGCACGTTTAACTGTAAAGTTGCACACAAAATGGTGCACATTTTTCTTCGCCCCTTTAATCTACAAATTTTTCTTAAACTTCCCACGATTTTATTTAAAATTTTGGACTACTCTAAGCCCTCGAAAGAGAGCTCCGAAAATGCTTCGCGATTAACTTGCACTGTCAAAACTGCAGTTTTCAGAATTCACGAAGCATTTTTCTTCGCTTCGTTCTCCGATTTTTCCTTAATAACATACCTAGGTTTTTCGCCCCTTTTAATAAGAAAACTTTTGTGAGACACCCCACGATTTCTTTTAAAATTTTGGGGCACTCTAAGCCTCCGAAACAGGGCTCCGAAAATGCTTCGTGATCACAAATTTCAGAAATTTCAGATTTTAGCTAAGTCCTCGGGTTCAAGTCACTTTTCGACCCGATGCCCTTCGCGTCAGCCCGAAACGCACCGAACTCGACTGTAATCATGTTTAAAACACGTTACAAGTCCTCTCGCCGAATTTTGCCATTTTGCGGACTCCGCGAACACAAGTCCCAATTTTGCAACTTGAGGCTTCGTTTCTCAACACAACTCACTTTTCGACTCAACGGCCTTTGCGTTGATTCGAAACGCTTCAAACCACTTGTAATCATATTTGAAATGTGTTACAAGTATTTTTGCTGGATTTCGCCCTTTCGCGGAAATCGCAACAAACAAGGACCTAAGATTCACAATTGAAGCTTCAAATTCTCAACTCCAACTCACTTTTCGACTCGATGACTTTTGCATCGATTTGAAATGCTTCCAACTCACTTGTAATTACATTTGAAATCTGTTACAAGTATTTTTGCTGAGTTTGGCCATTTCTGGGTCACCAAAAGCCTCGCTGTATCAAAAATCGCTGGCGGACCCCGTTCTCGCAATCCGGGTGTCCGATCGACGCGGAATTTTTACTGTGGCCTTAAAAAATATTACGGAGCTCCCAGAATTTTCTCAGAATTTTCTGACTCTATGAATTTTCTGCTAAAAATCTGGGCCCCCTTTTCAATTAAAATTCTAAATCCGCATTTTTAATCCGATTTCGGCCCAATTCGCTTCCACATCATCCTCACTTCTCTAACTTTCATAAAAATAGTATTTCATACCATTTTTATTTAGATTTATTTATGTGCCGAAAATCCGTACATTACATTCTACACCCCTTAAAATAGTTTCGTCCTCGAAACTTGAGTCACACTTCGACTCAAATCTGATCGAGAGGGAGGAATCTTACCCCCAATGTTGGGCCTACTATACATCGTTACTAGGCATCATAACTGCACAAATGACCCAGCCTTTATTTGCGAAAATTTTTCACTTTAATTCCGCTATCATTCTTTCACAACGAGGTTGCATCTGCAACCACTTACACTACCGCATTTTTCCGGTCGCTCCGCTGCCTAATGTGGAGGGCGAAGGCCAATCCACAAGTCCTCTGCTACATGCACGCCGATAGTGCTCTAAGTCCACGGGTTATCAGCTAACCCGATATACGGATTACTAATAGGTTCACAAACCACGATCAAATAGGGCCTATAGCCCAAATACTAGCCTAACACTGTGCAACGGCTCTCACGAGCACGCAACCCAATCGTCATTGGGTAAATCCACACTTAGGATTACTACACCAACACTCCTACCAGGATCTACAGTACCTCAATCATCGCTAGCCTACGGCCTGGTCATTATCACCCACACGTCTCGTGTACTAACAGCCTCAAGGCTCACACGGGCATTTCACATTCCCGGGTCACGCTCGGACTAACCGCCCCGACCAAATCTCTATCATGCCCCCGCCTCAAGTCTCGGGCCGCTGTGCCTCTCACAGCCGACTGCGCCTGCCCACTGGGCTACAACAGGCCCAACAGTCTACAAACATGGTCCAGGCACGGATCGTCCCCAGCAACCCGCTAATCGTCGCCACCGACCACTATGCTCACGGGCAAAACAACTAACAAGTCGTCAATCCATGACCCAAACTCTCGATCAACTCTGGCCACACTGGGCAAGGCTAATGCGCCAACTAGTCAGCTCCCTCGGCTAAACGATACTTATGCTCCATGAGCACCAAATAGTTGGCGTCCTACGCCCCTATGCTAACCTCGGAAATATCCAGTGTTAAGCAACTTGCTTATATACGACGTTATGGCCCTTGTACACCTCTCCCAACTAGGTTGAGGCATCACAACGACTGTTTCACCAACTCTGGTGATTAACGCGCAAATCCTGCGGTGGCAATCCCTGCCATTATACCGATTCCATTAGAACGGGCGCCTCAAAACCCTCGCTCTTTCGAGAGGTTCTCTCATCCGAAGCCTACTCTAGGCCTCACCAACACTACTACGTGCAACCTAGCCA
>CM054947.1:16462056-16488622 GCA_029168755.2 Tillandsia fasciculata | reverse complement strand
AAGTTTCAGCCGTACATTAAGTACCCGAAGCACTCATGGTTTGAGCCCTCTCAGTTGTGTTGGGCACCATGATTTGGGACACTTAAAGGCGCTGAATGAGCTCAACTAACCACGTTTCTCGCGGTGATTCGTTCGCTGCCGGACCCTGAATATCCCAGATAAAGCTCCTGATATGAGCACAGTGAGGGCATTAAAACGTTTAATGATATCACGTCATCTCGAGCTTGAGGCAGAACGCTTGGATGCGAACCGTTCTGTCGCTCTTGTTGCACGCTCTAGAAGCGCGATGGGATTACACCAAGCGCAAAAAGCGTTACAACAATGGAGCGCAGAAAAGTAAAAATCAAATTCCTTATGGTGGAGCTAGAAAGGCGCAGAGGCAAGCGCGCTGTCAGCAGAGATGTTGCGAAGCTAAAATGCTATAACTGCCAAGACAGGGTCATTTCCGCTCAGGATTGTTCTGAGCCGAAAAAGGTATCCCTACCACTCTCACACTGTTTTGTTTACTCTTATGCTTTAGTAGCTAATTCTCTTCCCGATTGGATGTGGATACGGAGCAAACAAGCCGTAGTGCGTGATCGAGCGGGATTTGTAGATTACCATCGAGTACCAACGGCACACAATTTGTCACCCTTGGGAATAGCTCAATGGAGGAAGTTATTGAGTTGTTCGTATCGACTCAAGTTGCGTGGTGGCCGCACCTTACTTCTTCAAGATGTGCTATACGCACCCGGTATAAGAAGTGTAATCTATGTTCAGTTTTAGCTTTGCTACATTTAGGCTATTCTTTTATTTTGACAGAGACCGCCTTGACATTTCCTTTCATGGTACTTTTATTTGGATATGGTATATTAATAAATGGTTTCTTTAAGTTAGATTTTGGAGGATGATTCGTTTGCTTTTGCTTCTTCTTCTTCCAATTTCTGTGATGAATTCGTTAAATGGCATGCCAGACTAGGCCATATAGGTCAAGAAAGAATGAACAACTGGCTCGAGTAGGCTTTTTTGGGTCTCTCGCCAAAGTTTGACCTATCTGTGTGCGAGCCTTGTCTGGCCGGGAAGTCATGTAGAAAGCCTTTTGGTAAGGCTACTTGTGCCTCTCATCCTTTGGAGCTGATCACTCAGACATTGTGTGGCCCAACGAATGTGAGATTTGCCTCTATACGTGTGATTTCTAGCCTTAGTGGCTCATCTAGATTTGAAATTGAGTTCCAAAATGGATGTCAAGACCAGCTTCCTCAATGGAGAATTAGCGTAGGAGATCTACATGGATCAACCTGACCCTAGGGGTTTTGTACTCGAAGGTCAAGAAGACAAAGTATGTCGTCTTAAAAGTTCCATTTATGGTCTCAAACAGTCATCGAGACAGTGGTATTTCAGATTTCATGAAGCCATCATCTCTATCGGTATGTCCATGATAGAGAAGACCACTGTGTATATGTCAGAAGTCTGAGAAGGGAATTTTGTTTCTCTCTCTATACATCGACGACATACTATTGGCTGGGATAGACATCGAGTTGATCAATACTACTAAGGAGTGCTAGTTGTCACGCCCCGGGGTCGAAACTGCGACCCGGGCTCGCCAACAGATCCGCCACCTATGCCAAAACCCGCATAGGCGAAGCGTCTAACCTGCAAAAGATAGTACTATAGCTACACAAATATCAGAGCTGAAATGAAATGCTGTAAAATAAAATCCAATCGCTGATACAACATGAAATAAAGTACAATATCCATCTCCTCAAATACAGATAATCATCATACAATGTCCTCAGTACAGCATCTCTCAACTATAAAAGGAGATAAGCTAAAACTATAATACACTATAGTACATCAGTCTCTCCAAATACAAAAGATCTCCCTCCTCCAAATAAACAGTAAAAACCAACCAACAGCTACCAGGAATCTCCAACCAGGGAATACAGCTACACTCCTCGGGTGGTAACGATCTAGCTCGTGACTCCCTCGCCCGAACAACGACCGAAGATCAGCAACTCCAAGAGGACTCTGCAAAACAGGGGAGAAAAAGCAAGGAAACAACAATGGGGGTGAGAACCACTAGTAAACCAGTAGCCTCCCCCTGTGGGTAAAGCCTCAAGCTCCGGCGTACCCACTAAGTCTACTAGAGGCAAGAAAAGGGCAAGTGGTAAAGCTGTAAACAGAACTACTGAATAAAAGAGGAAACCACAACAAGTATGCCTCTAAATGCAATACCGGAGGAAATGACGGTATGAATGCATCAGAAAATAGTATCTGACCAAATAGACCCAATCTAGTGCCACCAGTAAAACTGGTACTGCCTGCTCTGCTGTCGAACTCAAGAACTCAGTATCTCCACTGTCCAAATGACCCGAACCCAACACGGTCTAAAGCCTACTCCGGAGTGGCACTCGAGGGGAGCGACCCACACGAGTAAAGTATCTCTGTAACCAATGTCTCACAATAGCAGGACTGGATCAAGACTATGATCAAAGTGGGAAACTCCGTCCACTAATAAAACCCCGATCTGATGCAATAGTACTCAAAAAGTGGAAAATACCATCCACTAGAGAAATCTGATACCCAATCTGATGCAATAGTAAACATCCGGTCAACCGCCCACAGTCCGCGGTCACCGCAATAACCCACAACCCACAATTGGGTACAATAATCAAGATCCGGTCAACCGCCTACTGTCCGCGGTTGCCGCAATAACCCCCAATCCAACATCAAGTACACCCTGTCACTGACCCTCAGGTCCCGGCTACACTATCCCAAACCTCTGCTCGAACTCGAGCAACATGACTCAAAAGTCTAAATAAAAAGGAGAATGAAAGCAATCATGGTTTCTCCTAAGTCAAATCCCAATATGATAGTGTAGCAATAAAATAGTGGCCTATCTAGATGTCCAAATAAGCATGCAAAAGTCCTCAGCAATGTGAAAGAGAGAGAATGTCCAATAACAGTTTACATGTGTAATAATTAATAATATCCACATAAATATCACAATCATGCTAAAATCATCGGTCACCTACACATGTATAACCCCTGATCCATAATAAATCCCAAAGTGAAACCCGCACAATGATGTGTCATTATGTCCCAACAATTAGCCATTCAATCCACTTCATAAGAATCTAAGTGCTAAAGTAGCATGTTAATTATCACTAATAAATTATTCCAATGATCATTGTTCCTACAGCAATAATACGCCAATAATATCCCCAACATGCTATATCCACCAAAGGAATCTCAGATAATAGGCTCACATTTATATTAGTCAATCATGCATGATACTCAATCAATATGTTCAATAGTGGGGTTTTCTAATAAACTTAGTGAGTAAGTCGGATATAGAGGCAAGCAACAACCACCCACCTCGAAAAACGCGCACAGCACCAAAAGAGACCTCTCGCTGCCCGCTGTCCTCTAACACAGCAATCCACCAAAAATCTGTGTCCCACTGCACAGAACAATGCGCACAATTAAACTCAAAACTGTACAATTAACCGCAGTCCAAAATCAGCCCCCAAAAAGTCTAAATATCACCTCTGTCTAGTCCTCAAGAAAATCCAGAAAATTCACGGTCGCGTTCCTCGCGAAAAGTAGCCCCAAAACGACTGTTTAAACGCCCAGATCTGATACCTGTAGACCAAGATAAAAATAAAACACAGCTGCACCTCAAAATCTCCCAAATCAAAATTCCTGTAGCAATCTGTCCAAGAAAAGCTTAATTACCACCTTCGAAACAATTTCCAAAAATCCCAGAAAAATCACCACTGTGTTCCTCGCAACGAGTAGATCAAAATCGAGTCCTGAAACGCCTTGATCCGATGTTCCTAGGCTGAGATATAAAATCAGCAAGTCGGTGCTGTCCAAAATCCATCACAGAAAATTGGGGGTCAAAGATGTCTCAGGAAACGTGCCAAAAGTGTGAAACGGAGCGAAGCGATCAACACGAAAATCGAAGCCTTACCTCTTAGGAACACGCTGTCGAAGAAATAGTCCAAAAACTCCTCCTGGTTTGCTCACAGTGAATTTTTGACTGATCTGCGACGGTGATGGGCCGAAATGGGGAGGAAACCGAGGCGAACTGTAAAAATGATATCGCCGTTGCCGAGCTTCCAGAAATTCGGGGATCCACCAGTAGAACCAGAGCACCAAGGGGAACAAACTTTGTATTGGGCTCTCCCTCCCATTCTCTCTCTATGTCTCGGAAAAAGGAAGGAAAGAGGGGAAGGTGGCTGCCTTTTATAGGCCCACAAAACAAATCCAATAATACCCATCATCTCCCGAATTTCGGGCGCCCGGAACATCTGGGCTGCTACAGTGTTGGGCCCGGCCCAACACTGTGCAAGCCCGGATCCATCCTAGGCCTCCACGTCGCCCACATAACAGCAAACAGCGGCTCTGCCCACTCCCGCTGCGCCACGTGGCCGCCCAGGAGTCCGACACGTGGCGCCGCAAAGCGCGCCGTCGCGCCTGCGCGTGCCAGCGCGCGTGCCTGCGCGCCGCCTGCGACTCTGCCAGGCACGCATCTCGAGGCAGGCTCGACTGCACCGTGGACCGCGTGCATGTAGACCGGCCTACCACAAGTCGCCACGTGTCCACCTCGGTCCACCGTACACCACCTGTATGTTCCGTGCTCCAAGTCCACTGAACCGGCCAATAGACACCTGCCACGTGTCCAACACTCATCCAATGAGGAACCGCCACGTGGCACACCAAAATCTTGCACCTCAGCGCCTGCCCGCACACCTGCCCGGCTGCCCGGCCTGCCCGCACAGTACCCCCAACCAATAGAAAGCCGCCACGTGTCAGTCAACTTCCTGATGCACCCGCGTAGCAAAACCTGTGAACCTAACCAATACGCAACCGCCACGTGTCAGGTCCTCCGGTGCACGCCGGCCGCGTGGACCGCGCACCCGCGCGCCCTGCCGCGCGCCCACGCGCCCTGCCCGCCGCCGCTTTCCGCCTGCCCGAGGCCGCGCCGCGCTCGCCTGCCGCCGCCGCCGCCGCCGCCGCGATCGCCGGAATCACTGTTCCGGCGGTGAACAGTAACCCGAGCTCAAAAATGACAAGTGGGTAGTCCATTTTGACCGTTTTCGCGCGCTGAATCCGAATTTGACGTCCGATTTGCCAAATTCCAACTCTAAAAATTGCCGAAGGCACCCGAAATGTGTTCTTAGCTCGAATTTCGCGCGGAGCCCAATTTTAATATCCGTTTCGCGCGAAACCACTTCTAAACCCTCCACGGGGTCCTCCGATCACTCACATGATCCATTTAAGCCCGAAGTCCAACACTTGTGCCCAATTATGCCCCAAACACCTCCAACACACTATGTAGGCCTCCAATAGTCACCCCAACGCACTGCAGCAGCTCTGCGGAGATCCGGGTCATCACATCCTCCCCCACTAAAAGAAAGTTTCGTCCTCGAAACTAAAGTCGTTCCTCAACACGGAATCTCAACCAAATAAAGAGGGGTAAATATCCAATCATCCACCACTCGAGCTCCCAAGGCTGACAAATACCTCCTCCAGAGATGCGATGCGGTCCTCGGGTCTCCAACTAGAACAAAGTAAAGGCGGGCACTCCAGAAAGGCCGTACCAACTCAACCAAGTACAGCTGGGCTAACCGCTCGAGCTACCAAGTAATCTACATCGGTACACAAGCCTCCGCTCCTCCCAGGGCCTCAGATAATCTAACCACAAGTCCATCGGCGCACCAGCGCGATCCAAGTACCTCTGTACTCCCGAGGTACCCAATATAAGTCCTCCAACTGATCACGTAAACTCTGATCTCTAATCCAAAAACCATCAGGGTGTAGCAACACCTCCCCAACTCCCGGGCATCAGTACACAACTATAAGCAGTCGAGAGAACCAGATCGCAATTCAATCTTCGAGAAGATCCAGTACCCTTGCAGCTGGTAAATCCAATCCTCCAGGCTCGAAAAAGGGTATCTGGAAGGGGGGGTCCTCGCCCGGTCGCTCCCAATTCTTGACCATCCGAGCGAACCATCCAGCCGCGATCTATTATCCAAAAAGTCCTCAGTGACACCATCATACGCCACGTTTGCCTCGACAGTCCACACAGCGCCAGCTGTGGCATCAACAAACTCAACCCCTAGCTCTCCTGCTCCGGGTATCCGCCACCACAGTGGCCCTATGGCCCTGGGTGATATTGGATGCTCATCAAAATCCAATGGTAGCTTCATAGCTACTATGGGAGGCATCACTATACTCACAAATCTATCTCCCAACACTGGCGATGCTGAAATCAGGGCTGGTATAAATCTCATCACCAATTCGTCAAGCTCTGCTGGCACTATCCGGCTCACAAGCTCGTCACCTCAACAAATAACTGCCGGTCTCAGCCATTCTCGCATAGCATCCATTTTGGCCGGATTTCCACCACCGCCTCCTATGGCTAGACTAAGTGATCCAAGAAGATATGCTCTCGAAGCTAAAACTTGTACCACAACAACTTGGCATACAGCTCCTTCCTCGCAGACCTTGTTACACCATCTACAAGTACTCCACCAGCTCTAAACCATACAGAGATGGGGTAAAAATCAAAATATCCCAGAAGAATATCTCCAACAATTCTTCCAAGTGCAGCAAGAATACACAATTCCTCAGATCTTAAAGACGACAGGGCATTAGTCATTCCATTTATCCTCACTGTACTCATAATGCCCCTACCGGGTCCTGAACACCATCTTGGCGAGATACTCAACTGTATGATCCCAAAAGATACCTGCATCCTAAGCAAGCTACTGTCGGGGTATAACTCCATCAAAAGGTCCTAAATAATATCCAGACCTGCCTGCGATCACCCCACACAAGAACCCTCACTGTCGTGTGCTAACGACGTGGCACTAGATCGAACAGACCCTCGATCCATCAGATCCTGCGACTGCGCCATCAGCTCTCTCAGCTCTACAGGTGATATCCAATGAGGTGCTATCGGGGTTGGCGTGGTTCCCTGAACCACGTCAATCGCAATCTCAATCTCCCTAACCGGCGGCATCATTATCAGCTCCGGTGGAATCACACCCGGGACCTCACGATAACAGGGATATCCTCGCGCCCCGGTGCCGCCGTAGGCACCTCGTGCATTGTCACTGCAACCTGTGTGCTCTGACTGTCTCAATGAACAAGTCTCTAATGTCTGCTTGCAGAAGATCATAACTTTCTCTCCCCGCAGTCAAACACCATGTGGCACTGTGCCAACCAATCCCTCGCACGGGGTCAAACACTGACCAGGTACAAATACCACTAAGTCTGCCGATACCACTCGAGGTCTCAACTGCACTGGACATGATCCACAAACCTCCCCCACATGCACCACTAACAGGAACCAGTACCTCTAGTGCATGTGGTAACAAATCTGCCTCTAGTCCATGCAGGAATGCAACATGCTCTAACTTCGACTGCTGTGATGAAATCACACCTGCGACGACCCGATTCACTGCCTTGGTGCCCCCCACCCAGGCGGCACAGTCTCAACCGCTCAAAGTAGGTGGTCGTCTCTTAATCTGCCTGAAAATCAAGGCTATCCACAAAAGGGGCACAATTCTCCGCCTTTGCTCACACTGAGGCGATGAATACGGTCTTCCGCAGACAATAAATCCACGCTACCGCTGCGCCACTCTGATAACGATGCTGATGCTGCCACCGGGGTCCACCTGACCTCTGACATCTCAGAAAATCCATTACTGCAATCGTCACAAGACAAAACACAATTGATTCATGCCAATCCTCATTCAATTATCCTTACTCAGCTCACCCCTCAAGCACATCTATTGTACCCCAAACACGAATGTTATCAATCACAAAGGATAACCTTCCTTTGGGTAAGCTTTACATAATCCGTCCACAAGGATGTCCACCATCCAGAAAAGGAAAATGAAAGTGCCTCTGCCAGCCGATCTGTCCTCCAACACTTAGCGCCAGGCGCCTCTATCCAGAACTCGCCTCTGGCGGCAGATCCCTATCCAAAGGAACTGCAACAGTACGCTCCATACACAATGCCTACTCCATCGAGGCATCCAAAATCCAAAACAGAGGGATCAGATAAACAAAAGGTATCCCGGCGCAATCCACTCCCAGTCGCACACATCCTACGCGCTTCGTCCCTCGAAACCTGGAGCGTACAGTTCAACAACTGCCTCAACTCTCTAGCACAGGGAGACTCTCAATTGATCACTCCATCACCACCAACCACGATTCTGCCTCCAAAGGCTCCAACTCAAATCCATAAATCGGGGTGGTTCATCTGCCAAAACTGGCTCCATCCATCAATGATGTCCCACAACTCATCCACTATCAGCAATCCACCCCGCCTCGGTGCCGCAACACAAAACATTAGCACGGAGGGGGCCACTCGCTCCACCGACGCCTCAGAAATCACTGCCGCTGAGGATACAGTAACCAGGTGGTCTCAGGAGAAAAACACTGTCGGGCTGCCCACTGCTCCGACAACTGTGTCACCTAGACCAGCGGCTCACTCTGCCGCTGATAAACCTCAGACAATCCTGCCATCGGGGCCTGAAGCTCTCTAACCTCAATCTGGGTATCCGGCCCCAAAACAATCCGCTCGAGCTCCACCGCTGCGACGAGTGCACACCAATCCGCACAACGCGTCGGGGAGACACCGCTCACCACGACCAACTGCACCACAGCACAAAACAAAACTCGACCCAATCCGGCGAGAGTCTAGAGCATGTCAACCGTTCCGCCGCATTATGTTGTCTGCAGCCAACATAATTGCTTAGGAGAATAAACATGCCAATCACCCATCCCATCACTCGGGAGAGGTATAAAACTCAATCAGGACTCTCGCTAAAATCACGACTCTCACGAAGTCATCCTAGGGTTCAACCATAAGCCTAGGGTTTCTACAGTCCCAACTGACCTATCCCTAAGCTCTGATACCAACCTAATCTGTCACGCCCCGGGGTCGAAACTGCGACCCGGGCTCGCCAACAGATCCGCCACCTATGCTAAAACCCGCATAGGCGAAGCGTCTAACCTGCAAAAGATAGTACTATAGCTACACAAATATCAGAGCTGAAATAAAATGCTGTAAAATAAAATCCAATCACTGTACAACAAGAAATAAAGTACAATATCCATCTCCTCAAATACAGATAATCATCATACAATGTCCTCAGTACAGCATCTCTCAACTATAAAAGGAGATAAACTAAAACTATAATACATCAGTCTCACATCAGTCTCTCCAAATACAAAAGATCTCCCTCCAAATAAAACAGTAAAAACCAGCCAACAGCTACCAGGAATCTCCAACCAGGGGATACAGCTACACTCCTCGGGTGGTAACGATCTAGCTCGTGACTCCCTCGCCTCGAACAACGACCGAAGATCAGCAACTCCCGAAGAGGACTCTGCAAAACAGGGGGGAGAAAAAGAAGGGAAACAACAATGGGGGTGAGAACCACTAGTAAACCAGTAGCCTCCCCCTGTGGGTAAAGCCTCAAGCTCCGGCGTACCCACTAAGTCTACTAGAGGCAAGAAAAGGGGCAAGTGGTAAAGCTGTAAACAGAACTACTGAATAAAAGGGGGAAACCACAACAAGTATGCCTCTAAATGCAATACCGAAGGAAATGACGGTATGAATGCATCAGAAAACAGTATCTGACCAAATAGACCCAATCTAGTGCCACCAGTAAAACTGGTACTGCCTGCTCTGCTGTCGAACTCAAGAACTCAGTATCTCCACTGTCCAAATGACCGGAACCCAACACGGTCTAAAGCCTACTCCGGAGTGGCACTCGAGGGGAGCGACCCACACGAGTAAAGTATCTCTGTAACCAATGTCTCACAATAGCAGGACTGGATCATGACTATGATCAAAGTGGGAAACTCCGTCCACTAATGAAACCCCGATCTGATGCAATAGTACTCAAAAGTGGGAAATACCATCCACTAGAGAAATCTGATACCCAATCTGATGCAATAGTAAACATCCGGTCAACCGCCCACAGTCCGCGGTCACCGCAATAACCCACAACCCACAATTGGGTAAAATAATCAAGATCCGGTCAACCGCCTACTGTCCGCGGTTGCCGCAATAACCCACAATCCAACATCAAGTACACCCTGTCACTGACCCTCAGGTCCCGGCTACACTATCCCAAACCTCTGCTCGAACTCGAGCAACATGACTCAAAAGTCTAAATAAAAAGGAGAAAGAAAGCAATCATGGTTTCTCCTAAGTCAAATCCCAATATGATAGTGTAGCAATAAAATAGTGGCCTATCTAGATGTCCAAATAAGCATGCAAAAGTCCTCAGCAATGTGAAAGAGAGAGAATGTCAAATAACAGTTTACATGTGTAATAATTAATAATATCCACATAAATATCACAATCATGCTAAAATCATCAGTCAACTACACATGTATAATCCCTGATCCATAATAAATCCCAAAGTGAAACCCGCACATTGATGTCATTATGTCCCAACAATTAGCCATTTAATCCACTTTCATAAAATCTAGGTGCTAATGTAGCATGTTAATTATCACTAATAAATTATTCCAATGATCATGTTCCAACAGCAATATTATCCCAATAATATCCCCAACATGCTATATCCACAAAATTAATCTCAGATGATAGGCTCACATTTATATCAGTCAATCATGCATGATAATCAATCAATATGCTCAATAGTGGGGTTTTCTAATAAACTTAGTGAGTAAGTCAGATATAGAGGCAAGCAACAACCACCCACCTCGAAAAACGCGCACAGC
The DNA here is from genome assembly GCA_029168755.2 of Tillandsia fasciculata. Lineage (NCBI taxonomy): Eukaryota > Viridiplantae > Streptophyta > Magnoliopsida > Poales > Bromeliaceae > Tillandsia > Tillandsia fasciculata. The sequence goes on along the minus strand of CM054947.1, from coordinate 16,477,861 downwards.
ACCAAAAGAGACCTCTCGCTGCCCGCTGTCCTCTAACACAGCAATCCACCAAAAATCTGTGTCCCACTGCACAGAACACTGCGCACAATTAAACTCAAAACTGTACAATTAACCGCATCCAAAATCAGCCCCAAAAAGGCTAAATATCACCTCTGTCCAGTCCTCAAGAAAATCCAGAAAATTCACGGTCGCGTTCCTCGCGAAAAGTAGCCCCAAAACGACTGTTTAAACGCCCAGATCTGATACCTGTAGACCAAGATAAAAATAAAACACCGCTGCACCTCAAAATCTCCCAAATCAAAATTCCTGTAGCAATCTGTCCAAGAAAAGCTTAATTATCACCTTCGAAACAATTTCCAAAAATCCCAGAAAAATCACCACTGTGTTCCTCGCGACGAGTAGATCAAAATCGAGTCCTGAAACGCCTTGATCCGATGTTCCTAGGCTGAGATATAAAATCGGCAAGTCGGTGCTGTCCAAAATCCATCACAGAAAATTGGGGGTCAAAGATGTCTTGGGAAACGTGCCAAAAGTGCGAAACGGAGCGAAGCGATCAACACGAAAATCGAAGCCTTACCTCTTAGGAACACGCTGTCGAAGAAATCGTCCAAAAACTCCTCCTGGTTTGCTCACAGTGAATTTTTGACTGATCTGCGACGGTGATGGGCCGAAATGGGGAGGAAACCGAGGCGAACTGTAAAAATGATATCGCCGTTACCGAGCTTCCAGAAATTCCGGGGATCCACCAGTAGAACCAGAGCACCAAGGGGAACAAACTTTGTATTGGGCTCTCCCTCCCATTCTCTCTCTATGGCTCGAAAAAAGAAAGGAAAGAGGGGAAGGTGGCTGCCTTTTATAGGCCCACAAAACAAATCCAAAAATACCCATCATGTCCCGAATTTCGGGCGCCCGGAACTTCCGGGCTGCTACAGTGTTGGGCCCGGCCCAACACTGTGCAAGCCCGGATCCATCCTGGGCCTCCACGTCGCCCACATAACAGCAAACAGCGGCTCTGCCCACTCCCGCTGCGCCACGTGGCCGCCCAGGAGTCCGACACGTGGCGCCGCAAAGCGCGCCGGTCGCGCCTGCGCGTGCCAGCGCGCGTGACTGCGCGCCGCCTGCGACCCTGCCAGGCACGCATCCCGAGGCAGGCTCGACTGCACCGTGGACTGCGTGCATGTAGACCGGCCTACCACAAGTCGCCACGTGTCCACCTCGGTCCACCGTACACCACCTGTATGTTCCGTGCTCCAAGTCCACTGAACCGGCCAATAGACACCTGCCACGTGTCCAACACTCATCCAATGAGGAACCGCCACGTGGCACACCAAAATCTTGCACCTCAGCGCCTGCCCGCGCACCTGCCCGGCTGCCCGGCCTGCCCGCACAGTACCCCCAACCAATAGAAAGCCGCCACGTGTCAGTCAACTTCCTGATGCACCCGGCGTAGCAAAACCTGTGAACCTAACCAATACGCAACCGCCACGTGTCAGGTCCTCCGGTGCACGCTGGCCGCGTGGACCGCGCACCCGCGCGCCCTGCCCGCGCCCACGCGCCCTGCCCGCCGCCGCTTTCCGCCTGCCCGAGGCCGCGCCGCCGCTGCCCGCCGCCTCCGGCGATCGCCGGAATCACTGTTCCGGCGGTGAACAGTAACCCGAGCTCAAAAATGACAAGTGGGTAGTCCATTTTGACCGTTTTCGCGCGCTGAATTCAAATTTGACGTCCGATTTGCCAAATTCCAACTCTAAAAATTGCCGAAGGCACCCGGAAATGTGTTCTTAGCCCGAATTTCGCGCGGAGCCCAATTTTAATATCCGTTTCGCGCGAAACCACTTCTAAACCCTCCACGGGGTCCTCCGATCACTCACATGATTCATTTAAGCCTCGAAGTCCAACACTTGTGCCCAATTAGGCCCCAAACACCCCCAACACACTAAGTAGGCCTCCAATAGCCACCCCAACGCACTGCAGCAGCTCTGCGGAGATCCGGGTCATCACAGGTTATCTTTCAATTTTGAGATGAAAAATATGGGTGAGGCGAGTCATGTGCTCGGTGTGAAGGTCATCAGAGATCGCTCTAGGAGACTTCTTGGTCTGTCTCAAGAATCCTACATTAAAAGGGTTCTGGAGCGGTTAAGGATGCATCATAGTAAACCCGTTGATACTCTAGTGGAAAAGAATCACACTTTGAGTCTTGATCAATGCCCTAAAACGGATAAAGAAAAAGAGCAAATGAGTAGGGTCCCTTATGCGAGTGTGATTGGCAGCTTGATGTACGCTATGATGTGTACTCGACCTGACATATGCTTCGCTGTTGGTTTGGTAAATCGTTACCAGAGCAACCCAGGACCTGCTCATTGGCAAGCGGTCAAGAGGATCCTTTGATACTTAAAGGGAAACAGTGATCTCGTTCTATGCTTTCAAACTGGGGACTTGAGATTGAAAGGACAGTGTGATGCTGATTGGGGCGGTGATAGAGATTAGCGCAGGTCCACTTCAGGCTATGTGTTTATGCTTGGAGGTGGGGCAATTTCCTGGTACAGTAAAAAGCAGAGTTGCATTGCCTTGTCTACCATGGAGGCGGAGTATGTTGCTTGTTCAGCAGCCGTTCAGGAGGCTGTTTGGCTGAGGAGATTTCTCCAGCACCTCGACATTGTGACTCGAGCTAATGAGCCTATTGAGATGGTCTCTGATAGCATGGCTGCTTTGGAGTATGTGAAGGACCCCAAGTATCATGGCAGGACCAAGCACATTGACATCCGTTTTCACTACATTCGAGAGATGATTAGACTAGGCGAGGTCACTCTTAGACATATCTCCACCACTAGGATGGTGACTGATCCTTTGACCAAGCCAATAGCTAAGGGATATGTTCCTGACCCACATTAGGAGTTTGGGTTTTCGCAGGTTATGATGTATGAACATTATTGAGACTTTTGTATCTTATACTTTTCTTAATGAAAATATGTTTTTCTTTTATGTATGATTGCGTAATTGATACTAGTAGGCACATATTACCATTAGTCACCAGGCTCAGGTCAGCCCACTCACACGGGTGATCACCCTGGCACCTAAGTGGTGAGCAGGATGAGACTAAATAATCATATTAAACTTTAGTAGTTGTAATATGATTGCTTTATTCATATACGTTATGAATAAAGTGTTGATACGATTTGAAAGTCACCTTAACGAGTTTAAGATAAGACTCTTAGGAGTTGGATATGAGAATTCTTTTGCGAAATTCCATATCGAGCCTGTATAGCAGCCGAACCTAAATACTTGGGTTAGAGAGATGACCTGAGTTGTGTAGTGGTTAGATGCCTTAGTGGTGCCTAGACCAAGGTTCGCATGGCGTTTTAGAGTGTGACATGACCCATTGGGTGGGTGCTCCGCCATGGCATACATATCATACTGTATGTGATTGTCGACCAGTTAGTAGAGTGACATATATTCTTCCTTCTATGTCACTGTGTGAGCACTAACCCCTTTTTTTTTTATGCCATCGACTTAGAACTATATTATGAAGTAGAGGTCCAAAGTAACTAACTTAGCGTATATCTTAGGGTCATGAGAAAATACGATCTCGCGGAGCATGTCTAGTAAAGTGCTTGGACCAATACAGATTAATATGAGGGACTGAGGAAGATGTTTCGATAGCACACCACAAAAGTCTTGTGTCTCATTGCCCGGGCGGTTATCTCGGTTGTGTTACTTGAGATAATCATGAGTACAAAAGATGTTGTAGGGTCAAGTCCTGTGATTACAGAAGGAAGATTTGTGATACTTGATCTGGTGTGTGTTGAAACGTCTAGGGCATATACGTTTTTAGTCAGTGATGTGCTATATTAGTTGGGTGGTGACTTAATATAGCACTCCTGCATCATTGTGATTTTTTTTTATCTGGTCGCACGCTCAATTACCCGTATGAAGAGTAGAATGTATATGAGAGAAAATTGGCAAATGTGGCCAAGTGGGAGATTGTTGCCATGTGGTGTGTCCACATTGGCCGGTTCTAATTTGACTCAATCCATATGAGATGTGGATTATGATTTATTCTTTTGTGTTAAGGATAAGATCAGAATTTATCCTTATATGTTAAGGATAAGGATAGAATTTATCCTTATGTGTTAAAGATAAGGATGTGTTTCTTATTGGTTAAGAAACATATCTTAACCCATATCCTAACCGATATTCTCTTATCTCTACGTGTGAAAGAGAATATCCTAAGGAGTCCTAATAATCTATAAATAAAATCCCTTCCCTCATACATTGAGATATATGATATACGATATATGATACATAATAAGAAATAGAGATTTCTTCTTCCTCATTCTCTCTCTACGTTCTCTCTGGGTTTCCTCCTTCGTTCCCGGGGTTTTGGAGTGTGGACATAGAAGAAAACTCTGGTAGCCCTCTTCGCATCCGATCCGATCTGCGCATCTGATCTGCAACCAGGAGATTCGTGAAGAGTCAAGAATTACCAAGACAAGGACGATCCAAGAAGGCTAGTAAAATAAGCTACCCGATCCGACTTTTGGTTCCTGGATATGTTGGCTATCTAGTTTGTAAGTTTTCCGCTGCCCTATAATTCCAACAATAGGCTTGAAGTGGATCATTGTGCATATTTCTGCATTTATAATGACGGAGCTTCTACATTTTGTTATTATATGTCGACGACATGGTGGTCGTCAAAAATAACAAAGGCCGGATATCTATCTTGAAAACTCAGTTAACTGGTGAGTTCGATATGAAGGACTTAGGAACCGTGAATCAAATACTCAGGATGAAGGTACTACGGAAGAGAAAGAATAGGAAAGTTTGGCTTTCACATAAGAGTTATGTGGAGAAGGTTATGCGGAGCTTCAACTTGCAGAATGCAAAGCCAGTTTCTATTCCGTTTTCTATTCATTTAAAATTGTCGGCCGAGCAATCACCGAGTATGGAAGCAGAAAAGGCCGACATGACTCGATAATCATATTCATCGGCAGTAGGGAGTTTTATGTTTGTCATGGTGTGCACGAGACCCGACATTGCTCAAGCAGTGGGAGAAGTGAGTCAGTATATGGCGAATCCATGTTGTGAACATTGGAATGCAGTGAAGCGGATTCTCAGATATTTGAGAGGTACTGCAGATTTCTCACTCTGTTATGGTTTTGCGGATTTGGAGTGCATCGGCTATGTGGATGCAGATTTCGCAGGAGATAAAGACAAAAGAAAGTCTATCACGAGTTATGTTTTCTCCATGAGCGGTGGTACTATTAGCTGGGAGTCGAAGCTTTAGTCGATAGTCGCTTTGTCGACGACGAAGGCGGAGTATATAGCATTAACACATACTTCTAAGGAGGCTATCTGGCTAAAAAGACTTTTAGGGGAATTGAAAGTGAAGCAATATGTGGTAGGAGTGAATTGTGATAGTCAAAGTGCAATGCACTTAGCGAAGAATCAGACGTTTCACTCTCGGACAAAACACATTGATATTCGTTATCACTTCGTGAGAGATGTGGTGGATGAGGGTTTTATCTCATTGTTGAAAATTCACATAGATGCTAATCCAGCGAATATTTTAACGAAGCCGGTGACTCGAGAGAAGTTCTATTGGAGCATGACTTCTCTGGGTCTTGAAGCTACGTGAGGAGAGTGGGAATTTGGAAAATTCTTCAATTTTGTATTTTATAAAATTTGACACATATTTTTAAGTGGGAGAATTGTTAGATTATGTAAAATTATCTTTCGAGTCGATATCATGATATTCAACTCATCGCGACAGATTGAATATGTTGAATTTGAACCTAATTTGATCCAATCTTGTTCCTAAAGATTAGGGATGATTTGGGAATATTTTAAAGAGGATATCGATGACGAATTGAAAACTCGGATGGACGGTGGAGATCGTTTCCTATTAGAATTAGGTTTTTAGAGTTATATTAACTCTTGTGACTCATTTTTAATTTTTTAGAGTTTCATTGAAAAAATTCTAATTGAGAGGAAAAACGTAGAGGGCCTCCGTAAGAGAGTTTCTTATAATATAATTTTACTCTTTATATTTTTGTGTCATGGATTAATCGAAGAATGTATTGAGATGGTCTTACCCGTGGATGTAGGTCGACACATTGTTGGCCGAACCACGTAAATCTTATGTCCTTATATTCTCTTATTCGTTGTATTAGCTTTGTTATTCTCGTGCTTGTTTTCTACGATCATTCTCGTTTACGTTTATCTACGAAAGATCCTGTTTCCGCTGCGCTTGTGTGCTGTGTGGATTGATGTGTGCTCGATAATCCCACAGCCGATTTTCCCTTTCACCTCGGCAAACATGCAGCATGCATAGTTACTGTATTCTGAAAATTGCATGGTTATTGTATTCTATTATAGTTTGACACTCTCCGTCTTAGAATTCAAAAAAATAATTAAATTTTTGAAAATTTTTTAGAAAATTAATCCTAGCCACAAGAGATGTTAACTATTTAAGAAGTAAGATTTACACCTATATAATATAAGTATATAGTTAGAGTTGTTCTTGCACTAATTATACATAAAAATTTCATGTAAATTTTTTTATTTGCATCACCATTTTTGTTCATTTCTTTTTCTTAGAAATTCATTTTAATTAGAAATATTTTGATTTACAGAGAAACACTAATTTTATATTAAATCTGAAAAAATAAAGTGAAAAACTACTTTTTTTCAGAAACCAAACGTGCAAAAGATAATTTTTCAATCAATTTTTTTTGTTTTTGATATTTTTTAAAACCAAATATTTTCTAAATAAAATTTTATTGAAAGTTTAGAGTTTTTAACATAGTAATAAAAAATTTAGGAACCAGATTAAAATCGATTTGACTTAAAAAGATAGAAAATTTACGGTGCCAATTTGCCCAATTTAGATAATTAAAGAACCTACTCTATATTAACATTCCACTAAAATCATTTAAATTTTTTTATAAAATAATTATTTTTTATAATTTTTAAAATATTATAATATATGATTTTGATTTCCAATTCGGATAGTAACCACTTTCTAAATTATTTCATATAATTTTATATCAAAAATAATTATTTTATATAATTTCACACAAGAAGTGCTACATGTACACCCCCAAAGGGGGTGTACATCATACACCCCCACCCATCTATGGTGGGGGTGTTTTTTTAGGGGTCACATGAAGTGACCCCTCATCACACCCCCACCATAGATGGATGGGGGTGTGAGATGTACACCCCCTTTGGGGGTGTACATATAGTATTTTCCATTTCACACACATCTAAACAAAACAAAGTGAACATGAATCTCAAATTTGAAAAGAGAAGCTATACATTAAAGTCTCGGAAGATGGGACTTAACATCATGGAGGGCTCTCATGTAAACAAAATGTCACGTCCAAAGTTTACAAACTCGCTTCTTCACTCAAGCATGTTTTTCCATCATGATGTCTCCCGATTTTTATTCTCCGTTGTACAATGATCCTCCTTCACAGCAGGTATATTTGATGCTCCCAATTGTCCCATATCAAAAATGAATAAAATTATGACTGAATTTATATAAAATATGAACAATAATAATAATAATAATAATAATAATAACTGGATTTAAGTATTTTGAATTATGATTTGATCCAACGAATTATTATTGCTAGTGGCCGGGCCGGGTCGGGTCGTTATATTTGGTTTCAGAGACAATAACCAGCCGAAAGTGTGTGACGAATTTCGGCTGAGCCTGGATCTAAATAACAGGGCTAGCGAAACAAGTCTCACACCTGATGATCTTGGACTGCTGTGCGTGTGTTTGGATTGACGAGGACATGATTGGATTTATATAAGACATAGATATTTTTAATAATAAAATAAACTTAAATATTTTGGACTGTGATTTAAACCTAACGAATTGTTATTGCTAGTTGGCCGAATCATAGTATATGTGTAGCTCTTTCCCTTTTAATTGTTTCATCTAACTTCTAAATTTGATTGAACTAATTAATAACTTGTTTTGTTTTTTTCTATGTAGTCCACCCCGATATTTGTTTCCACCATAAAATTGTGAGATTATTCATATTTTAATTAACTTCTATATATATATAATAATAATTAATATTTTAATTTTATTAGAATGAAAGATTATTATAATAAAATTAGATTATAAAAATATTTTTTTATAATATTTTTATATTTATATTTTATTTATATTCAAAATTAAATTATTAGATTATATTTTTAAAATATATTATAATAATGTGTCGCTAAATACCCTAACAACTGCACATATAACGATACTAATAATAAGAATCGATATTTTTATCAGTAATATTTTTTTAAAATTTTAAAAATACTTAAAATTATCACTATATCATAATTTTATTGTAGTGAGCTAAGTTGGATTTAGAAAACTTATAATTTTCTCCCACTCTCTCCTACATTTTCAATTGAACTTATATGCATTCATTCAATATCATAAATCATCCACTACCAAATTTTTTTTCCGTCGTTGTTATTATATATAACATCACTATAACAAAATTATACTATAGCGATATTTTTAAGTATTTCTAAAATCTGAAAAAAATGACGCTAATAAAAATACCGACACTTATAATTAGTGTCGCTATTTGTTCAATCGCTAGAGTGTATAGCAACACATTATTGTAATGTGTTCTAAAAATATATCGTTATAACCTAATTTTGAATATAGATAAAATATAAATAGAATACTTGTACAAAAAAGTTATAAAAATATATTTCTGTAATCTAATTTTATTGTAGTGCATTTACGGTATCTAATTAAATATCTCTATATTTTATAAAGTATATAAAACAAAACTCAATCTTTTAATGAATAATTTTGCTGTAAAATTATCATTTTATTTCTAATTAGGCACTCTGCATCTTATAGTTTTTTTTTAAAAATCTAACGGTAGGTAGTTCAACGGTCATAACGAAAAAATATTTCTCTACTATAGTTTTTTTTTTTTTTTGCAATTGATGCCTCAATTTTTTTTTTTTTTTTATTTTTTTTTAAGTTAAACTAAGTCAGATCGATTTTTTCAAATTTTAATTTTAATAACTTTGAAAAAAAACAAACAATGTTATTTGTGTACCTATAACATTAAAATAAAATTATATTATTGCGACACTTTTAATTATTTCTAAAATCTGAAAAAAAGTATCGTTAGCAAAAATACCGACACTTGTAATTAGTATCACTATATGTACAGTCGCTATGGTGTATAGTGACACATTATTAAAATGCGTCCTTATAACCTAATTTTGAATATAGATGAAATATAGATAGTACACTTATACAAAAATATCACAAAAATATATTCTTATAACCTAATTTTGCTGTAGTATAATATATGTGCAAATTTTACATCCTCAATTTTGAAAGTTTCAGAGTTCTTTGTCGATTGACATTATAATTTTTTTTAAAAAACAAATGAAATACTACAACAAAATTAGGTTATAGGGATACATATTTGTGACACTTTTGTATAAATGTTCTATCTATATTCCATCTATATCCAAAATTAGGTTATAGGGACATATTTTTGGAACACATTACAAAAATGTGTCACTATACACCCTAGCGACGGCACATATAGCAACACTTACAATAAGTGTTGGTATTTTTGTCAGCGACACTTTTTTTAGATTTTAGAAATACTTAAAAGTGTCGCTATAGCCTAATTTTGTTGTAGTGAAAATTTTCTTTTATAAATAGTATAAATGTAGATTCATGTTTACTATGCATCCATTTTAATTTTACATATTGATTGAACGGCCACTCAATATATGGATACTTATATTTTTAAGTAACTTTAGGTTTTAAAGAAATTATTTAAGATTAATTTCATACCATGGCATATTATAATTATTTAATGTTAGTTTCATACCATGCCATATTAAAAGTTTGTTGTCAATCTAAATTAATAAAATATCAAAACTTTTAAATTTATTAATTTGAGAGAGAATCAAAAATGTAAAATTGATTTGTTTTTTAAATAACATTGTATTCACTTCATTCATTTAGTTTATGAATTTAGTTACAAGAGTTGAGATAATGAGACATCGAAAAAGATATAGGACAATCCGAACAACAACAACAACAACAACAACAACAACCAAAAAAAAAAAAAATAAAAACAAAACCAACAAATCAAACAAAATAAATAAATTATACCCCTCACTCAAACCAAGTCATTAAGAACTGCAAAACTCAGTTCATTCAGGTTCGTTTGGTTCGGAGATTAGTGAGAATTAGTAGTACCAGGTATAAGTATAAAGCTGAGTATAAGATAGAATAAATGAAAATAGTGTTTGGTTGGGATATAGGTTAGTACCGGTATAAGAAAAATAGTATTTGGTTGGGATTGAAGAATAAGAGGGATAAATAATTGAGTTTTGAGTAAAAAGACCAAAATGCCCTTATCTTTTTATATGGGGGTAAAAATTGATAAATAAATATTGTATTATAACTTTTTAAATATAATAATTGTAGTATTTATAATGTAATTAATTAGATAATATATAAAATTAGTGTAAAGTATTTATATGTAAAAAATGATTAATATTATATAAAAATTATAATAAATTTTTCTGGTAAGATATATAATTTTAAAAAAAATTAAATAGTATATAAAATTATTGTTAATTATTCTTATTTAAAAATGGATTAATATTATCTAAAAATTACAATAATTTTTTCTGATAATATATAAAATTTTAAAAAATCAATAATTAGTGTTAATTAGTGTTAAAATTAGTGTTAATTTTTTTTTGTTCTAAAATTAATATTAATTATTTATTTTGCGTTGGGAACGAGGATGCGGTACGGAGGAGAGATTTTTTAGCCGGCGGCGACGAAGAGCTACAGGGAAGGCCGAGAGGCGACGGCGGCGACGATAATAATAAGTATTTATTATTTATTTTATTTTTCTAAAATAATTATTGTAATATCTATTAATTAATAAATTAAATGGTAGATAAATTGAGTGTTAATTATTTATATTTAAAAATTGATTAATATTATGTAAAAATTACAAAAAAAATTTCCTGGTAAGATATAAAATTTTAAAAAATCAATAACTAGTTTTAATTAGTGTTAAAATTAAAGTTAATTCAATACAAAAATCTTCATCATCAGCATCATCATCTAAATTACTCTAAATTTTAAAAATATGTAATATTTTACAATAATTACATTATTAGCATTATGTAAAAAGTTATTGTGTTTAAAATTCAATACAAAATTTAAAAAATCAAACATTAAATACTAAAATTTCATAATTTTAAAAATACAACTAAGTTGCTCAATACATTACTATACTAACGTAGATAACAAAATATCACGTCATACTAATTTTTCAACTTACATCATACACAGGGAACACTAGTTTTTTAATTAACAATCCAATAGAAGCTCTCAGATACTCATGACTTTCATCACAGATTTCCGAATATGTCTACCTTTTAGGATGTTGAATGTAAAAAATCTATTGATTACACATTCTACAAGTAGATGATCAACAGTTTTCACTTTGCTGCCACACAAAACACACTATTGATTTCGAACCATCTTCTTTTAAGTAGATTGTCAACTGTAGGTAAGCGTTTCTTAAATAAGAGCTAGCCAAATAAAAATTTCAATTTTAAACGTTATTGTCAGCTCTCAAACTTTGAGCAAAATAGAATCCCGAACTATCCCATGTCGGATCAACATATACATTGACTTAACTGTGAAACCCCTTCTCACATTCCATCTTTATCGAATTTCATCATGCATGTCTAAAGCAAGGAAACTTGAAAGGAATCCCTTAAATTCTCTGATTCTACAATCATTTCTTGATATTCCGACCCCAACTCCTCTTAGGATCTTTCTTCATCTCCAACCTTGTAGGGAAAAAAAACACTCATTGATTAAAGCTCCCTTCATTACAACTCTTTTGTAAATGCTAGGATGAGCGTCTTCAAAAAAGCATCTCCTCATCATATATCAGATCATAAGTCAATCCACCGTTCATCACCAAGATCGTAGCACGTGCCACTTTTAAAAAATTTCTTGGTAGAAAGCACACTCTCCTATCATTGTGAAGTGGGTCTAAATCATAGTTAATTAATTCACAAAAAATTCTCGAATTATTCGTGAATTATTGAGAATTCGAATTAAACGAATCATTTTTGAATTTTTCTAAAAATTCAGATTAATTCAAAAAAAATTCAACTAAAAATTATTATTCACGAATCATTCGCGATTTTCGATTTTTTTTTTGAAAAATTCGGCTTCTCTTTTTTTAAAAAAAAAATAAAAAGTTAACCACCCTCACCTCTCAAGTCACACGACTCACACCTGTCATGCACTTATGCTGCACAGCTACAGTGCACCATGATCAAGACCAACCTGTCAGGCACACACTCTTCTCTAGAAGTAAAAAAAAAAATAAATAAAAAAAATAAAATCATCTCCTTCACAGCACCCATCCATGTCATTCCACCCTATCTTCTTTTTTCCACTTCTCCAGCCTTCCATGCCGCTAGCCATTATTTTGTATAAATTTATTTTTATATTCTTAAAAATTATAATTAATTATGTTAATAATATAAATTTAGAAAAAAAAATTAATTTAATAGTCGAATTTTTTATCTCAAATTTTTAATTGGTGAACGTATAATTTTCGTATAAATCACGTATCTGAATAATTGGCGAGTTCGTTTGTTTACCGAATTTTTTAATAAATTTAAAAATTATGAAACGAATTTTATCCGGATTATATCCGAACCGAATTTTTGTCGAATCCGAATTAACTAACTATGGTCTAAATGTTCTTTCTTGGTCCAAAGATTTTCTCCTCTTCTAATATGAAGTTCTAATAAGAGTCTTCCATTGTAAATTCTGTTATGTGAATAAATATCACCACCATTTTGAAAGCAGTACATCATTCAATAAGTCGAGATCCTTTACCCCCAAAGTCCTCTTTCTTTCTTATCCCTACATACACAATTTCATGCTACCATACGTGCACTACCCTTGACACCCAGTCCACTTTTCTGGGAGAAATCTCGCCTTTGTATCTCATTAATCTTTTTAATAACCTATTTCGAAGTCTTGAAAATTGAGAAAAAATGCAAAGGGAAATTAGCAAATACCAAATTCACTGAAATTAGTCTACCTTCTTTTAATAGTAATTTAACTCCTAACTATCTATCTTTTTTTGAATCTTATAGATGATCCTTATTCAGTACTCTTTACGTAAAGCTTTGGTAGACAACGATAACCATAAATATTTGATTAATTTTTTTTTCACCTTGCACCCTAAATATTTGACAAGACTAATATTTTTCTCGACCCTACCTCCCATATAAAATAATTTTGTTTTTTTTTTTTTTTAATCACCTTCGCACCTAAAGTCTACTCAAATTGATCCAGATGAATCGAATATTCTTAAAAAAATTCTTCTTCACCTCACGAAAAAAAAAGTGTTGTTCGCATATTAGATAAGTTTCACTCGACTATCCTAAGAGGGTGCAATATCTATGACAAAATTATATGTATTTGCTACTTCCATTATCCTGACTAGACATTCAACAACCAGTAGAAAAGAATAAAGTGACAGAAGTTGGAATCACCCAGTCTCTCTCCCCTTTTTATTTTATCTAATTAGTGGCTGCCGCATTAACCATCACAACTACCTTGGCGTTACAAATATAGAACTCCCCGACAACACCATTGAGGAATATCCATCTAGTCATAAACCTTTTCGAAATCCACCTTAATCCCAACTCCACGCAACTAATTCACTCGTCACGACAAATGCGTGAGTCAACAATTTCCCTTTAAAGAAAGCAGATTGTAAAGTGAAAATAAGTTCTTGTATGACCACGTCCAGTCTATTAATCAGTACTTTGAATATAACGATTCACCTCACTAGTAAAAATAACTCGTTGACCCCAAACTATTGGCCCAAAATGGTTAAGCTTAGTTATTATTATTAGTGTTTATAGTTTTTTATATACCCAATTACAATTTCATTTCTATCTGATATGAGACTATTGAGATATTACATTTAAGATTATTTTTTATATTTCATTCAAAAAAATTTAATGAATTATAAGTCATTCGCCGACACTGCACCTTTCTTTTCTTAGATCAGACAAATATAAAAAAAATCAAAAGAACGTGTAGAGATTCGTCCTTCGTATAGCTCAAAAAAACATATTAAACACATCTTTTTTGATGCATGATGTCTCAAAAGATCTGATAAAAATTTATTAAGAAACCATCCGGTAAATAGGATAGTTGTTCAGGATTGACAACTCGTTTGGGTCTAAAAAAGTTTATTCCACCCTCCATTAACAACCACTTCATAGTACTCAACAACAAAATCTCAACTTTTTTTCTTTTTTTTTCTTTATGTCGGAGCATGAATCTTATTTCTACTCGTACGTAATTAGCTTTCGGAGAAATTATTGCCTGCACCTGGTGCTTTTGCACACTCATACACTGCACCAAAGTTTCCATCATCAATATTTTCAAATTAAAATCTAATCTAATAATTATGATTTATAATTTGTAAAGAACTTTATATGTACAATAATTATGAGTTTTTAAAACCTATTACCTAAGCATCAAATTAATAGTGTCAAATATCATATATATATATATATTTATATATATATATATAGAGAGAGAGAGAGAGAGAGGAGAGAGAGGAGGAGAGGGAGAGAGAGAGAGAGAAATGATGTTCAAAATTTACTATCTGTTCACGAGATGCGTGCTCTCACGTTTCGTGATTGGGATGGGCGATGGGGACGTGGATTTTCATGTGTTAGGAGACAACGTTAGAAGGGCATAAGAGAGGTGGTCGGAAAAGGATAGACCAGTGGAGGCGGCTAAGGTACTAACCTACCTGTCGGCAAACTAGTGGGTACTTTGGAAAATACGAAATAAGGTAATCTTCCGGTAGTCTAATTCCGACCCCCTCTACGCTATTACGTGGGTTAGAAGCGAGCTTGCGCTGTGGGCAGACCTGTGAAATCGTGTTTTGTTTGATTGTTGTCCTTTTTATTATTTAAGTACTAGTTCTAGTAGTCTTATTTTATTTCTTGATTTTTTCTTTCTGAGACCTTGTTGTCTCACTCATATTAGCTTAATTCACTTTCGTTATGAATGAAGCGAGTAGCGTGCTACATTTTTTTCAAAAATCTTTTTTACAATTCCAAATATATATATAGACCTTTCTAATATAACTACTCTACAGCAAAATTATACTATAGCAATATTTTTAAATATTTTTAAAATATAAAAAAATATATCGCTAACAAAAATACTGACATTTATTATTAGTGTCGTTATATGTGCAGTCGTTAGAATGTATAGCGACACATTATTATAATATGTCTTAAAAATATATCCCTATAATCTAATTTTGAATATAGATAAAATATAGATAGAATATTTGCACAAAAGTGTCACAAAAATATGTTCCTATAATTTAATTTTGTTATAGTACTAGCTATATATTAAGTGTTTGGTTAGGAAAAAAATCTAAAACATCATCTTTCGATTTAGCTAAATTTCCTAAACTAAATATTTAGTCCATTCAAATTAATTAATTGCTTCATTTATTAATTAATGTGTAGCTAGAACAATTAAATTAATTTAACATAATTACAATTTAAATTAGCAAATAAAACCTTTATTAATTTAGTTAAATATAAGATGTATCAATTAAAGAAAGATACTTGAGGAGCTTATATCAAAATGGCCTTCACTTAAAAGGAATGTGAAATAGGGTTTGATGCAAAATTTAAAATTTAA